>OZ005743.1:10139674-10739674 GCA_963930735.1 Dioctria linearis | reverse complement strand
ATTGGTCAATAATAAAATTTCAATTCTGTCTAGTTGCTGTTATATGACCATTTTCTTTTTCTTTTTAAGAAATAAAATTCTATACTTTTCCTCCTTAAAGCAGACCTCAACGATAATAAAATTTTTAGAGTTATACCTATATCAGCTGGATTTTTACAACCAACCCCAAATTTAGCAAAATTGCGCAAATAATAATGTTTAACATGCATGATATTTTTTATTCTTTATTTTCAGTCAGTTATTACTGAGAAATCCTACCAACACGCAAACTGGACAATTTATTTGGTTTCTCTGTCCTTGAATCTAATATTTTTCAAATATATTCCTCTCTTGGGTATCTGATTAGGTATACCACCTAAAATATCTACCTTCAATTTCCTCGTAAAATAATGAAATTCTTGTGGAAGCCACTTAATTTCTGCTTTGATTTAATTAATAATTATTAAACGAAATTGTTTCGTGTAGATATGGTATAATGTCTGTGTTTGGTTAAATAACATTCATCTGCAAATGAAATTTAATTTTCACAAATTTAATGCAAATATGCATGTACATATGCGTAGGTAAATTGTGACATTAATTAGAAAGTAAATTTAATTCGCAAATTTTGGGAACGATGAACAAAATACTGATATATGTATACCTAAATATGTATGTATATGTATGTACGTTTCAACAGACTTTTTAAGGTCAAATATTTTGTAGGAGGAATTTTTCAATATTGAGCACAAAAACATCCATTGAATTTTATCATATTTGTTTGCAATTAAATTCTCACGAAAAACACTTGTGTTTGTCTACAGTTAAAATCTATGGTAATTATTTGCATTAGTAATAATAAGCTTAAAGGTAAAAAAAATTGGGGGAATTCCGATGTGTGGTGAAAAATATATTATTAGAATTGTGGTTAAATTGATGGCTTTTTTTGTTATTGGTATAAATAAAAAAGTAGTGAAAATTTAAAAAAAATTTAATTGGATCCGTTCAAAAAAACATTATTTAAAATTGAAATGAACAGTGAAGCACAGAAAAGATTATTTCGTAGGGGCACATGTTTTTATAAATAACTAGGGGAGCCCGCCAGCGTTGGCGGGCGATAATATAGATTAGATGCCCAGATGGGCGGTAGCCGGGGTGGGGTGGTTAAAGATGGATAATATATGACTGGATCACGCGATCCCGTACTCTAGGGTTTCACTCTGCGTTTGTATATGTGCGGAAGAGTGTAGCTCTCTAAGTCGACGCGTTCTCAGGTAGTTCCCAAATACATAGTAAAAACCGAAATTTTCGTATAGAAACCTTAAGAAGAAGTTACCCGATTGGTCCAATTTTCAAACTTAATTTTCCCCGTTTTAATATTAGACCCATGTACGAAATTTCTACTTTCAACGTTGCTGCGTGGAAGCAGTGTCGGAATATATAGTGAAAAACTAAAGTTTTGTATGGCAACATCAAGAGAGAATTGCTCGATTTGCTCCACTTTTGGACCTGTATTTGAACATTTTTACGAAAACGCTCTACGTTCTCAGGCAGCTTCTAACTTTATGTATAGTGAAACACGACCGCAATACCAAGAAATGGTAACCCGATGTAGTGTATGTTTGAAATTTTTTTACCATTGCTATGAAAATACCATGTACCAAAATTTAGCTGTCTACGTTAACGCGTTCCCAGGCAGTGTCCAAATTTATAGTTAAAAACGACATATTTGTATGGCAACCCTAAGAAACAATTGCTCGATTGGTCCCATTTTTGAACTAAAATTTACATTGTTCTTCAAAACGCCGTTTATAAAATTTGGGCTCTCCACGTCGACGTATAGTGAAAAACCAAAGTTTTGTATGGCAACAGCAAAAAGGGGTTGCCGATTCCAATTTTTCTTTCCATTAAAACCTTATTCGTACTATTACGAACGTTAAAAAAAATTCCTAAATCTGTCCAGCCGTTCTCAAGTGATACAATTCCCAACGAACAGCATATCATTTTTGAGTTTCCGTACCCAAAGGGTAAAAACAGATACCCTATTACTATGGCTCCGATGTCTGTCAGTCTATCTGTCACCGGGCTGTATCTCATGAACCGTAATAAGTAGATAGTTGAAATTTTCACAGAGTGTGTATTTCTATTGCCGCTATAACAACAAATAATAAAAATTAAATTAAATTAAAGGGGGCCCTACTCTCATTTGAAAAAATTATATAGAGTGAAATCTAGTAACAAAATTTGCACCAACTTTTAAAGGTAGCCAAATTAAAAGGGGAATTTTTGTTGTAATTTGAAATTCAATTATTGAAAAATATTAGTTGTAGTCTGTTTATTTAAAAATAATAAATAACTAAAAATAAAGAATATAATAAAAATTTCTTTCCATTCAGTTAAGTATCAAACATAAAAAAACCCGAATATAAAATACAAAATATTTTCCAAAAAACTAGTAAAACACAAAGAAATCAATGAGCTGTCTTAGACCGTACCATTTAAGACTACTTTTACGAAAATTTATCTACGTAATATGAAGTGGTCTAAACACTACGTAAAACTAGACTTTATTTTTAAATTCGGTATCTGATGCGGTATTGGACCTACAGAAATTTATACTATAGGTAGGCATAACCTCACATAAGGAATTGCTTTCAAACTTGAATGCGTGTGTGTTCATTAACAGAAAGAAGGTTTAATTTGTTTTAATGAAAATGAGTTGAATTAAAAAGAAAAAATTGCGAACCGGTCAGAGGGAGAGTAGAATTCCTTTATACTCAAAATCTTGTTTCGCATTTTCCTAGTAAAGTAGTAGGTAGATGTGACAAATTTGACAACTGTTATAGCTTTAATACGAGTGGACTAAACGACAACCAGATTAGTACTAAGTAAATTGACTTACGTAAAACTACTCTTAAATTGATCTGGTCTAAACGAACTCAATAATTCTAAAAACTAAAAGGCGTATCGATTAGAAAGCTTTCATCTGATTTAGCTATGTCATCTACCGAAGGAGTATGCTCATATTTCCGGGAAAACTTGAAATTATTTCTTCCCTTTGAACATCTTCCGAGGTTTCTTTAGTCATTGTAGGACTTATGTACATACACTGAATCCTACAAGGTAAAAACATCGTGTTAGTATCTATTGTTTTGTAGAAGTGGGGCTTGTTGCATGGCCTTTAAAAACGATTATTCTTCTCTTATGGAAATCCTTAGGAAATCGAATAAACTTAAAAAAAAAAATTGTGCTACCTTTTTTATATGTGTGCTCATATTATAAGCATTTTCGTGCTGTTTTTTTTCGAAAATCTGATATTAAGCTGAAAATTATGTAATTGGGTTTAGGCTAAGGCGTAGGTAAAGTGAAGTTGTCATATAAGCAAGCATGCGGAAATGATACAAAGATCAATAAGGTATAGCCTTCCTGAGCCCTCAGGTGTCAGATACGCATGGCCGTCTTTAGCCAAGTGGGAGCCCTGGGAACTTTAGAACATGGGGATCCATAATAGAAATTATTTTCTTAAATACTTTGGATATCAACAAGAATAAAAACGTAAAATAAGTTAACACGGCCTACACACAGGTAATAAGCATGAGGTATGATCATTTTGCTACACTTGGGCTCAGACGTGTTATCACAATAATTTTGATATGCTGTAGTTCCTTATACGATTACCGAGTTTAATTGTGTGTGTGTGTTTAATCAAGTTAGAGATATAAATAATAATTTTATCACAAATTCACAGCACTTAATGAGTAGTGAATTATTATAATATCACCTAAATCACAGGTAAAGAGTTGCACAGTTGTCCGATCAGAGATATCACAATTTCAAAATTGCAGCTACTATTAGCTTGCAGTAGTATTGATATGCTGCCCGTATAGCGTGCTGCAGCTTAGTAAAGTGTACCATAGAATTTTTCCTCCACCCGAATGTCTCTCATCTAAGATAAGTGTAGCATCTAGCAGCATTCGGACTCCAGCATACGCTCTATTGTAAATGCGCGGATGAAGTTACGTGACAGCCCTGCTCCTAAAGCTCTATTATTAGAAGACGTATTTATTTGCACGAGCTGAAGTATTTTGCGTTTTGGGGTATTTATAGTAAGTGCGGACTTTGGTACTTACAGGGTACTTAAGCCTATATATATGACTTATAAGTACCAGTAACAACCAGTACCCCGACTTATACTTCAAAAATTTTTAAGTACCAGAATCGAGACTTGTACTTGAAAATTTTGTAAGTACCAGTCAGTACCTGTAATTGTACTTAAAAAAAAATTTAAGTCCAAGTCCTACTACTGGCACTAGTACTTAAGTCCCAATGTACTTAACAGGTCTGCTTTCAGGGAAGGCACGCGGCCAAGTATTTTGCGCATATCTTGTATATGAATTTTTTTCATATCATAATAAATGTTGTCCAATTATGCCGGAAAGCAATTTTTAAATTTTTTTTAACTTTTTACGGGTTTTGGTGTAATAACATATCAAATGATAACACCCCGATATTCGAACAAATCACCAATTTTGTGTTGTTATTCTTCTCGTTGAACAAAATATTTTCATTCCATAATTAATTCTTTAAGAATACAAAAATGTCGGTAACGTGTATGACGCATTAACAAAAATATAAACTAGTTTTAATCGGATATTTTTTTTTTAGCCTACAATTGCATATCCATAACATATTTCATGACTTGTTTTACTTGTTTATTCCCAGAGTTTTAATAAAAGAATCCAAATTAAGCAAACGTATGATATTACGAAATGGTAAAAATAATCGTTTTTAGAAATTATATACAGATTGAAATCCAGTTTAATCGACTTTCTCAACAAATTAGTTATAAAATGACTGGATTCACACAGATTACAGAAAATTTCTTTGATTTGTTACACATTTCGATTTTATCAATTATCTCAGAGCGGAGCAGCCATGATTTTTTCTGCGCAGTCACAGATAGTTCAGTTATCTTAATACATAATCGATGGATTGAAAAAAAAAAGCTATTGAGCTGATCCGGTAGGTAATTCATTCGTTCATAATACGAAACACACGAACATTAGAAAATATTACAACCGATGCGCCTTCTCGTTAAAATTTCATACTGCAAAGCAATTAAAGTTAACTAAAATGATAGAAGAAAAAACAAAAAACAAAAACACTTGTTACTTAATTACATAAGATCGCCGTGATTTGTTTCTTTAGTGCGGGTTGTTTTGTTTTTTTTCTGGCTTCCTGTGTTCTTTTAGCATTATTCATCTGAATCTGCTTTGAGACTTGTTTTGTTTTTTTCTCATTCAGCGGAATTGTTCAAAAGAGTTACATAAATGATTTGCGAACAGAATTTCATTAAGGTTGCTCAAAAATAACAAGGTCATCTGTCTTGTAGGTAACTGATTTATTCATTTTTGATTTGTATAAAAAATATATAATTCTTAATTTTAATAGATGTTGCCAATGTCACAGAAAATGTCGGCTCTTTTTGGTTTTTTGTTTGTTTTTTTTTTAAACGAACAAGATTAAATTGGGAATTAGCTAAAAGAACATTTGAAACATTCTTTTATGTTAATACACAATTTAAATATTAAATTCATCAGTAATAAGGAACACTAATTAATATAAACTAAAATAAAAGTTTGCGACATTTACGTAGGAGATGGTAATTAATTTAATATGTAGGTACTCAGATTTATTTGTTCAAAGGTGGGCGAAACCTTTTAAGTTCCAACTATGAATATTACCCTTATCTTGTGAAGGGTTACATGGGTTCCGAAGGTTTAAAAAAATGCATTTTTTTTCATTTGTTTTATCAAATTGTCAATATGTCTAGATTATTTTCCCAGAGTTTGAAGTCAATTGGTGTAAAAGTCTAGGAGAGAAAGGCTTTAGAAACTATGCTCATAAAGCTAGACCGGCCGGGAGCGATGAATGTATCAGATGCTTAGCTGTTATTTGTCTGTCTCTCGCGCTCGCTTCTCTCACTTTCCATAGGTCACCTATTTTAAATATTTTATTTTAATATTCCGTGGACATTGCAGCTGCAGCTGTAATCAACGATTCTATGTAAGTTGAAAATAAATCCATTTTTTTGCGTTATATTCTTACTTAAAACTTTAATCGGTTTTTTTCTAAAAACACTATTTTTGAACTCGGTGGTCACGCTTTCTCAAAAATTTTAAATTTTCCACACTTCTTCAAAATAGGATTGACTAGTGACTGAACGACGTTTTTTTTTTTTTGATTACAACTAATTTTACAAAACTATACGTAGTGTAAATTGTACCAAAAATTGTAATTTTTTGCATACAACTCTGAGCTCAAATTAAAATTTTTTTTTTTATATCCTTCTTACTTCGTACTTATCTACTAACAGAAAAATATGTTTTGTTTTACTTTGAGATTATGATTATTATTATTAACTACGGGGGATGTAGACAGGATTTCTGCCTCTCATCTTGTCACTGCGACCTATAAGATCTATTGTGACATTACCCCTGGATGACCTAGAGCGCCCATTCGAACTTAAGGTCTTTGATGAAGCTTATAATATTCTTTAGGGCCATTTTTTCGACATCCTCTGGCAGTGGAAATGCCTTTCCTAGATGTCTTAGCCTTATGCGGCACAGAGCTTCACAGTCACATAGGACATGTTCAGCAGATTCATCGTCTTCCATACAGAATCGACAGGTGTCATCATTGACCTTACCCATCTTCTTAAGATGGTATCTACGTGGGCAATGCCCAGTAAGTAGGCCCGTTATGAGCCTTAATTCCTTCCTGCTGAATGTGAAGAATTCTTTTGTCCTCGGTTGCGAGTACTTTATAAACTTCTTCACTTGTCTCAGCCCCGAGGTATTTTCCCAGTATTCCTTCTTAGTTCTGTCCACTCAAAGCCTGATCTGAGCTGAGAGGTGACTTTTTGGGTGTCCAAAGACAGGCTCAGGGCCAATAAACGGAGATTTGGCTCCTTCCTTTGCAACGCGGTCTGCAATCTCGTTTCCCATAATGCCATCATGTCCTGATACCCAGATCAATGTCACCCTATTTGTCTCGGCCAGTTGCTTCAAGACAGTAAAACAGTTTCAAATCAGCTTTGACTCAAAGTTAAACGAGTTTAACGCTTTAAGTGCTGCTTGGCTGTCTGATATTATGTATATTTTTGCTCCACGCATATTTTTGTGGATTATTTCGTGAGAGCAGAGTTCTATGGCGTGTATTTCTGCCTGAAAAATGGTTGGTGAGGCCCCCAGTGCCTTTGCGAGATGGCACCTTGGCCCATATATGCCCACGCCTGCTTTACCTTCCATTTTGGATCCATCCGTGTACCATTTAAGAGATCCTTTTTCAAAGGGTAGGTCCCCAGTGTGCCACTGTTGACGGTTCCCCACGATCACCTTATATGGTGTTACAAAATTATGGCGTTTCGGCATAACGTCTGAAATTGGGTTAGCCATCGGGTCCTCTATGAAATCCTGGAGGACTTGCAGGTGGCCAAACAGATTATTTGTACTTAGGAGGTTTGCCCTTTGTAGCCTAATTGCACTAAGTATGGCCTGCTCCCTAACATGCAAATGTAAGGGTAGCAGGTCCAACATAGCCTCTAGGGCCGCAGTTGGGCAGGTAAGCATGGCACCGGCTACTCCTAGATATGCAAGCCGTTATAGTTTTTGAAAACTAGCTTGAGCTGTCTTTTGTTTTGTTTTTGGCCACCAAACGAGTGAGGCGTATGTGACCATGGGTCTTATTTGCTTTGAGATAAGGCTATCATAAATTATCTTGACCACCTCCAAGACACTTTTTTTGGAGGGGTCTATGGAAACCAGGTATCACCGGCTGAATTTTCGAAGCTTTTGAATTTTATAAAATATTCATTGAATGTCGCTCTTTTATATGCCTAAAATTTTGAATAAAATAATTTATTTATTATATTATTATAAATATTCTATATATATATATATATATATAGAGAGAAAATATGCTTTTGTTTTAGACTTCGAATGAATGAAAATTGCTATAATTATTTTTATACTTATGTTCCTTCAAATTTTGGTAACCAACTATCTGTGAAAAAGTCTCGGTGAAACAAATAAGAAGAGGGGACTGAATCTTAAGAGTTTCATATTTGTCATATTTGAGATGGTAAAATATTTTTCTTTTTGTTTAATGAAATACACTATAATGTATTGGATAGATGCTGGAGCTTCCCAAAGTCAGTATTAATTAGCGGAATAAATATCAAATGAAACCTACAATTTCCCCAAGATGAGGGTATCTTCTCATGGGTAGTAGATATTTCACACTCTCTGTATAAAGTCGATAAATTAGTTGGATTTTTCAAGTTATGAGGGAAAAACGAAATGAAATTAAACGAATATTTTCCTCCCTTTGACCGCTATTTATATCTAAAAGTTGAAAAAATAAAAAAAAAATCCCTCAGTTTATGACCCATGACCTCACAAACCTTAGAAAATCAATTATAGGCATCGAATTCAAAAATCCAACTAGAACTTAGCTTGATTTGAAGAATTCATGGATTTTAAAGGATTTTTTTTCCTTATAAATTGGTTTTTTGGAAAGCATACCTATATGTAAGATAAAAACTGCCTTTGAGAATTGTTCGCACAAAAATCTCAAATGTCCATCCCAACATACATATGTACACTCAATTAAACCTGTTTACGTAAAAACCATACCAAAATTTTAACTTTATCAATGTTCTATTTAAACTGATATCGTTGGTTAGGTGTTTTTCTTTTTCGGAATTCCAGTCCTGATTATCATACAACAAATGTCATTTTCCTCCTGGTGTCTACTGTGAGAGGAACTTCATCGCCATTCATTATCCATGAAATAATTGTAATTAGCTCTTAAACCATTGAATGAGTTTATTAGTGTCTAGAATTTTGTAAAAGATTTGATCTCCCGTTTATATCTATATTTCTAGAAATTTGGTCAATTGACTGATTACTACAAAATTAAAACAAAATAAGTTCAAAATAGAACGGTCCAATTTAAAAAAGTTTTAATACTAAAAAAAAACTTAATAAGTGAGGAAAATACAGTCGATTCTAAGAATATTAGATAAATAAAAAGAAAATTCAATTAACAAGTAGAAAAGCTAGAATTGGTTCAATATTTATGATGCCCTCTAGATGAATGCCCGTATGTAATTTCGTAGGATCACCTGTCTGTGCAATTTTGATTTTTTTTCGCATATATTTCTAGAACGGTTCGTCGGACAAAAAAAATTATTATAACCAATTTTATAGGATTTCATATTCTGAAGAAGTCTTTAGTACAATAAAAATGCTTAGAACTGATCGTTTTCACAGTATACGTAGAAATCCTAAATTTTTGTATGGCAACACCAAGAAGGAGTTTCCCGATTTAGCGCAGTTTGAAATTGTATTTACTATTTTTGTGAAAAGATTGTGTACAAAATTTCAGCTATCTACGTTGACGCGTTCTCAGGTAGTGTCCAAATATGCAGGGAAAACGAAATTTTTGTATGATATGTGCGAACTTAATTTTATTTTTTTTTAAAAGCCATTTTGTTCTATCATCATTATTTCTGTGCGTTAGATTAGATTTGTGAAGGGGCGTGTTAAATTTACTCCCTTTCTAGGTTCAGGCGGTTAATAACGTCTAGAACCATTCTGGGATTAAGGTTCCACACGTACCTTGGTGAAGGAAAAGCATGTTCGAGGTGGAGTAGTCTCCGACTGATCAATGCTTCGCAGTTGCAGGGCAGGTGCTCCGAGATTTCGTGGGCATCTTGGCAGAAACGGCAGGATGAAGTCTGAGCCAAGCACAGCTTGTTTAGATGATACCGTAAGAGTCAATGGCCTGAAAAGAGCTCTGTTCTTCTAAGAAGTAGGAGTTCTTTTGTTTTTACGCCAGACGTGTCGATAAAATTTTTTGCCTGACGAAATCCTTGTAGCCTTTCCGAATACAGGGAATTTTTGTTTATTCTCCCAGTTATTTAGGACATCTCTGAGGTAACACTTTGAAGTGCCACATAATAGCTCTGGTCCGACAAAGGGAGTTTCCGCTCCTCTTTTCGCTAGGCCGTCAGAATTTCATTGCCTTTGTGGCCCTAATATCCAGGTACTCACATGAGGATAACTTTATTTCTCTTTGATAAATTTTTGAGGGTTTGTAGACATCCCCAGACTATCCCTGACTTGATAGTGTTGGACTGTAAGGCCTTGAGGGCAGCTTGACTGTCCGAGAGGATATTAATAGTTAAGCCATTTACGGCTCTTTGTAGGTATTGGCGCATTTTTCTACTTCGGCTTGGAATACGGTTGGGGTAAAGCCCCGAGCCTTTGATATATATCATTTGGGGCCGTATACACCCAGTCCGATTTCACTGCTCGTTTGTGAACCATCTGTATACCACACCTACCATCGATCCTTTTTGGAAGAACGGTTTAGTGGATCGCCATTGTAGTCGATTTGCCAAAACCACTTGGGATGGTCAAAATCCACCCTGGTTGTGATTATATCAGATATTGTCGTCATTTGCACGAAACATATCTGTTTTAAGATATTTAAATGACCAACCAGATCCCCTGGTTTTAACTGTTTCTCCTTTTGCACTCTAATAGCACTGGACATCGCTTCCTTTTTCACCTGTAGCGGTACTGTGTGTTACAAACGGAATGGCAAACTTAGTATACCCTATAGATTTCATTTAGGGTATAAAAACGAAATGTTTGTATGTCAACCCCACGAAGGAGTTATCCGATTTGTCCCATTTTCGAACTTAAATGTACTTTTTTTTTAAATCCCGCGTGCAAAATTTCAGCTCTCTAACTACAAGCGTACTCGGGTCATCGTGAGGATGGACGGACGAAATGACGGAGCGACACGGAGTAGAAATATTTTGGAGGTCAAGTAGCTCAAGGGAATTAATTGTACCATTCAAGTAATCAAAGACACAGAGGATCTAGAAATGTCATTCTACCTCTCAAGGGTGTCGAAGGAGAGCTCCTTGAATCTATTAGCATAAGCTGTTAAGACTACATGATCATTTCAGGGAGAGCGATGAAGAACAAATTTAAGAAATCTGCGCTGGATCGCCTCAATCCGATTAATATGAACAGAGTAAAACAGGACTGGCATTTTCTGTAATATTTTGTTATTAAGTCAGAAGATGCGATAATCTTAATGACGAAAAGTTCTATATTTCCAACAGATTGATGCTGCAAAAGATTTTTATTATATTCCAAGTATTAAATTAAGGAAAACAAAGAGAGCCTACCATTGCAGAGTTTCTGGAGGGGCCCGGCAGCAGTTTTCGTCTCGAAGGGAAGTGAAACTCCAGTACGAAAAAGTAATCTGGACTGCATCTATACCATCCTAAAAACAAAAAAAAAATTAAAATAAAAACGGAAAGCAACTATTTACATGAGGTTAGGCATTCACCTCTGTTCGCGGGATCCGCACTTTTGTCCCTGGATTGACAATAGAAATTATTATAGGCTTTGCCTCGGTGCGCTCAAATTATAAACGGCCTCAGCACCTCATAGAAAAGAGAGGCTTATTAATTTAGGGTACCTGGCGCAGCACGTATGAATTTCCACTAGAAAAAGAAAAGTAATTTGCATGATAAGCCTACCTGTGTTCGCCTTTCTTCAGCTTCTAAACTCCCACTAATTAAACCGCAAGGATCCCGAAAGAATTTCATATTCCGAGAATCAAACATCCGAAATTAGACTGTTCTCAGCCCAAAATAAATATCGGAAAAAAACGTGTTTTAAAGATTTTAAATAACTTTTGAATCATGTGTCAAACAGAAGATCTTTTTTTTAATTATGAGGGAACCAGAGCAGATAAATTTTTTCTAATTATAGTAGCAGAAAGTACAGAAAAATAGATTAGAAAATTAAAAAAAAATTATTAATAATATATTACCGATTGAAAGCGGTCAATTCCGATTGGGTAAACGCCTGGAAAATTTATCGAACTTTCCAATAGGGGGCTGAATTTGATAAAACCTGGGACCGAAATTAACTGGTATTTTGAAAATTTTAAACAAAAAAACCTGGGCTAAATCATGATCGTGGAATTTAGTGGAATATACCAAAAGAAACCTGTTTCGATTTCTGTGAAACTTTTGAAAACTTTACTTTTCATTAAAAAAAGCTAAAAAAAACCAAGCTGGAAAGGCTTTTTATTTTATCTGGCAAAAATATTAAGCCAGCTTGACTTTTTATTTTTTCGAGCTGGAAGTAAGTTTTGAAGCCGGAATTATAAGACGCCAAGCTGGCTTCTTATTTTCGGGGACCGAATCAGTTATAAATTTTTACGAAAAAAGCTTAATTTACTAGTTATTCCTGGCCGATAATAGTTTTGAAGCTAGAAAAGCAAGCGCAACGGCTTGATACTTTTTTTTCGATAATAATATAAAAAGCGAGCCCAGCTTTTTATTTTTTTTAGTCAAGCTGGCTTTTTATTTTTTTTGCCAGATAAAATAAAAAGCCTTCCAGGTTGGTTTTTTTTTAGCTTCAAATTATTAACGGTCAGGAATAACAGGTAAAGTTGGCTTTATTCGTAAAAAGTTATAACTGGTTCGGTCCCTGGATAAAACTGACCTTGGTAGCTGAATAGCACAGTCTTCCGATTAAAGCCGTGAAATAAGTTAGTCAGCCTGTAGAGTGGGAAAAAAACAAGAAAAGAAAGGAAAAGTTGAGGCAGTAGTGCGGAATAGTCAGTGCGAGGAAAATCCAAAGAATAAAATTTGTGTCGAAATTCCGTCCAATTTTGGCTCTTTATTCTGTTCTTCTTGAGATGTAAGTATTAAAGATTTCTTGAAAAATTCAAAAGAATAGAAAAGGAAAATCCTCGGCTACTACTGGGTATTTCAAATTGAGTATTCAAGACAAAGAATTTAAATTGAAACTGAAAAAGTTTTTATTTATTTTTCAAATACAATGTTTGCCATTTATAATCTAAAAATGATATCTCCCATGTGACCACCTCTTGCGTCTCTACAGTACCTGATTCTTTTATCAAATTTTTCAATCACATTCTGGCATATTTGCGGCTCTATCTCACCAATAACTCGAATAATTTCTGCTTTCAATGCTTCAACGTTTCGAGGATTATCCTTGTAGACCTGTGTTTTCACATGGCCCCAGAGAAAGAAGTCTAACGGTGTCTAATCACAGGATCTTGAAGGACAATTCACGTCACCGAATCTGGAAATAATACGATCTGGAAACTTTGTATGCAGTAATTGCAAAGTTTCTCTGGCTGTATGGCACGTAGCCCCACCTTGTTGAAACCACATGTCTTCAGTATCAATATTTTTCAGTTTCAGCCATAAAAAAGCTGTGATCATATCGCGATATCTCGTTCCGTTAACGGTTATGGCTCTTCCCTGATCATTTTTGAAAAAGTACGGACCAATCACACCACCAGACCACAATGCACACCACACAGTGACTCTTTGTGGTGGATGCGTTCACCTTTCTTGAAACATGTGAGGGTTTTCCTCTGTTTATTAACGTAGCCATCGATCTCGAAATGTGCTTCGTCCGAAAATATTATTTTTTTTTTAATCGTCGTTTTGTTCCAGTATCCAATTGGCAAAGTCCCGACGCATGGAATGATCTTATGGCAGCAGTTCTTGTGTCAATTGAACTTTATAGGCCTTCAATGCTTAATCTGTGTGCATAATACGCCATACAGTTGACTCAGAAACTCCCAATTGTTGTGAATGTCGGAAAATTGACGTGTTGGGGTCAGCTGCAACATTATCACACCAATATTTTCTTCTGAACGACCGGCATGAGCATACTGACGTCTTTCTCGATCTTGTATTCCACCAGTTTGTTGAAATTTTCGCACAAGATTACCAATTTGTTGCTCAGTTGGACGATTGTGTCGAGCATAAACAGCGTGTAATTTGCGAAATATATTTCTTATAGAACGACCATTTTCATAAAATAATGCAATAATCTCAATACGTTGTTGTAATGTATACGACTCCATTTTTAAAAATGGCAAACCTTCAGCTGTCAAAATGACATATAATATGGGTGCGTTCGATGTTTGAGGCGCGTACTTTTGAAAACTCAATTTGAAAGACCCTGTATATATGTGTGGTTCTTGCGCTGTCTCGCATGCAACATAAAGCGTAGAAAACTCAAGTGTATAACAAGTACCTTTCCTAATATATATATAAGTTTATTTTCATTAACGCTAATTACGTTCTTCTATTTCGTCATTAGCCCGCAACATAAAATCTACAAGAGTTCGTGGACTCGCAAAACTGGCGCAAAACTTACGCGCACATAAAAAATGCAGGGCACCGACTCCAAGATCGTCCTAACAAAAGCGCAATACATTGTCTTGGTTACAAAACAATCAATAAATTCCGGAGACTACCTCTTAACAAAACCCAAAGCAATATTAGTCCTATTGACGATATTTAAAATATGGTTTTCAAATGAGAGTCTGGAATCAAAAGTCACAACCAGATCTTTCTTTGCTGAAATAACAAAATCATTTTACCATGAAATGAAAAGTAACGAAGCAATTCAAAACGTTCAGTTGGCAAAACCTAATATTTTTAGCTAGGGCTTTTTTTTCAAAAAACGTGCGGTAGTATGTTTGATATAATAAATACTAAATAGCTGATCATCAGCATACAATAATGTACTTAATAAAAATATTCATCTCTACCCAAAGTCTTGAATAGCAACAATAAATACCTAGTGAAGTTCTAAAGTTATGAGAAATGCGGAAATTAATTAGCTTGATGATTCGTATATAATGCTTCGCGTAATATGAAAATTTCTTTAGAGTGCACAGCACTTCCTTTCATCCTGACAAAGAATTCCCGGAATTTTCATTAAAATCATCTCTCCTTTATATAATAAGTCTCGACAGTCGCTGCTAATTGAAAAAAAGATTGTTGAGAGCAACATTTCCTGAATAAATATCAAAGTGGCACATTACTGGTCGGTTGTAATAATTATAATTAGTTTTTCACATTTCAGATATCCTTGATCCCATTATTATTATGTATATTTTATATGTATAGTTAGATGTATTTCCTTTTGTGCCAGGCCAGTCAACTATAATATGATATCCATTGTATATTTTGAGAAGTACCCATTAGTGAGTCATCATCATCTTCATATACTTTTTCACATTTAATGGATTTCTGACAAAAATACAAAGAAAGTATTTAAAAAAAAAACAAACATTATGGAAAACCGTTGTCGTGAAGCCCTGCAAATTATGGTTAAAGCATTCAGCAATTTTCACAACAAATCCTCCCCCTTATTTCATTTTTCCCTTAATTTTCATCCTCGGCTAGGTAGGTACTTTCTCTCTTGCCATGGGATAACAAAGCAAACCGGTTCAATTTACTTGTTAAAAGCTAACTGCAGGGATACACCTGCTTCTACAGGCTGGCGCTATAGTTCCTCTTAGCCTATCTGATGAAGTTTTAACAAAAGCCCCAGCACGTGCATGAAAACGAGAACCACCTATCATGAGTGTTTTGTAATTCTTCTGAGCCCCTTTTTGTATTCTGTCCAACAAATTCTCGGATTATGTAGCCTGAAAGAGTGAATTTACAAATTGAAAATGAAATAGGCCTGGATACAGCATATATGTATGTATGTAATGTATAATATGTGGAAATATATTCACATAAGTGTATTATGGAATACTGGTAATAATCGAGAGTCCAAATATTCGAAATGAGCACATTTGTGTAATTGGTGCTGGTAACATGTGTGAATTAGATTATTTTCATGTTGTGTTAAATGCATTTACCTATTGCCAGAATTGGTACAATAATTCGTTGAAATTAGCATAAATGTGTAATTGTCATTAGCAAATGCAACATAATAGAGAGTGAATCATTTACAAAGACATCTCTTGTGATTGGTCTAAATATAAATTTCAATTTTCATTTTTGGATACGTGTAGTATTCATTTTCAATAGGATATTAGCAAATTAAATGTATTACATGCTGTTTTTGACTTTGATCGATGAAGGTTAAGGATCTTATTCCATATCCCAGATAAGTCTGTTGTAACGTGATAATCTGTTAAAGACTCAGTGCTGATATTCACCCAGTTCGCATCGGTTGTTAAATGATTAAAATTATAAAATATTTATTTTTACGAAGTTTATAGAAAGGACCATGAGAATCATGCATAAAATAACATTTTATTGTGTATTTCCTAACAGCCTGATGAATTGCTTGGGGTAATACTATTTTAGAATTTTGAAAAAATTGGTTTTGTTCGTTTTGGGTTAAAAAAAAAATAATTTGAAGTCATAAAAATAATATCCAGTTGGTCCTATAACCAAAAACAAATTTTTTTTGACGTTCAATGGGAGATCGGATTACTCGAACACCTTTATATGGATCGATTTGAAACCTCGATAGTACGTAATCCCCGTATAAAAGCACATGAACAAGGGCCCAATTTTTTATGATTTTAAGCGGGTGTTGCTTATAACCAATAAGCCTAATTATAAGCACAAAATATGCTTTTATAAAAATATCCGAACAAAAGCACAAAATATTCGACTATAAGCACAATATATGCTATTATAAAAAAGCAGCCTTAGGTTAGAGGTAGAGCACCCTTAGGGGTACCCGAATAACCCCATGTATGTTTTGCGATTTTTTTTAGTCTACGAGTTATTATTTTTTCGTGACTTTTTACCAAACTACTAATTCGAAGACATTTGTTGGGTCTAGTGACTTGAATATTAGGGCAAATTACTGATTTTTTTTTTCAATTTTTTTGAGTATTAGGCCCACACAATGCAAAAAATTTGATTCGGTAGCTCATATCATTGCACTAAAAGAAATTTTTACATTCCATAAAGTTCAAAATAATAAAATGTCCCAAAATTTTTGAGGGCAATTTAAAAAACGGTCACCATCACTTTTTCACTCAAAAGTAATTTTAAAAACTTCCCCATTTTATTGGCTATTTACCGCGTAAATTTTATTGAGATATCTCTTTGGAATCATAGGTAAAATTCTATTCAAAACGTACTAAGTCTTAAATCTATTCGAACTGGGGTTCTAGATTTTTCGCACCTTAGATTGACTCTAACTCGGTAGGGTTATGTCCGATCGAAAAACGGGTTTCATTGTTCACCTTAGACCCTTATCAACTGTAATTCGCAGAAGATTTTTTTTCTCTGGATACTTCATACCTAAATGATGCCATATGAAATGAAGTTTTTAAAATAAGTTTGGTGGGAAAAAAATTACTTGACTTGGTATAAGCTATGGAATCAAATCTTTTTGCATTAATGGCGCCCAACACTCAGATAAATTGGGGAAAAAAATCAGAAATTTGTCTGAATTATTCAAGCCGCTATGACCAAAAGTCTCTGAATTAGTAGTTTGGTAAAAAATCGTAAACTACAAAAATCGCAGAATATACATGGGATGATTCGGGTACCCGTGGGGGTACTCTACCTCTGGTCTTCCGCTTGGCACTATTTCGTGGGACACCCTGTATATAAGCTGTGTTGTTTTTTGTCCGCAGAACAGAGCAGAACAAAAGATACACAAAGGAACGCCTCATACATTTTCATAGTAAGATTTAAATGAAGCGAAAAGTACAAATAGTTCGCTTCAGTCGACAGAACAATTTATTCTCTCCAGTATATGGGAGTACTAGAACAAGGTACACAAAAGAACACAGCTATAATGTATATGACAAAATCAGAAATATCTTTTTTGTGCCTTGGACTTTATGGACATTTCTATAAATTATTCTTTGAGTAATTCAAGAGCAAGAATAGCATCCTTCTGATACCTTATTGGTAGAAGCATCACTATCATGAATGTCCAATATTTCTTAATCACTGCCTGTACGATCTGCTTCAAGGATCATCTGCTATCTCTTTGTTTGTTTGTTAATTTTCCAAAACATTCCAAGCTATCATCACATTTTAGCTACTCGTTAAACTCATCTTCTATACGCAATTCTATAATCTTTGAAAATCAGCATCGACTTCATACAAATTTTCGCAAAAATTTATAAAAAATATAAAAATTTAATTTTCTAAAACGCCTTTCATTGCAATAAGTTTATATAACTAAGTTTCCATAAATTGTAAAAAATAATCAAGAAAAAATATTGTCAAATTAAAAAGTTATAACAGAAAACGTTGAAAGAGTTTTCCTCAAAGTCCAAACCAGCTAAAAAAAAACTATTTTCGATTAGAACGACCTCTAAACACTAATGAATTGCACTGAAATTTTGCACAGAAATTTAGCATTACATTAGCCAACATATTCTGAAGCATTAAAATATTTTAACACTTGCAAATCCATACATTTTTGGGCCACCTTAATATACGAATGCGCTGAACAGAAAAATTGAACCTGACTGTTACAATATACGGGATAATTTACATTAACAATAGCAAACTTAAGATCCGTTATTAAAGGTTATAAAGGGGGTATTGTTAATAGGCGGGGTTGCTATTAATAGAGTAAAAGTATTCCAAATTACTAGGAAAATGTTGCGGGCTTCGACAATATATGATAATAAAAGGGTTTTGGTAATAAGCGGGTTGTTATTATCCGGGGATTAATGTGCCTTTACAATTACATTCCCTATGGAAGTACGTAGCTGTTTTTGATTACATGTAAACTTCTTGTTTTATAAACAATTTACTGCTTATTTTTTGGGCAAAAACACGAGATAATTCTTTAAAAGTTCGTTTTTTTAAAAGGAACCCCTACGTAGCTAATAATATATAAATTATGATTTTTTATGAATTTTTGTTCCAAGTTTTATTCTTTACTAGAAAACGGTTCTCCCGTAAAGGTATTTGTAAGAAACACGCTTTTCAAGATAGGCTCTCTGTCGTCGCCATTTTGTATGAAAATTATAATAAGCATTTTTTTTATACTTTAATATGTGCTAAATAAAACCCCTCAAAAGAAATCCTATTCGTTTTTCCCCCTTGTATTTCATTATCTGTCTGCAGAAGTCGCCCGGAAAGTGGAAGGTCCCGGCTTAAAACCCCGGACGAAGCGGTTCTTTTTTCCTCTTGTATTTTTGATTTGATTTAGAATCGTTAAAAATACAAATTTCTTAAAATTCTTCTATTGCTTTCACTAATATACGAGTCAATTTTTAAATCTAAATCGAAAGTGGGAGGAAGATATCTGATCGCTTATACTCTGGTGAATTCATATGTGCTGAATGAGCATGCCAATGAATGTCGGCAAAATATCCAAATAAATACGACATTTAAAAAAAAAGCTTAGCACATTAAGTACTTCGTGAATATTCCGTTTGGGCGCTGCCACAAATAAAATAAATCCGAAGAAATAACATAGCAAATTTTGGCACATATTAAGACCCACCCTGTATACATTTCAATAGATGTTTTTCTATTATAATTTATGATAGACTATACTTCTCGTCTACATCTATTTCTCTCCCGTCAACAATTATCTGCTCTGCTGTAGCCAGTCGGTATAAGTCATTCAGTCACAGTCATCTCCTCTAACTCTCTATTGTGGTATAACTCAGGGTTCTATTCTGTAAAAAACAAAAATAACATAGATAGACCAATTGGCTTAATCGAGGAGGAGTGGATCTATGGCTGGGCTATCCAATTCTAAATTTAAGCAAGTCAAAGTTAATGTTTAGTTATTTATATTAGAATTTTTAATCTTGAAATCAATCTCGCCACCGAAAAAGTATTTTACCCCAAATTTAACGAAATGTTAGATTCGAAACTGGATACGCGAAGCGATAGTTTAAAAATGTGAATATCAGCACTGTAAAGATCTATAAATCGTCTATGTTACCTTATGTTTCCTAGGTTTGAATATTTAAATAAAGTAAACAGACTCTTCTTTTAGAAGGGACCACCTCTTTTACTTTCTATAGTGAAATAAAATAATAAGAGCGTAATCAATTTCATCACCATTTTATTAATATAATTGGATAAACAGATGAGTCTTTACGTAATGAGCGATTTTTACCGCATTTTACTTATGGCATTACTTTAACATTTAAACTTAATAAATCTTCGTTATCGACGCTTAAAGTTATTTTGGGTACCTTCATCTGTTTAATTTAAGGACGCTTTAATAAATTGAAATTCCCGAAAAGTTAAGCTTTCTCGGATAAAAGGAAGAAAAAAATTCAATAAATTAGGAAGTACCTACATTTTAGGGATAAAAACCTATTCCACATATTTAAAGGAGGAGCTTCCCCAATCTTATCAAAAAATACCTAAGCTTGGTGGCACAAACTTTTGCACTCACTTTAGGGATTTTTTTTACTGTGTGCATACAATTAGCTCTGTAAGTGACCGTACACATTGTACTTCTTAAGGGTATTTTGTGAAAGACTAAGAAATTTTCTTAATCAACCTTTAACTCCGACACGGTTGAGATGCCATAAATTTTTTATTTGACTAAGTGACTACTATCACTTTCATCTGCAGTAACTCGTTAGAAATTAGACTTACAAAAAATGTAGGGAATTTTCTTAAAATTTGTATTAGCCGTTTTTGTAGTAGGATCTACCGTTGAGGAAGTATTAAAAAAAATGTTGTACCTTTAATCCCTCTTACCCCCATTTTCATCCTGCCATCCTGTACTGTTTTATTCATGATTAGAGGAAACTCATAAAAATTTATTAAATTTTATTCTGTGCTTAAACATAAACCCTGTTTTTCGATTTCTTTAAAAAAAAGAAAAAAAACGAACTATCACCGTGCAAACGTAAATCCCATTCACTTCATCGTATTTATACCTCAAGCATTAAATCTAATTGAATTTAAATTCATCCTCTTTCAATATAATACCTACCCGTCGACCAAGGATTTCATTTATACCTTCGATTTCCTTTTAAAATCTTTTTATCAAGGCAAATGAAAATATTCTACGGACATTTTCCATTAAATCAAAGGTGTAATAGTAGAAGGTAATTCGCTTAGATCGAAATACATAGATACATTACATACCTGGGAGCATTTACAGAAAATTTCAAAGAATTAAAATTATCGAGAGAAAAAAAATGAAATAAAATAAATTACAAATTCTACTAAGTTTTATGCAGATTTTGCTACGATGAACCGAGATATGATTTATGGGCCTCTGTTCAGCAGTAATTAAAACTAAAAAGTGGAGAAAGTTTCGGGAGAAAAAAAACTTTTCTCCTCCCTCTTCTGTGTGCTACTGATTTTGCAGTCATAGTTTTATACTCTGAGTAAAAAGAAAAGCCAGGAAATGAAAGGATGAAAAAAAGCTCAGAACAAAAACTTTCGCTGCGTTGCCATTAATTTTCATGAAAATGTTGACAAAGTAGATCATCCCTTGATGGAGTATCTTATATCGTTGCATAATTATCCGCGATATGAAAAGTTTCTGGTTTACTCTGTATACTGTGTGTGCACATAATGATTGACGGGGTATTTATAGTTGCCAGAGGAAGCTGTAGGCATTCATCTCCATTCAGATGCAGCTAATTTTTGCTAGCTAAAACAAAAGTTGAAATTCTGCTCCGAAATGAATTCCCATTATTTCCTATATTGGGGAATCAATCATAATTTCGTAAATTAACTGTCATTTTCAATTTTAGTGAAATTATTTCTAGTTTGAAATTTGGTATATATTTTTTGGAAGGTTACTATGTATTCATCAAGATTTATTTGCTAGGAATTGTTTCTCTCAGAGGACGGTGGTTTTTGACTATATCAATTTAATATAGTAATAAGCATGCAAAAAAAAAATTAAAAAAAAAAGATAATCATTTATCTCGAAATAATCTGTTTAATCTATCTAAAACACAGAAGAAAGCATACATATATAATAATAGCAGTCTATATGATGCACAGTTATCCATATCTGGTTAACGTCGAGGTTTTAGGTGTGATTGGGCCACGGCTGAGTCAGACCCATTCGTACATAAGAAATTAAATTTGATTAATTAGCCCATTTGGGGTCAAATTGATGAATGATAAAATTTTTATGAAATGGGTGATCTCAATGGATATCCAAGAAGAGTGAGAGTGAGTGCTAATAATTTCTGAAAACTTTCATGTACTGATCTAGTGAAAGAAGTATGAGTTTTATAAAAGTGTAGTTTTATTGGACATCACTTCCCGGTAACTGCAATGTATACAAGTGAAGCATATATAGCGTTCTATAATATGCCCGAGTGTATCAATTATTGGGCAGGGTGGATATGGGCTGTTTGGTGGTAATGTGCTGCAACTCTGGGCTTTTCCGGACGTTTCGTTCCAATCACGGAACTCTTCAGCGGTGTTCCTCACTTTCTTGCTCATCGTTCTTAATGTAAGAAAAACCTGTAATTTGACGTCGTTCGTAACTTAAAATATAAGCAAAATAAAAGTGAAACATGCTGTTAGTTGACTCATGAGTCTTTTAATCCTGCTATGCTGTATGCCAATAAGCCCCAACCCGCCACTTTCTTTTTGAAACACTTACGATAAAATGTTATTCCAATCACAAATTTAAAATTTAAATTAAATTGCTGTCGGTTTTTTTATCTAATAGCAGACGGATTATTTTAGTTTTTAAAACACTAAAAGTCTTAGCAACAGCGACATCTATTGGTCAAAATGGTATTGAAGTGTTTTATAAAAGATTTATAATTGTATACGTAAAAATTTATGGAACTTATTATTTAAGACTTTTCTCGTGTTTGCCGTGGTAAGTTTTCCAGTAATTTTAAACACTAATTGATTCTTTATTGATCATTTTTTCTAAACTTAAGAAAGTCCCCAACTTTGTCAATAAAGCGTTCGAATCTCAGCATGCTTTTTTTTATAAAGAAAATATTTTAAAAGTTTAAGCCCAGATACAGTATACATACAGTAGATCAGCTTAAAACAAACTACTGAAAAGTGAATTTTAGAATTTCAATTACAAAAAAAAAAACTCATAATTTTTCCCATAACAGGGAACTATGAAGTATGATACGGAAGTAAAGGGACGAACGGTAGCTAGTTGCACAATCTACGGGAAGAAGTATTAGGTTTATGTAAGGACACAATTTACTTACAAATGTATTGTTCTATAAACTACAGCACCGTAAAGTGGTGTTCGTTCATAGAGATGCCATGAACAGTGTAATAGGCAAAATGGCTGTAATAATGTTTGTGACAGTTTGACAGTTCTACCAAGCCGAATGGCATGGGAAGTAGAACAAATTGTTATTAGCTTTTTTCTTGTCACTTTGCCCCTTTTCCTCTAGTACAAGTTTGTGCATGCTGTAAGTTCTCTTTCTTGCACTTTACATTTACATAGGAATCTTTGTATTAAAAATTGACTAGTGTGTTAGTTAAAAATGTTGAAAGAAATAGTATACTCACATTATAGAAGCATCCTATTCATGTGACAGTTTTGCCAGAGCTGCTCTAAGGTATGAATATACTATTGCCCAGACTCTGTCTGTATACGAGTAGCTGGCTTCACACGACCCTTGATTTCATGGGCCGCGTCGTGGGAACGGTCTAGTCTGAGTTAGCGCGAGCGCATAATTTGGAAATGACAGTTTTATCAAAACTAGGCAATTCAGCTCGGGCCAACACGCGCCGTGGAAAGTGAACAGGCACAGCGCGGCCCGGTGGGCGTGAGCTCGTCAGCACTAAATTACCTGGCTCATGGCATGGCCTGTTGGAAGCGAGATTAACGCGTTCAATCCAAGCAGGCTTTTTTTATGAAATGTTTTTTTAAAAATAGAGAGCATTAAAAAAAAAAAAACTTATATTTATATTGTGAAAAAAAATACAATCAGTTACCCATTTACGATGAGTAAATGGCGCCAGTACCAAAAATAACCTATATTATCTCTATCGTAGTCTTCTAAATAATCATTACGAAAAATTTAATCAAAATCGTATGACACATTTGAACTTAAATCATATTTCTAAAAAAATCCTTAAATAATTACGTATTCATAGAAAAACTTTAATATTTTTTCACACATAAATGAAAATCGTTTGTGTAAATTGACATCTTCATGTCACGCCTGCTATCTCATCAGTCGTTTATCATGTTAGCTCTGGGGTTGCATTCCGGTCTGTTACATATACGTATAGTATGTGTGCGTGATTCGTGTCTAGTGCAGATGCATATGTAAAACGCAAAAAAAAATACATTTTCTGTAAAGGAAATTAAATTAACTTGAAGCGAAGTTATCAGCGAACCCGACAGTGTCACAAGTTAATGTAATTCTGACTGCTGCCTACACTGGGGATACTACATACATAGTATAATATAGGACTGATAAAAGGACGAGTAATTCCTCTACCTTCATGTGCTGCAACTTTTCACCGCAAAATTCGGGGTTACGAGTTTGTGTGTGATATGTTTCTGAATTTTGCAGGCACTTAGCGTACCATCAATCATAGTATTATAGGCTTGACTACCAACGAACGACCGAACAGCATCCACTTCTGCAAGTAATAGTTGCACATATCCCTGTCTTCCTATTATATAAGTTAGTAAAGAGGATGATTTTAGTGTAGTAGCAGCAGAATGGTTGAATCGAATATATGCATTCCACCATTCAGTTGAAGAGTGGGTTACTGGTAAACCATCTAATCTGTTTGGACTTTGTGGTATTGGAAAGGCATGTGGCCATATTATGCATCCTCTGTATAACCATAGGAGGAAGTCGAGTGAATCTTTAACTAAAATAATGTAAATGTATCCTGCTAGTTTTATATCTGCTTTTGTTAGCTAGCTATACATATGCTTGTCAGAAAAAGCTGTTTAAATTGTATGGGATGAACGTCAAAATCGTAATTAATATTTCAGATTTTGTAAATAGAGTCCTTTATTGGTGCACAATCTCTCTGCCCGCGTCTCTTCTATTTAGAATTTCTATACTAATGTGGCTTTTATTTAGGAAGGGAATGAACATCCTGTGGCCTGATTACGTCCATTATTGAAGATAGTCAATCGATTCGTGCAGATTTGTGGATATTATCGCTTGAATCCGTATAGCTGACATGTTGAAATATTTGTGGTAATACTGATTGTTGTAGTTTTATTCATTCATGCCATATGAGGAAGAATTTTGATTGTGAGCTGGGTAAATATGTACAGTTTAGTTTTCATACATATTGAATTTTGGACATAAATCTGAAATGGAAATAACCAAAAGATATTTGCGTTATTTTGAGAATTATGTTAAAACTGGCAAGCACTTTAAAGTATGTATTTAGAAGGTCTTACTTGAGGCGATGTTAGTTTATAGTGTGAAATTGAATTTTGGAATTTACATGTCGATACCTTAATTTTTTCTGTATTTATTTATTTATTTATTCAGGTCTACAGAGAAAGCTCCTACAGACTAAGCACTAAAACTAACTTAACATTAAGTCAAAAGGAGATAAATATATACTATATGAAAATAGAAATGTAAAGAATATCTAAAAACGTGATTATCAATAAATTTGCTGTATAATATTTCTGAAACTACTACGTTCTTCAGTAAGATCTATGGAAGTAAAAACAACGTTAAAATTTCGTCGACAGCAATGAGTGATGGGTTTATACTGGCCGTAACAAGTTTTATGAGAAGGAATATATGTATAATAAATCTCTAGATCGAATAGAAAACCAGACATATAAATTTTAGATAGGATAATCAATTCGGGGGAGCAAATCTTTTATCAGAAAATATCTCTGACAAACATTATACTGAAAACCTTTCTACGAGACTCTAAAGTTTGGAGCCCAATTAATTGCGGCATCTGGCCTCGTATGAGGGTAGTATCCCAGTTAAGTTCGCGCGAAGCATAACGAGTAAATAATCTCTGTAAAGATTCAATGCGTTTAATATTTATCAGTATAAGGGCATCAAGCTACAGAGGAATACTCTAATACGGAACGAACTAGTAAAATATCCCAGCGGGCATTCTATGAAAGGTATGGATGTAATCCGCTCTGATACCCAGTTCATTTCTTTTAATGCATTGATATGCTACGACGGGAAGGTATATATGGTGTTTTACTTGCCCACCTTACCTCTGCAGTCATTTTTTATTCTGTGGAAGCATTCATTCTGGCATCTCAGAAAAGTGGACGGAAGGTTGAAAACAACCATTCAATTTATACTCTCAAGAAGCTAGAGCAAAGCATTCATTCTGTTTTCACTGAGTGGTAAAAGAAGAATTTTTCCTGCTTTCTTCGAAAAGTGTAGAAAATAAACACGTCTTCACTTGTTCGTATCTCATACTTAACTGAAAATAATCCACATCTTCTTTAAAAATAATGAAGAAATACGATTTTTTTCCATCTGCAGAACGTACTTTTGCTTCCTTCATTGTTCTTAGAAAAACAAAGATGAAACTATATAACTTATTTTCGACCTGCACGCACTCCCTCGAACTAGCCTCTGCAAAATAGCTGCACAAATTTCTATCTCTTTTCGATAACAATACGAATGAATATTACCTAAACATTACCTTTGTCTTCTCTAAGTATTCCCTGAAAGGTACATAACATGGTCGAAAATATGTACGATGCTTCAATATATTATGCCTTCCTTCCTAAACCAGGTCAACGTAAGTTAAGTTCATGTACTCATTACTAATACATTCCAGGTAATGTTGGCAGTAAGCTTTATCTAAGTCGGGCATTCCCATTTTTCCCGATGGGATATAAAACATGCTAAAAGCAGTTTAACTTGTTACTAAAAGTGATACCAAGATCTTTAATCTTAGTAGTCCTATCTACAGTATAATCACGTAATCAAACAACATACAATTAATGCAACATAAAAGCTGAAGCTCTTGTACTTGCTAGGGTTGAATTCCAAACTATTTAACGAGCAATGAACCAGACGTTTATTTCGGTGATTTTGTAGATGTAGATAATCTACCAAGTCTCTAATTGTCAAGAACATTTTTAGGTTAAAAGAAATGTAGCGAAAGATATCTATAATAAACAATAGGGGCCCAAGATGTCTGCTTTGAGGCACCCCTGATTTAACTATAAATTTACAGGATTTAACCAAATCAATTTTTACGCACTGGGAGCGATTATTTAAGTACGAGTTAATCCACTTAAGAAAGGAGCAATGGAACCAGAAGGCATGCAGTTTTCTTACAAGCCGGTCAAAAGCCACAACAAAAGTAGTATAGATGACCGACTTGCGCACAATTTTCTAATTTCGTTAATACAAAATTTTTTAAATAATACCAAATTGGTTGTTGAAGACTTACCCTTCACGAAGCCATTTCGCTGGGAGTATATCATTTCTTTTACGTGAAAATATATCCTGTTCTTTATTATGCTTTCGAAATGGGAATAGGTAGAAGCTTGGCAGTTCCTCCGTAGTTTTTTATTGAATACCGCGAACCTCCTTTGTATATAGGAGTAATAAAAGAAAATGTCTCTTTTAGATTCCTTTAATTCTTTGGGAGATGTAGGACAGAAAGAGTATTTCATATCTGATTTTTTTCAATTTAAACAATTTTATCAAAACTATAATATAAAATCTTAACAAATCTGTATATTTAAAAATCGGAAAAAAGCAAACAAAAGCAGAATTTAATTTAGGTTATGAAATTAAAATTACGCTAATAAATTTTTTTATAATTTTTAATTTCTTTTTTTTTTACAGATATCTACTAAAAGCTTAATTTAACAAAGAAATGTGAACGAAATCCAACAGTATAAGCACAGTGAAGTGTGAATTAAATTTTATTTTTTATTTTTTAATATTTCCACAAATATTTATTATGTTTATGATTTTGATTTGAAAATCAGTGCAAGTGAAGTGCACCTACTACATACACACATTTATACATATATAAATAGTGAAAGTGTAAAAATTTTAAGCATACAACAGGAAAAAAGTGATCACCTTCCCAACAATAAAAAGGAGTAAATGAGGAAGAAATTTCATAAAATTTTCATCTTTGATTGTAACAATTTAGGTGAGTACATATAGATTTAGTTAATTCTATTCGTAAGTATGTAAAAACTTTTTTTTTTCCACCGCATTGTGTCCAATTTCCAAAAATTATAATTATTATTATCCTTAGACGAGATGTTTTGAAAATTTGAAAATTTTATTCAGGGAAATTTATTTTTCAGATTGAACTCTTTCAATTAACACCGAAATACACTTTTCGGCATTACTGAAAAATGTCTCTCCGTCTGATTGAATGCCTAACAAAAATATAGTATGCAAAAGTTAAACATACACTTAAACATTGTGTCAATACTTAAGTTTCTTGTACACTGTCTAATTCACCAACATAGCAATTAAAGATGAAGTTTTACCATTTGTTGTATAAGAAATTAATACAAGTTCAGTTCATTGTTATTTTCTCGTTTGTTTTTTTTCTAACTTTCCTTGATAACATAGGGTCTATACAAAGCCTTGCCATTTGAATCCGTTTTAAATTATGTTTTTAATTACTGTCCTTGATTTCCACTTGCTATCTTCTTCTGTGCATTCCATAATAATTCATATTCTGCTTATTTAAATCTTCTAAATGTGTAATTGGTTTTCCTCCTGCTTCTCTAAATATATATATATATATAAAAAAAAAATCCCTATATAATGTCGGGCTCCACCTCTTTTGAAAAATAAAAATAAATCCTCCCTCTCAGGAAACTAGAGCTTAAAATAATTTCATAGATCTTTACCAGTGTATGCCGGTTTTGATTTGGCGGGGCTATGAGGGATGTATTTCTTCTGTCTGATATGTGCTAGAAACCAAAGTCAAATCAGCGAAGCTGATGATTTTCAACCAAAGGAGTAGCTACTCCTGAAGCTGGAGCACCAGCTCGGGTGAGTCTTGAAAACTGGTTTAAGTTTTATCAAACTTCGGCGAACATTCGATTGAATAGTCAACCTATCTATGAAACTCTGGAACTGGATAGAAAAGTTGTGCCAGATACCTTTAGAGCGCGGAGTGTTCCTATGACAATCCTGTTGAGACCTGGTGGTTAAATAACTAAGAATTCCAACCCCAGAGTGTCCCTATGACAGCCCGGATGAGCTCCTGAGAGAGAGAGAGAGAGAGAGAATCTTGGTGAGTCAGAATGCTAGATTAGAATATGTGATTTTGTTAAGTTGACCCAGCGTCGATCAGACGAAAGTCTTATCGGTTGTGAAATCCATCTAGTTCTGGTCCTCGCTTCGGATGATGTTGAACAGCTAAACACAGGTCGCACTTCTGATGGCGTTGAACAATGGTGGGCAAGCTTCACTTCCGCTAGCGAACTGAGGCCTCGTGTCTAGTTGGTACTGGTTAACGTCAGGGTCTGAGCGTATCGGACCTCCGGTAGTCTTGAATGCATCTATATAGGTATCGGTGCTACGTGCGGAGTAACTTCGGCGAACCTAGGATAGGTTAGGTTAAGGTGGAACTCATCGTGGGAACCCCTGCGACCAGCCTCACTTAGACCGTTTGCAGTCCATTGTGATACCACCTTAATTGGGTACTACCTGCAAAAGATACCTCAGATTTAGAGAATGCTGAAACCAGCCACAAGGATTAATGAATCTTAGCAGGACCCCCAAATCCATGTCTGCTAGCTCCCGCAATTCGCAGAAGAAGTAGCTGCCGAGAGCATTCCTCCTATGCTTGAAATGGTTAGGTCATTCACACAGCAGGTGCTGAGTACTCTAAACCTCTTCCTCATCCACACAGCTTCTGCAGAAGTCATTCTATGGACCTTGCATGTGCTCTGCATGTTTATCAAAGAGGGAGGGCCCCATAATAACTGCAATAAGGTTACGCACATTATTCCGGTTCCTCCTCAGCAGAGAATCGGTTCTCCTAGGACAAACTTCAGCCTAAACTGTGCGCATGAGCATCAGCTGCCTCGTTTCCAGGTATTTGACTGTGAACAGGCACTTAGCAGAAAATAACCCTGTGGTCAACACCCACCTTTCCGAGCTCATAGAGACACCGTTGCATAAGGCGCAATCTAATGGTGTTCGAGTTCAGGGCCTTCATTGTAACTAGGTTGTCAATACACATCCTGATCACTTTATCACTGTGTACAACAAAAGTTATTGTCAGCTGCTTTACTAATAGCCAGAACTTCCACCTGGAACACACTACAGTAGTGCGGTAGGATTTGTGCATTTGAAGGAATTCTGAATACACCCCTGCTTTCATACACAAATCCCTTTTCGAACCGTCTATGTAAAGGCATATATCTGAGTCTTCTACCACGCGATTATCATCCTATTCCTCTCTACTAGGAATGCTAGTTGAGAATCTTTTCTCAAAGTCTAGTCTAGGGACAATATAATCCGTAGCTCCGCGTATACAGTCCCCAGGACAGAACCTAAAAATTGAATACCTGGAAATATAGTTATCTGATTTTGTGGGCATAAGGCATCTGATTAAAACGCTGTACATCTACATGGTCTACCTTTTCTTTAGTATGATTGAGGACTCTGTCATCAGGATTCCAACTTGAGAATGATGTTAATTTTATTTCTTAACTTCTATTACAGCGAAAAAGGATTCGCTCCTGAATCAACGATTGACAGAATACTAATAATTTCTAATTGTATTGTTCTGTACATTAAATTCGTGGCCTACTTACATAACCGCTCTTCCGATTCTCAAACAAGAATTTCGAATTTTATTTATGAAAATTCTACAAAGACTGTCCGAGGCCAATTATGATGTATAGGTGACACTGTCAAGCTACCACAGATTTTCTCAAAACACTGTCTTTTACCATAATATTTATGAAATTGCCTACCTGGTGATTCATATATTTCTAGTTCATCTACAGTAAACCTATTGTTTCGTAGCATTTCCATTAGTTAAATAAATATTCATTTCAAAGTTACTTCTGGCAACAGTGAGTTTATCTTTCACAAGGAATTAATCCCAGAAAGCCATGCTCATTTCACCCATAATAAGCAAAAACGGTCCAATAATTGAACCTTAAGGTACCTCATAAACCACGACAAGCATATTAGATTGTTTGTCATTTAACTACCGAATTATGTACGTTTGAGAAAACACTCCGAATATAAATTATTTATATTTATTCTATCTGAAGTATGTTTTAATAGAGTACTTTCATAATCGTAAGAGGCATTGAACCACCCAGCTACAATTGTTATTATTTTTTTTTTTCAAAACGTTCACGGTCGTATTGAGAAATCTAAGTATTTTATAAAACTCCCATGAGACAGGTTACGATCAATTGTGTGGCGACACATTACAAATTCGTGACGAACTGATGGTTGAATGAATGGAGAGCGTACTTCAGTCAAATCAGATTTCTTATTTATTTACGTTGCTTAGACAAATTGTTGGACAGAATCAATACCAGTAATCAATCAAAATTCCTTAAGTATTCAATTCTGGAAGGGGAATGAAAATATTTTTTATACATAATTCAGGATGACTCAAGATTCAAAAGCAACAATAATACTCTGAAAAACGTTGTATATAGATGTGTGTGTGTATGAATCTATACATGTTTGGAATAGCTCTTGTTTTGGGATACTTTTTTTTAATGCCCTATTAACATTAAATACCTCATCTGCACCTACCTATTATAATGAGGTCTGTTTTACACTTGCTATTTATTCACATGTAATCTTCAAGCGGGTTATTTGTACGCATTTTTCTATAGATAGAAGAACATCTATATATCGCGAAGTGAAGCTTATACCATTTCACAAGCATACTGCTAGTATGTATGGATGCATGTACCTATCTAGTTATATATTGTAACCACTTGGTTTAGTATCCTACACTTTTCTTAAATCACACTGCAATGCAACTTCATTATATTATTATGCACTTGCAGAACTAGTTTAGCAACATTGGCATTCAGGTGCTAGGTAATCAGACAGCTGCTGCCTTAATGGGGCTCCGATGACGATAAATTCAGATCTGCTGAAATCGAACTCTTAGTATAAATATTATGCAGATGAAAAATCAACTACATACATACATACAAGTAATGTACTTTTTGTTCAGGTTTGAATGAAGTTTTCAAGGACTTATCCTCCTAGATATTCGTAGACAGTAAAATAAATAGATAAAAACGTCTTATCAGAAAAATTCTCTTGTCAGAAATGTCCGCCATGGACGACTGAGTTGTTCGACGATTAAGACAAAAAAAAAAAAAGAAAAAAAGATAGAAAGCCGAATATCTTTTATTTTCCAGCGCAATGGTCCGTGAGTGAAATTATCGTGAATCAGGCACCATGATGTACTGGAAACAAGTTCGCATAAATATGAGGTCAATGCTCGTAACAAAGTTCTTATTCCCGGGACCGGATAAATAATTAGTTTCACAGTCGTTGGCCTAGCATGGCCAAGCTATGTATTAGAAAGATGTCAACGAGAGAAGGGCGCATTGAGAGCTCATTTTCTTAGCGTTGTGTTGGAATTTTTATTTTTAAGGTGCTTGGAACTAAGTTTAGTAATCTTCTAATGGAAAATATTATGACCTAAGGGTGGAATGTTTTTGTTTCTTTTTGTTTTGTTTTGGACGAATATATAAACATAAAAATTTAACCTATAAAGAATTTTATGACTGTTTTTTGTCCAGGTAATATAAGTATTCCTGTTTATGATTGTAAATCAGAGGGAAAGAAGATCCATTGTAATTTGCCTTTTAATGATCTGTTGAGAGACAGGGTATTGACGTCGTAAACATTATTTTTTATTGGAGAGATTATCTTTTACAGATTTTGCTGTAATGATAATCAATGTAAGTACATTGTATACATAAGTATATCAGTGTCTAGCATTAGATAATGATGTCCTTTACTCACTTAACAATTTTGGACAATTTTACAAATACAACTTGGCTTTCGAAAAATTTGGTGTACATTTTAAGGTCACAATAATGACAGAAACTTTGTAGATTTTGCATATTAAAAACATTCTGAGAAAAGTTCATCTCTTCTTATCTCCTTCTTTTTCCTATACTAATGAAACGCGAAAAATTTCTAAGGTTGCGGTGAGGCAATGGAACTTATAAAGAGAATTCTATAGTGAAAACAAAAGATACTTCTTCCATTCCACCCTGAGATTATGTTGTTTAAATCGATAAAAAAAAGAATCGGACGAACTTGTGAAGTTTGTTCGTATTCTATACATGGTCAGGGTGTTTTGCGAATAGAGTTGACAACTGAGAAGCTATGAATAGATTTAGAAAAAAGTCTTCATCATTTCTAAATGTATATAGGAATATGATGGTATTAAATCTTTCAATATCCATAGTACCTATAATCTGTTTGCAGATTACTTCGAATCTGTGTATATCAATAATTCAAATATAAATAACGTTATTCTTCCGAATTCTTTTTATTCCCAACTAAATCTAGACTCCATATGCTTAGACGGTGATGACTTGAATAAAGCTATTATGGAAATGAAGTTTGATTATAACCATGACTCAGAACTTATTTCACCTATTTTAATTAAATCATGCATGAACGCCCTAGTGCCTCCTCTAACATATTTCTTCAATTTATCTTTAAATACTGGAATATTTATAGACTGCTCGAAAACCTCAATTATTAAGCCCATTTTTAAAAGTAGTGCTAAACACAAGATTGAAAATTACCTTATGAATATAATTCCAAAATTATTGTATAGTATTATAGCTGGACAGATTTCCTATTTAAACAAGGAGCTCGTTTGTGCAGCACAGTATGGGTTTCAACAAGGAAAATCAACGATAAAAAATCTATAATTGTCCTCTAACTTATTCTTTAATTCCGTTGAGGAAGGATGTCAGATTGATTGTATCTATGCACAGATATTTCTAAAGCTTTTGATCGGATCTGTATTCATACCTTAATAATGAAACTAAATGCCTTAGGCTTTCACTAAAATTTTCTAAAGTGGATAGGATCTTCTTGCTGGACGAATCGTAAGCAGATAGTAAAAATTGAAAACTATTTATCTAAAATGATCAATGCATCCTCAAGTGTCCCACAACGAAGTCCGTTGGGTTCCATTTTCTTTATTCTATTTGTGAACGATGTAACTGTGAATTTTTCATTTCCTCTTTTTCTTATTTATGCGGATGATTTGAAATTATTCTTCAAAGTTTCGTGTATAAACTCTTATTCCCAACTACAAAACAATATTGATAATCTAATAATTTGGTAATGTATGTATAAGGCGTTTCTTATCAGGAAGAACCAATACTCTTCAGTACGGCCAGTTTCTGCCTGCAGCAGATGTTAGAAGAAAATGCCAGGCATCCGTGATACATAGTCTCAATATAAATTCTGATTATGAAACATATGAGACGAATTTAATTTATTTGCGTAGTATTTCGCCTCATAGGATTCATACTAAGAATTTACATTGAGACTATGTATGAGGTTTGCTTAGCATTTTGTCTTGGCTTCTGCGGCAGGCAGCAACCTGCCGTACTGAAGAGTACTAGTTCCTGCTGATACGAAACGCCTTACATACATTGCTATCTGCTCCAACTGTAGGCATTGCAGTGTTAGTTATCAATTTTTTGTTAAATTGCATTTTGTAAAAGTTTTCGTGACTTTTCTTTTCTTTGATAATTTGGTGCTCCACAAATTTAGCTAAGTGCAAATTTATGACCTTTTCTAGGTTTGCTAACCCAATTCTCTTATATTATTCAATTAATAATGTTACACTGTAAAAAAAAAGTAGGACTACTCTCTAAAATTTAGGGATAGAAAACCTACATTTCCTACTCTTATCGAGAAGTACCTAAGCTCTGTGGTAACAATTTGTGCCATTTTTTTACTATGTAGTTTAGTTCGAGTCGATGAAATTACTGATTTAGGCGTAAGTTTTGATAGAAAATTAGCATTTATCATACATATTGAATATATTTGCCATAAAGCCGCTCAGTTAATGGGTTTTACTAAAGAAAATTCTAAAGAATTTAGGGACATAAGTAGGGTTTCTGTACTCGATTCAACTCGACTTGGACTCGTCCAGTATTTGGGTAGTTACTCGGATTCAGGATCATACTCTAATAATCGACGATTCTAAGTTTTGTAAAATTAAGCAAAGACCAGTAAATTCAAAAGGTAACCCACGTATTTAGGAATGTTTTAATCAGTTTCTAAATTTATGTTTTATTTATTTTTTAATTATACACATAGCTGCGGACATTAATAAAGACTCGTCTTCACCTTCCATAGTTACTGAATAAAGTCAACGTTTACACAAATAAAACTAAAAAATAAAAACGTAAACAGCTAATCAAATGTGTATAAATTTGTTCAAATTATCTGAAGGTAATCAACTTAATAAATTCACCTGCCATCTTATAAAAGAAAAGAAAGCACTTCTTTTTATTTTATATAGGCGTTTATTAAGGATATTCTCTCTTCATCTATAAATTGTCTTAATGTTCTCTTACTGTTGAACATAAATGCTACATCCAGGTTCTTAAGATCACGAAACTTACTTTATGCTTCCTCTCATAGATCTAACTATTGTTCAAATGAATGTATTAATGAATGTGTACGAATTTTTGTTAAATATTTGTAGATTTTTCATTGCCTCAACAAGAATTCGTAGTATTCATATTTATGATTGGAAATAGTATAAATCATTCTAAATTTTGTTACGTAATTAAATTGAAATCTGTAGCTCTAAGACAACCTTACTAGTCTGTTGGATATTATTCTGAAGACTCAAATTAAATAAATAATCTGTACTGTTTTATATACTTACCACCAACACCATTGCTTTTTTGTCGGTATAGCAGGCTTTAATGGTCAAATGCTACCCGATCATAGTCAAATTTCAATGCTAATAATTCTAAAATAAAGTCATCCAATGAGGGAAACTATCACTTCAAGAAAGTGTAAGTGATTGAACCTACAATTAATATAGTCATCACTTAAACTTAACTTATATTAACTTAAGGAGGTAGGCCTACCTGCAGACTTTCAAAAAATCGATTTTGTTTACATAATTTGAAAGAAAAACTATTCAAGATAATTATGTAAAAATTTCAAGTTTGTCTGATAAAAAATGAAGAAATTATGAGACAAATGGTTTTCAAAATCGGTGACAATGATAACTAGAGAACGACATGTCCGATTTAATTGCAGTTTGTTCTATTTATTCTAAACTATTTTTTTTTTCATTTTTGATGTAAATTCTATTTTTCATAGCCGATTAAACACCGAAAGACTCAGCACTTGAAGTTTACCAAGTCGCCATTTTGTTAATAATTGTTTTTCCCCCCAAAATCCACCAACGTACCTACTGCTTTTTGATATTATTAATGAAATCCCGTTGGATTTTTTAATATCGGATGATTTTTTCGTTTTGTTACAACATCGTTTTCAAAAAGCTGCTACATAAAATCTATACATATATGTATATTCCTATATATATACAGGGTGTCCCGTATGTGGGCTGGCACCCGAAGGCTACGGATAGGTCATGCTTAGACAAACAAAAAATTGTATGGGTGGGGGAGGGGAATCCTAACGGTTTCGGAGATAACGGGGGGCCTTTAAGATATTTCGGTATGTCTTGATATATCACCCTGTAACTTCTAAACGTTACATCCTATGACGATGATTTAAGCTTTGCTGAATAGGTAATCGTTGGATCTTTCCAATGGTCTGTAAATTTTTCGCTCTTCCTCTGCATTTTGAAGTTATAGCTTAACAAAATTAAAGTTTCGGACTTTTTACTCATTTTTTTTTTATTTAACTACTATTTTTATCAAAAAACACGTCATCAATATCAATTTTTCATATTGAATTTAAAAAGCCCAAAAGCTTAGCTTTAAAATGACATATTACACTCTGTACCCAAAATTTAACCCTTGCTGCGTTTTTTGCACTTTTTCTTGAGCATCTCCAGCGAAAAAGTTCAATAATTGCCAGAAAGTAGGCAATTATCTTTTGGAAATGACGTTTTTCAGCCATTTTCGCTGGAGATGCTTAAGAAAAAGTCGAAAAAACGAAGAATGGGTGACATTTTTAGTACAGAGTGTGATAGGTCATTTTAAAGCTAAGCTTTTGGGCTTTTGAAATTCAGTATGAAAAATTGATATTGATGACCTGTGTTTTTTGATGAAAATAGTAGTTAAATAATAAAAAACGAGTAAAAATTCCGAAATTTTAACTTAGTTGAGCCATAACTTCAAAAAGGAGAGAGTGAGGAAAAAAATGTATAGACCATTGGAAAAGTCCAATGATTATCTATATCTACCAAGGTTTAAATCATTATCATAGGGTGTCACGTTCAGAAGTTACAGGGTAATCTATAAAAATATACCCAAATATCTTAAAGTCCCGTTATCTCCGAAACTGTTAGGATTCCCCTCCCCCACCCATACAATTTTTTGTTTGTCTAAGCATGACCTATCCATAGCTTTCGGGTGCCAGACCACATACGGGACACCCTGTATATATGAATTAGATTTTTGTACTCCATTGAACAATAAACAAATCTCATAAAAAAGTTTTGAAAAATATTATTCAAGTCATGAAAATGCGCATTTTTCTAGTTTTGCAGGTACCCCTCAACCTTTTTGTTTTCTTATTTCACATTTCGAAAAGTTGTGTGCAAAATAATCCGTATTTAATTTAGTCAAATCGTTCTGAGTAGATTCGTAAACAGCAGCCCCATCAGCTGGAGATAATCCAAATAATCCAAAAACGTCTCCTAATTGAAATTTATTAAACTTCATCATCTCACTTTCCGCACGTACCTAGACATTTAAGTATGTCAATAAATCTTTTGATATCTAGAATTAAAAGGGGAAATAAGCATTCAAAAGAAAAAGAAAAAAGCAACTTTTGACTACGAAAACATAATCTGCTGGCTTATGCAACTAAAATATGATAATGGTACCTCTATACCGACCACATACTCTTTCTATCCCACAAAAAAAAAACAAAAATGGAATTAAATAAAAATTTAATCCTTTGAGGAAAAAGTTCCTTGTAAAATTCCATTTTATCTGCTTAACAGTGTAAAGAACAAACACGAAGTTGTTCTCTATATGACTATGTTTGCCCCATCCTTTTTCACATTAAATCGATGCAAATCCAAGGGCTACCAAACACACATTGCATGGGACACAATCTCTCATTTCAAGTGAAATTCCTTCCCCCTATAGAAGAACGGTAGAAATGTTATGCTCCTCGTAGACCTACATTTGTTGAAATCCGAATAAAACCAGCAATGCCAGCTAAGCTTTTGACATAATGGAAGAGTTAATCCCTAAATTATAACTATGCAACCGCAAAAACTTTTTTCATTTCCATGCCTGCGAAATGCATACGAGGAGAGGATATTTTGTTCTGAATGAATGGAAAAAGGTGGAGCGAGGTCACACTTTTCCAAGACGGAAAATGGAAAATGTAGGAAAAAAGGGACAGAAGACAGTGAAAAGAGCTCGAATCGCGAGTGCGGTAATTTAAGTTAGTTAATGTCTTTTCTCAACTCAACTTTTGGTTTTAATTTGTAACCGCAACATGTTAGGTCAGCGCGACATAAAGCATAGATCAACGAAAAAGAAAGATCGACGAGGCTAGAGGCGGGGATATACATAGAACCAGAGCAATCATTAGTGTACACCTTTCAAGTTTTCACTTATTACTTTAGTCGGTGGTGCAAAACTTCAAACCAGGTAACAAGTAAAAAAAAAAAATGTAAAAAAAAGGTAGAAAAAATCGTGGAGCAGAACAATCTAAACCAAGCGTTGAAAAAAGTAGAAAAACGTAGAGAAACACCATTAACAGCGCACTCCAGCTGAAGTTACGTAAGCTCTTATTGCGGCAGTTATAGTTACCTCAGCGTAAATTGAACAAGGTAGACTTAGGTAAAACCAGCTCTTTTTCTCTTTCTCTCTCTCTCTCTATACAATGGAAACAGGTGAGTTTATGGTCTTTATGCGTGCCTTAGCGAAACGGAAAGTCAAGGTTATCATCGCTTTATTTTACACCAAACAAAAGACCAAACGACCGCAGCGACAATCACCACTTAGTCATTCATTCATTCAGTCGAGTGGAAGAAAACGCTACATAAAACAAAGAAAGTTTTTTTTTTTTTGTATTTAAGGGAAAATGTCGTCGATAAACGATTACAAACTATATCGCCATTGGGATGCCCAAAATGACCGAGATAGGACAGTAAATGACCCGGCGCGTATTGTAATTAGTGAGAAAAGTTCATCTTATGGCCGCCATCCGTAGGTACATTAAATACTCCCCAAAGCCTGGCGGAATATTTCTTTGTTAAAAGAAGAAAGAAATTGCGAGTATCTCGTTGAATGAATGGCGCGGGTGTTCATTGAACAGAAAATAATTTGTATGACATCTTCACATTTACTAAGTCTGTGGAATGGGAGTGGTAATTTTGGGGAAGTTTTTCTTTTTGAAAAAAAAAGAAAGAAAAAAATTGGAGTGAAATCGCTTTTGCTTCATTTTTTTTTTTGCCTTAGAAGATGGAAAGAAGTGCACAAATTTTTACCAACCCAGACGTCTCAAAAAGCAAAGTTAGTTCTTGGTTCCATTCAAAGATTTTCAGAAGATTTATTTTTTTTCTCCGTACATAAATTGACTTTCATAAAAGGGTGAAAATCGAGAGAGTTTTGAACTGTGGGTTTAATAGCGTCGTTAAGGTTTTTTTTTTTAGATTATAATCGTTTTAGAATATTAAGGAAGCGATGATAGCAATCAAGAGCTGATTTAAGCAGTTTTGGTTTTGTTTTATTATTTCAAGATAATATTTGTGACTTAATCACACTTTTTAAATTTTCATGGTATACACGGAATATTACAAGCTTGAAAATAAATTGGGAATCCAAGGGCAGTTGTTTTATTCATTTCCAAAAAAAACCTCTCCGCAAGTAATATGTGTGACTTCCGACATATCAGCCTATTATGTTTTTTTAGCGAAGGCGCCTGAGAAGCTCCTATCAACGCAGTTATTTGAGTATCATGATATGGAAATTTTGGTACTAAACGACTTTTCTAAGACAGATCACAGTAATTTGTTGCGAAAATTAATTTTTCATTTTAACTTCACCTCATTCCAACTTTCAGTTATTAACAGCTTTTTATCAAGATGACCACATCAAGTGCCTTTCTAATGCAATAAATTTAACATGTCGAATCCCTCAAAGTTCTATTCTAGGGCCGCATTTATTCAGCCGTTATATTAATGACTTACCAGATGTTATAGGTTATGCTAATATGTATTTATATGCGGATAGCGTACACATTTTTAGGAGGAGCTTTCCTATTGTCTTGTTTGAAGATTACATTTTCGAAGTGAGTAGTATAGTAATCGTGAGCAGATAGATGAATGGTCAACAGTAAATTACCTTTCTTTAAATGCTAAAAAATCTAATTATATGCTAGTACAGAGAAGAGGTTTGGATCCTTTAAATTTGTTTTCTATTGTCCTTGGAAATACCCCGCTACCCTTTTTTGGAGCGTGAAAGGAATCTTAAACTCTTGGGTGAGGTACTGTGATTACGTAAAGAGCTTGTTGGGAAAAGTGTATGGTAGTCTTCGTCCCTTTTTGCTCTCAGCATACTTAGTTTCTGTAAGTATGAAAAATAAAATCATCAGAGCACTTTTATTATCCATTTTTACTTTTATTGAAGTTTAGTCTTTACTGGATTAAGGCTAAAGTTTTATTCATCTGAATAAATTATCTGAAGGTCTAATCATGGTCCAGATTGCCTATGCGGATATTAGGGGGATCTGTGGAGAAATCTCAGGAAATTTAAAATGTGAATTTTTTTAGGCATATTATTGATCGCATGGGATGCTTTTAAGGAGCATGGAACCGTAGAAGTGGTCTTTTCTTCATATCGTATGAATTGCCTGGAGTACCGAAAAGTCTACAGACAAAAACTCCTTCTTTCTCTTGCGTACAATCCTCCCGACTATTTAATTTATTAACAGGATAACGCTACGATCAGCATAAGGCACTTCACATAAGATGGGATATTAACCTTCTCGGCTATCCGACATGTTCTCCTGATGCAAACCCTATGGGGTATGCTTAGCTCCAACAGTTTATAAAGATGCCAAGAAACTTAGCATCATCAGTGAGCTTCAAGATACCGTTGAAGCTGCTTGGATAACCTTGATTCCGGAATGTTTAGATCCTTCGTGGAATCAATGCCAAAAAGGCTCCTGAAAATCGTGGCGAACAAAGGTGGAGCTATTGATTATTAATAAAAATTATGTATTAATCTTATTATTGTTAAATCTTATTATTGTTAAAATAAATAAAGTTAAGTGCGTCTATAATAATGCAACACTCATTTTGCAACTTTTTATCGAATTACTCCACACGTACCGTTCTAACGGAAAATCTTTTCTTGATGTCAGCGATAACAAGAAGGCAGATGTGTTTTGCCATCACAGAATTTTCTCTTTCTTGCTACAGAGATGGGCTACCGCACTAATGCATGGTGTGCGTATAACTTTGTACTATAATTCCATTATTTTTTCTGGCCATTTAGGGGTTGAGGTTAGGACCTCTGTACTCCCCTTTCCTTATATACAGGCCTGAGCGGATGTCTCCACCACGCTCGATAAGATAAATTATGTTCTTAACCACGGATAAATGTACTAGGAGGGTGTTGACGCGCCTAATCGTTATTACTGGTCCTAGGACTCAATCTCCATGATTCAGACATGGATCAGAGTTATGAAGGAGCTCCATGGGCTTGTAAAAGTACTACCAGAATATTATTTCGTGTTCGAATTAACCACTAAGCACTAACAACTGCAACTTCGAGACGTATTTGCAGGTGTTAGTTAGTTCACAGAGATTTGTAGGTTTTTGTAGATATCTTATTCAACCCGAAATAGATACTGTGCCACACACAGTCTCGTGCATCCTAACCAGCTATCGAATGTGGATCGCCAGATTGTGAAGCTGATTTAACTTCAATTCACAGATTCTACATCTGCCTCTGACAGGCATTGCCAGATTTGATGAACTGAGCTGAAACGATTGTGATCAGCTCATCCTATGCAGATGTCATTTTTGCTAGGGCTTCTTATAGCGATTCGACTTGACGATCCTATTTAATTCTAATTATAACTATGAAACTGATTTTCTTGATCACATTTTTCTCCATAAACCATCATATAAAATTAGCCGCAGTAACATGAGAGCTTAGATTTCAAGAACTTATTAGACATACCTCATATGGAATACATAGTCCGTACAGCAGTGTACTACACCATATATGTCATATAAAAAATTCATCATAAGTCGAAAATTATTATGCTACACCTGAAAAAAGTGACAAAAACAAATATTTAACTAAAACCCCCTAGACACAACTATCGAAGGTTATAATGCCATAAAATATTTTCTATTTTACAGGGAGCTAATTTTTTGCCTATTATTGGTGTTCGCTGTACAAATAAATTAAAGCGCAACCATCACATCATCTTTAATTGATGCTGCAACACGCTTCAATGCTATTTCGTTTTTTTTTTCTTCAGCCATTTTCAATAATAGTTACATGAAGATCATGCAAGAAAAAGAGTGTCAGTGTCGAGCATCTATCGCTGAAGCATACTTGGAATGAATCATTTAATTTGCCATAATTAACTTTAGATACATAAAAACGAAAGAAGCCTTAATTGCGGATCAAACTAATTAGACGATGTCAATTCCATCCTCAGTAATTTACGTTTTTTTTTTTTTATTATTTATTTATTTATTTTGTTTTTTTTTTAATTTTCAATCAATTTGTACGACGACATATTCTTAACCTCATTTAAAAGTTCAATTGTGTTTTTAAAACTGGGGTTTTTGATAAGGAAGCATTTCAATTTGTTTGACGCGATCAGAGTTTTGCCTTTAGTTTTATACATTTGTGTGAAAAAAAAAATTTAAGAAAAATTTTAAAAGAAAAGTTAGGCGTACATTTTAGAATGTCTTTTCTTCTAGTCTGCATTTTTCGAACATATTTTTCATAAATGCTACACGATCTCTCCCCTTGTAAATTAGTAACCGACATCCGTAGACTTTGCGACTAAGGCAACTATATGATGTACGTGCTTTTAGACCTCAGCAGGACGTTTAACTCCGTTCCTCATAACGTACTTATTGCCAAGCTACGAAATACATTTCGTTGTAGCTCCAAAGCTAGCCTGCTCATTTCCAACTATTTTGGCTGGCAGGACATTGATCGTCAGCAGTGATGACCATTACTCATCTCCTAGGGGTATCAGCTCGGTTATCCTGCAAGAGGAAGTCCTTGCTCCACTCGTGCTCTCTAGATGTTAAACAGTTTCAAATACCACATATACACGGATGATCTGCAGATATATGGTGCTGCTGGTATCAAAGATCTCCCATCCGTGATTGGGTCGCTCAATGTAACCCTCGGTGATATTTCTGACTGGTACCTAACTAGTGGACTGGCCCTCAACCTTGAAATAATCCAAGCCATAAAATACTCCATTCGTGATGATATCTCTTGTATTAATGTCATGCTCCCTAACCTGCTTCTCCACAACCTGATCATTCTTCTCTCAGGCACAACATAAACTTCGGTGTATTCATGGAACTCCACCTCACATGACGGCCTCAGATCAGCAAAGTAATCTCCGCTGTTTATATGCGGTCTCACATCATCTGGACCAGTATATCAGATAATCACTGATATCGTCGCTCATCATGCCGCATTCCTTTTATGCTGATGTTCTTTTTTCGATATAGATGGCACTCTCACATCTCGTTGTGTTGGTTCAGTTGTTAATGCCTGAGGCCCTCACTAAAGGCCCATTCAAACTTGGCAAATTACTTGCTCAGGTTGAGACTCTGTTCACTTCCCTATGCGTCTCGTAGGTCAAAATGCTTACTTGTGACAAGTTGGAAATCTTGTTCTTCTCTTTTCTACTTTTTAGAGCAACTCCATACTTTTAGCTTCAATTTCATGTATATTTTAAACATGGCGTATGGTGTAAAGTGCTAGATGAACTAGATTGTGTTCCACTTTAGTTCCACTTCAGGTAATTTCCTGCAAAAGTAGTTCCACTTCAGGTAAATTCTTGCAAAAGTTCTTTCATTTAGCTTTCTATTATTTTACTTCTTTATGTTAATCTATAGTACCTACTAATACAACTTTCTGTCGCATTAAGTCTATTCATTGTTAGTTTGCTAAACAACTTTTTACAACTAATTTATCGATAATTCCAATTATCTTTCTTACTCACTTGATGTACCTAACCTTGTTAGGTAGTGTAAGCTGAGGTTCTTTAATGAATAGTTTTCTATTTTATTTATTCTATTCTGCTTCCCTTTCGAATCGTGCGCAAGTTGTAAAAGTGCAGAATTCTATCTCCGCTCAATTGTCGCTTTACGCTGGTATTCCTCAAGGTTCGGTTCTAGGCCCTATACTCTTCTCCCCCTATATAAAGGACCTCCTCTCTGTTGTGAATAGCGCTTCTGTGCATTTGTATGTCGATGACGTTCAGTTGTACCTTAGCAGACCCATAGGCCTGGTCGAGGACTGTATTGCTCGAATCAAAGATGACCTACATCACGTACACGAATGGGCAATGGGTAACAAGCTTGCCATTAACCCAAACAAGTCTTACTGTCTGCCGGTATATAGAACTGTTTTCCCTATATCTGATTTGTTATTTGCCTTCAGCTCGGTTGAATAATTCCACGCTTGAATATGTTGAGTCAATTAAGAATTTGGACATTCAACTGAATTCGAAATTTAGTTGTTGCGACTACATCAGCGCTTTGATGGAGAAAATTTATGGCAGTCTTCGCCAACTTTCTATTTCCTCCAGTTGCCTGTCTGTGGATTTTCGCAGGAAATTGGCGTTGACTCTTATTCTCCCCCATTTTAACTATGGGAGCCTTAATTTTAGCAGAGTAGACTCAATTTGTCAAAGAGAACGTCATCCGTTATATATATAAGCTTCCTCAGAGCGCTCGTGTATCTGCTCTTGCTACGTTCCTACTCAGTAGCTCTGTAGATACCTTTCTGACTCGTCGGAGGCTTATCTTCCTTCATAGGCTAATTTACACTAAATCCCCAGCATATCTCTTCGAAAGCCTACATTTCTTGCACTCGAATAGAGGTCTTCAACTCCTTGTCCCGAGATGTACATCTAGGTACGGTGAGCCCTCTTACTTCATCCAAACTGCCCGAAAATGGAACTCTCTTCCAAATTTAATTCAGCGCACAGGTTCCGGCCTGACCTTTGCTAAGGTAGTCAAAGATTACATTAACTAGTTATTAGAGAGTGGATTTGTATTTATTCTGAAATCTTAAAGTTCTTGTTGCTTTGTTTTAATTAATACTTAATTTTATTTATTTTTTTTTCTCTTGTCCTTTGTTTTTAATTTGTTGTATTTTTATTTATTTACTTATTTTTTATTTTTGTTTTTTTTTCTTTGGCCCTTTATCTCTAGTTCTCTTTTTCTTTCTCATCTTTGGATTTCCTTTTTTTCTGTTTTTTTTTCTTCTATTTATTCATTTATTTATTTATTCTTATATTTATTTTTATTATTATCTTATTTTTGCTTTAATTTTAATGTTACTTATGTTTTTTTCCACCTAATTATTCGTCGTAAGATTGTAAATGTATTGTATTGTATTTTATATAATAAGTATAGAAGACCGGAGAGAGTTTGTGGACTTTTTTTACAACTGCACTGAACATTTATATACGTAAGGAAATACATCATAATCCGAGCCAAGCTCAAATCGACTATGCAGTGATAGATCGCAAGCACCGTCAAGGACGGTTTTAGGGCATATACTCATTTCCTAAAGGAAGGGCATTTGTAACTTTACTAAGATTGTTTAAACTAATGGTATCTTCTTTCCCCCCCCCCCCCCCTCTACTTACGAAAGGGATTTGTAAACCGCTTGAAAACTTGTTAATGTCATGATCCCAAGAAAGACGTTTGTAGCTACCGATCTCAACAAATATCGCACAAGTCGTACTTATTTGTATCTATATTGCCTGCACTCTACTTCTCTAATATGCATATGGACACCTCTTTCACTACTGCATTAAAAAATCAGACATTCTTATCCCAGCCATATGCTAATGATATCCTTTCATGCTACTCTTTTCCATTTACCCTATTAATGTCCAAGTGCCTATCTTGTGGTAAAACTTAATTTATGCATCTTCTCTCTCTTAACACTTCTATTAAACTAGCTTATCCACTGTAAACTGAAATTTTCCTAGCTCATTATAGATGTACATAATTTTACCTTTGTGACTCTACTGAAAGATGAAAAGCACTAAACTAAATAGGACGTTCGTTCTCCTCTTTACAGGTAATAAAAAAAAATCAAATTGAAATAAAACTTTTGTTGTTCCAAAAAGCATTGCAAATTAACACGTTTCCATAATATTTTGAAACGTAAATAAATCATGTAAATTGTTTACTTTACTCGCTTAGTTGGGATGGGGAGTGACCAAATACGATTCGTCACAGATTCCATTCCACATTTCCACTCAGTAAAGATTCAAGCAGCACAGCACGATACGACCGACATCATCAGAAAATAAACAGAACCGAAACATGCTAAGTACTTTTTTTTACGTAACCAAAACTAAAAGAGACTCTTTGACGCGCGTATGTCAAGGTAGACCAGCCAAGCAGTAATTCTGTCCAAGTCAAATAATAAGTAATTACAAAACGAAATAACGACGACAACAACGATGACAACGACGAGGTTGAAGTAAGTAAGTCAGCAAGAAAATGCAAATTAATTGACCAGACGTCTTCGAAACAATGGAACAAAAATTACAGCATAAAAAAAAAAGAATAAAATAAAATTACAGCAGAAAAAAAAATTAAAACAAAAGGAAAGTGTCGACGACTGACTTTTTTATCTAATTTTTTTATTCTCTGGGAAAAAATCGATTGGCGTTGAATAGCGGCCAAATGGCCTTGAAATGCACAAAATTTAAAAGTCGCAAATAATTTGCATAAACGTTTGCTAAATTGGCTTGAATATAGAATCAGCTGACGCCTCTGTTTAGGAAACCGCAATCGGGAAGTATATTTTTCTTAAGTCATCACTGTCGCATTTAAATTTTTCGAAGATACTTATGTATCGCGCGTGTATAGTGCGTGGGTGTCGTTCGGAGTTTTATATGCATAACTCTTAAGTACGGAAGTAAAAATTCAATCACCTGGGAAATTAGTATTCAGAAATCTACTAATCGAGGTTCGTAGGGAATTTAAGTGTTTCTTTTTGCTTTGTTTGTTTTATTTTAATTACATAATTCAAATTTTCAGTGCATTTTTATTTAAAAATTTGCTCAAGTGCAGATCTGTTTTGTGGATATGATTTCAGTTTTCAGTTATATCGAAATTCTAAAAGTCAAAGTTTATTTTAAGTTTTTGTTTAGTGACTTGAGTTTCGAAACTATTTTTAATGTACTACGAAAATACTGTTATGCATTTTCGAAATTCAAAAGGTATTTCGATATTGAATTTTCGAAAATACTCCAAATTGTTACATTTCCAGAATGCTAAGAGTATCGACAAATTAAATAGGATGAAGTGTATTGAATATGAGTTCAAATCTTTAGAATTTAAATGCCGTGTCTTCCAATGTATAGAAAAAACATTACATGCCGCTCACCAATTTCTATTTCCACGGTGATTCTTACACGAAGACGGGGAACAATTTTATATAGTCATACAGCATGGGAATAGAATGGCAAATATTTCGATTGCATCTTTTAAATGGCTAAAACTGTAATACGAATGGAATACCACCATTACTATCGCCGCTGTCTGATTAACGCACGACTTACGTTATATACATACATAGTTCCGCTTTTGAAGGTGTTTTTTATTGATGCAACTTGAAAATGACTACAATCATCTAGAGCTTTCTGAGTACTATGTAGTAGCCTAATATTAGAACTTGTTCACCTTGGCTCCATAGTTGCTATATTGTCTTCTTAGCTCCTCTCTTTCGGAGCCTTATAAGTTGCTAATGTTTTGTCATATTCGGCTACAAGAACTTTTAATTTAAGGTATAAAATGTAAGGAAAAAGTTCTAATTAATTTTAGCTCCGGGCGAGATTTCCATTTTTAGAAATCAGCTAAATCTTCCTACTTTTTATCTAATGCGCCCTTCCTGTTAATTTTTGTACCTGCCTCCCATAACTGATTCGTCCAGATTTCGTCCCGGTAAAATATTCCAACGATGCGGCTATTAAGAAGTCATTCAACTTATTAGCTGCTCTACACAGGCTGTTGCCACCTCAAACAGAAAATTGAAAGGCATGGGGGGGGGGGGGGGGGAAGGGCATACCAACCGTTTCAAAGTTACAAGGTAAGAAAATATGCTAGGTTTTCAAAAAATACCCTGTATCATAAAAAGTATAGGGTACACGTTCTCATTCTATGCAGAAATTCATGGTCTTTCCAACAACTACTCAATCCAACCAGCACCATACACTTCTCCTGTCAGGAGTTATGGTGGTCCAAACTAAAAATTTCGAATGTTCTCACCTTTTATTTTAGTTTGACCTCCACAGTTTACATTTTTTGTAAAAAAAACAGATGTCAAATTAAAAAAAGATAAGAAATACCGAAATTTTTAGCTTATATCCTGATAGGAGAGGAGTATGGAGCGAATTGAGCAGTTGTTGGAAAGGTCATGAAGCTGGGCATACAATGACAGTGACCGTGCAACCTGTACTTTTTAAGATACAGAGTGTTTTGTGAAAAACTAGAAAATTTTCTTAACAATATTGCTACTCCGAAACGGTTGATATGATTAGAGTTGGACTGGGAGGACGGGTGATCGGGTGCTAGCCCGAATTCAGGCCAATAATTTGGGTTGTTTGCCTCTTATAAAAAACTCATTTTTGAAGGCACTTCCGACTGGTTTGTCATCATTTGCTCGGGGAGTGGGGGGGGGGGTGATTCGAAGACCCAGTCCGGCCCTGGATATGCTCCCCCGCCGTGCAATTTTTTTGTTTGTCTAGATGAAGTGCTATCACCTCCCGCTCTATGGAATACCTAGTGTGCGTCATCAATTCAAATTATACATATTAGAACTGCCTAAAATCACGCGGAAACCGGTTTTGGATCAAACGCTGCTTCCAGTGACCCTCCACCCCTGTGCTGCAATTACCAAGGATCGAGTTCCAATTGTAGGCTTTGGTGAAAAAGAGTTTTTTAACTCAAATTCCACAAATGTAGGTAATTGTAATTTCCCAATTGCTTTTTAATTATTCCCATCAACATTTTCATTTTTGGTCACGATCCACGACAAAAAATATTTGTTGGACAAAATTTGACAAGGCTATATATAGCACAAATTCTTAAGAAACACAGACTGAGAGAAGTCAGATGCTAGCTTCTCTTTCGTCGAACGTTTTTTTCTGTAATATGGTTAAAAAAAAAATAAAGAAGTTGAGATGGGAGAAGCATTTCGAATAAGGAATTTCTAAGGAAGCCATTATAGAGGAAAATTGGAGAGTTGTTTAAAGTAAACGAAGTTTTTATAAAACCGTACGCAGCCAGATATAATAGATAGCCACCATCAATTTTGTTATTTTATGTACGTCAAATAAATTTAAGAGTATTATATTAATTAAAACCAACTACAGTTTTTTTTATACTAAACAAAAGTTTTTACAAAAAGTACAAACCTAACAAAATTTTAACTATCAAAGTTGAAACAGAGGCAATTACATGTTTTATAGTTTATAGTCCATTTCCTTCCTCTTACATAATCCAAACTTCATTAAGTATAGCCACCGAGTGAGCATAAGACGCGACAGATACTCTTATTCATCTATAATATCTTATGGAGAGAGAAGTTATTAACTTTATGAGCACTCCAGACAACAACTAAGGTCACATTCTATTGAATGCATATAAACAGCAGTTAACAACATTCCGGAAGGTAAAAGTTATTGTCATAAACTTAAGTGTTTACCCCCAACGAAAGGCGGGTCATTAAATCATGTCGGGCCATGTTTCTTATAACATCCACTTCACAACTCTTCTTCTTCTTCTTCAAGTATTTTACTACTATGTTAGAATCGCCTCGGGGAGATGACCATAATCGTAGATTCCAATAAACACAACGAAATCCTATAAGCGCATCATTTCGGTCATAGGGATAAAGTTGGCATCCTCGTAAAAATAAATAATCCTGAAAGTGTCTTCAGACATACCCACCCTCTGTACTACGACTAGAAATATATACATATGAATGTGTGTTTATATAGGTTAGAAAGATCCTTTTTATAGATGAGGGGGGTACAACTTTAAGAGGTCGTTCTCTATTATAATTTTTCGTATACGTGTACACATTTAAAGCACTCCAAATAATAGCCATCCACCGGATAAGAACACCACCTTCAGCTGTGTAATGTAATAAGCACAAACGGAACTGTATGTATGGTATGTACATGAAATTGATCTGTCCTTAAACTCATTCCCTAATACTGTATGGCCAACTCAACTGTGAAGTCACAGCACACACAGCATGTCCTCCCGGATAAGCAGACATTACCCGACGACCACCATATACCTGTAACGACTTAATCTGTTCTTGACTCAACTCTGTATTTGGCTTTAAGAAGCCCTAGATGGACATTAGCTGTACTATGGCTACCATATACACATCTGAAGGCCCCATAGTCGTCATGGTGTAAGTCAAAATAGCTTCAGTCGGTCGACTCTGAAACAAGTGCTTGGCGAGCAGATGGCTCCACTATAGCTTTGAAAAATTACGTTACCTTCCTCTTTAACTTACCTGAGGGTCTTTTTCATTTTTCTTCCTCTCCCCCCCCCCCCCTTTTTTTTGTCATCAGCAATAAGTTTATGCAGAAACTTTTACCTATGCTAGAAGTTTCTTATTCGTGTTAAAGCACCCACTATACGAAGATTGTAAACATACATAGTAACTAACTAACTACCTACCTACCTACCTACCTACCTACTTACTCCATACCTTCAAGTCAATTAAATCGTTCATTACTCGATATTCGTGGCGGCGACAGTAATGATCAAATTTTCTGCTCAGGAAGCGGAGAAAAGGTGCCCCAATTAAGGACATTGCGAATTATGGGGACGTTGCAAGGTACTTTATCGGTCTACTATCCTGCATCCGTGGATAAAACACTTCAAATGCATATGGTATAGGTGGCTGCAGCGTGCTGGTGGAGGGTTTATTTTCAGCGCAACTGTGATATGTTCTCATTTCTGGTGAAATATAATTTTGCAGAAATTGGCAAGTGTTTCCCACTTCAATTAAGAAGATACAGCCAGCAACCATATGTGGAACACGAGAAATTTATATTCACAGCCATCTATGTAGGTACTTTTGGTTGGCATTTAGGGGTGAATCCTAGTTTTAAAAAAAAAATTTTAATTAATTTTGATGAGTCGTCTCTGTTGCATTCATATACGGCATTCATATGGCATCGATTTATATACATACATATACTTTCCCACACTTGTAGTACTTCCCGATTTAATATAGCCTTGTGATGTGCGGGTGTACTTTTCACTTCGTAATAGTGGCAATACATATATATCTAGTGCATCCAATATACTAAGTACCATCAGCAGGTGGAAAACCTTGGAGACTAGGAAGCTTTCAAAATTGTTTTGATCCCCGATCCATGAACTGCAACTGATTTTACCCTCATTTAAATTTCACTATTTATCCTTTGTTTTTGTGCTTGGGAGAAGATTCGTTAAAGATTGTTTCCATTCAACAAGATACTAAACATGCCGTAATGCTATTACGTATACTCTTACTTGAAATCTATTAGATTTTCTGCTTTTACTACAAACTTGGGATAATATTTCATTTCATTCGTTACGGTGGTGGTAGTGGTGTGCGGTGAATAGAGAGGAATTCTTAATAAGTATATAATTTTCAGCTGTACAAGTGCGAATTTCTGATTTATCTTTGCGCAAGTGTTTTCAAATTTCAATTTCAAGTACCTACCTACTTCCAGCTTGCTAATTAAGAGCGACGATAGCGTATATGTGGCAAATGATATTGACAAGAGTCTCGTAAATAACCTAAATTTAGTACTTAAGTTTACAATTGTCGATTTTATGCTTGTCGTACTGCGAAATTTTACGTTAATTAGGAAATTCGGTTACAAACTAATATTTTTACGAGTTTGAAAGTTTTGTTCGTAATTTGCAAATTTATATAAAATATTACAGTTATGTTTATATGAAAGGCAGGTGATATAGGAATATATTATACATATTTTTCTAAATGTGAGTTTTAAGTACCCTGCGAAAATGGCGTTGTTTTATTTTTTTTTATTTATTTAAGACCATATCCAATGGCGAAAATGTCATAAGAAAGGTTCAAATTACACACGCACATCATCTACTTCTGTTTACATTATCGCAGCCCAAATATGTCTGACGACGACACGGTATCCGTATTTGACAATATTTCCAACAATATTGATCATTTGCTTTCTGTCTCCCCCTCTTTTCAAATCGATCTGGCAGGCGGTTTTAATGTCCATAACATACCGTGGCTCAGATATTCTTCTACCACAAGTCCTGCAGGACGATTCGTGCAACTCATCTGTGAATCTTTTAATTTGCAACAGCTAGTGGATGCACTTAACGCGAATACCTGATGCAGCTGGAAATAGAGCTAATTGATCAGATTTGTTTCTAACATCTCACCCTGATAAATATTCCATCTCAGTCGGCTCTCGTCTTGGTAATTCAGACCACTATTTAAACACGGCTCAATTTATCATCTTAAATCTGCACCGATCTACTTCTCAACCAACAAGTCAGCTTCTCTGGCACTATAAGAGTGCTGATTGAGAAAGTCAGAAAATCAGTATCTTAGAGAAACTTGGTCTTGGCATGCGTAAATAAACTCCGTATTCTTACAGAAGATTTCAACAACAGCAAAATTGCTCTTGGTTTAACGATAACTGCATCCAAGCTAGAAAAGTGTAAGAGTCTGATTTTCGCGCCTATCAATTGCATACTTGTCCGGAACTGAAACAAGTCTTCAAGACTGCAGAATATTAGATAAAGACTCTGACATGCAGCAAAGGTAGCAAAGATTTCTGGTCCCTAGTCAAAACCATCAGGAACAACTTCATCAGTTCCTCTATACATGAAGTAGCTGTTGACTCCCTGAATAAAGTTAATATTTTGGCTGATAGATTCGCCTCAAATTCTCGTCTTCCACCCACTTCACAGACGTCTGTTTTGTATCTCCCGTATGGATGTGTGCAAGAACCAATACTCGTCCGTCCGAGAGATTGTGTTCAAGCTCTTTAAAGGTATCAACGTCTCCGAAGCCGCAGGTTCAGATAATTTCTCCCGCTATTAATTAAAAGCTGTGCCACATCCTTGGATAAACCTTTGCATAAACTATTCTGCTTGCCTAGTTCGACAGAAAAATTTCCAACTGATTGGAAACCCGCGCACGTTCAGCTTACTCCAAAGAAACGAGAGGGAAGCGATCATCAACTTATAAACCAATTACAATCACTTCTACTCTTTCAAAGGTTTTGAATCTATTACTATCTCCAAACTAATGAAGTATCTAGAAACCAGTCATCTCTTCAACGATCGGCAACGATATGGCTTCCCGACTGGACGCTTATCTGGAGACTTGCTGATTTTTCATACGGAACGTTGGAACCACACGAACTGTTTCTTTTGATGGAACATTAATTTCTAACTCACCGTCACTAAGCATTCTTTGCATTAATATTCCCAGTAAGCTATAAGCTGGACAGATCACATCTTTTCTGTTGACAAACGAATGACATCGAAAATTCTTGGATTTCTGAAAAGGTGTGAGAACAATTTCGACTCGTAAAATCTATAAATCTAAAATCTCCACTACAAGTCCTAGATCATATCTAAAATGGAGCTTGGATTAATATATATAAAAAATAGAAATGTTAAGGATAATTGTATTACGATCAGCAAAGCTACCGACCATATGTGGTCATTGATCATATCAAGTACTCACAACGAGAACATAGCTTCTACAATTCCAGGCGATCTAACATAATTTCGTGAAGAAATGATTGTGCAATTTGTGAGAAATGAAGGAAAGAGTGACGAAAATATGAATCGTCTATTATTAAGAACTTTCTCTTTAGTAGCATGTACGAAATTTTTGTTGATCGGGAGTTTCGTTAAATGTCATGCAAATTTTCATGGCCTTCATTAAAGCGCTTCATAACTTAACTTATTAGTTTTGAATGACTTATGGAATATTCTCCAGTAGCCTCTACAGTGGCTAATCTAACTTTTTTCTCTTTCCAATCAAACAAAAATGGTCCGGTACAAAAAAAAAGTAATTCTTTTTAGTCGGCATTTTATCAAGGAAGAGTCGATCGACCAAATTGAAGTATATTTCATTCTACGCCAAATTTACATATGACAACTGGAAAATGAATGAATTGTGCCACATTGATCTACGTAGAACATCAGTAAATACGTTATGGATTATTGTGTTTACCCTCTAGTTATCTCTACATTTTAAACGTGCTATATACAACTGTATTGTCAAATTTCAATAATATTCGATCAGACGGACCAATTCTTACGATACCCTAGATGACTACTACCCGTATGAAAATTCTTATGGTCACCAATCTGTCCAAGTTTCATTTTTGAAGTGTTTTTCGCATATATTTATAGAAGGGTTCATTGGACAGAAAGCTGTCAGAATTTTACGTAAGCACCTGCCATTATGGCTTAATCTCACGGCAGTCTTAATCCACGGATTAGAAGACAAGCGACAATCAACGCCCGCTAGAGGCAGAATATATTTATATTCTATATATATATATCTATCTATTCTATATATATATATCTCTTCCGATCTTTGGGTCACGGCACCCGGTTGATTTAGCGCAACTCCACGCCGAGAGCCAATCCTCTAAGCATACATCAATAAGTGACCATCCCTCAAACTCACGGACGCAGTATGCAATTTTGTCAAAAGAACAAACTACTCTGTTTAGAGAAGAATGTGCGGCTAAGTCATGCAGACTCAGATAACCTCTCTCTCACAAGGGAGCCATCCTAAGTTGAGGCGAATATTGTTACTAAATGCAGCTCTATTCGGGGCTCCTCAATCCCGTAGTACCAAGTTAGCAATGTCGGCTACCCAATCGGTATGGCTTCGTATAACATGATCATACGATCATGAGTACTCCCAGTGAAGCTTCATGCAGGTCCTTAAACGTTACTGGTATCTCCGTTCGGGCTTAATCATATTAGAACTTGAATAAGTGACAGCAGTGCACCACGAGAAGGTTATGATCCCTCCTTTACGCTAGGAGAGGTTTGAAACTACAGCCAGTAGTCTTATAGCATACCAAGGTACAAATACCAAGCTGCATACTAGGTCATATACGCGCCGGCTTCACAAGGTATACGCACTATCATCAGAAATCAGACGTCAATGTCCTTTCAGCATGAAGCACGACGCACATATATGGCTTTTCACATCCAGTTATTCTCCCCTGACAGCTCTGCGCTTCACTAACCCTTTACACCGCCGGTTCATCGGACAGAAAGTTCCTTGTGGTTTTACGTGAGCACCTGCTTAATATCACGGTATTCTTCATGCTCGGATTGTTATCGACAATCAACGGCCTCATGTCGTAACAATGAAAACCAGTGTACCAATAGATCATGACATGACATCAACTTACTGGTAGAAGCTAGACCTATCCAATCTCTGCCGATCTAGGGTCGCGGCATCCAACACCACAGCCACCACGATGCTCCCATAGAGGGGCCATCCCAAGTTGAGGTGGATAAATCCTTGTTATCCAGGGCTCCTCTAATCCCGTGGTACCAAGTTAGCCAATGTCGGGCCGCCCATTTAGTATAGCTTTCGTAATGCATGATCAAAGGACCATGAATACTCCCAGTGTCTATCTTTATGCAAGATATCCTTTTTGTAACGGAACTGGTCACACCGTTCGGGCCTAGATCTTATTGGCAACGTCTAAAAGAATTGTACTTGGTCTATACAGGTAATACAACCCTTATCGGCGCTGCCAGAGGGGACCACGTGAAGGTTAAGATATGCCGTATTCAGTCTGGATAGGCTTCGAGATTCACCATTTCGATCTTATAGCTGGCCATGCATACTAACCATATAAGCACTACTAGCATACATACCTGATTTCCGTTATTCATCAACTTATTCATCAACTAAGACATTCTTTCGCCCCCCGCCCAAGAGGCTATGTCTGTCTTTCTCATCTCACTCCTATGTCTGAGATTTTATTATTCTGACTATCATGAGCACTTAAATTCTCTGCATAATGACCTCCTGTCATTAAAGCCCTACTACAGTACTCACAGAGCCAAAAATCTCAATTTTTATTTCACTAAGGTATAGTTATCTCGCCGTGAGAAGTACCAATTCGTGCATATGGTATCTTTCACCCATACTACCTTACTGTACGTACTCAAGTGGAAGATGCCAAAGCGATCAACAGTTCGTCGGACAATAAAAATGATCAATTTCATAGAATTTCATATTCTGAAGAACTTTGCAGTACAATAGAAACGTGTTAGATGTTAACACGTTCACAGGCAGTATCCAAATATATAGTAAAAGACGAAATTTTAATATGGCAACCCCACGAAGGAGTTGCGCGATTTGTCTTATTTTCGAACTTAATTTTATCTTATTTTTTAAAGTCCGTGTGCAAAATTTCTTTTTCTATCTAACTGCATGCGTTCTCGAGTTATCGTGCGCACAGACGGACGGACGGGCAGACGGAACTGCAAAAATCAAAATAACTTTTGCTCTAGCAGCATTATTTTTCCGCACATTTTGGGACTATATCTTTGTAACACCAATGCGCCAAAAAAAAAAAATTATTTTTTTTAATCCTTGAAAGTAGTCCTTTCAAACGATACGCCACACGATACAAGAAAAATAAAACGCACACGTCCATTAAAAGTTAAATAAAAAAAAATATAATATTTTTCATAATATTTGACTGTCGAAATATACAGGTATTGAGGTATGCTGATCAAAAAATTGGTCCACAACCCCCCCCCCCCCCCCCGCCCTAGAAACCTTCCTTTAGGAGTTGTGGCCAGGTGAAGATTTCGCCAATATTCGTGAGAATAAATGAGTATAACTTTTGAACCACGATATAGATTTTGGTTATTGTTGGCTTATTACATAGCCTAGAGTAGTAGTTGTCGAAAAGTGTATTACCCTGTATTTTTTAATTAAGCATCTTTAAATTATACTCACATATTTCCAAAATTTTGATTTTTTTTACACACAAATTTCAAAAATACCGTTATTTATTTCAAAAACTTTTGTGTGTAAAAAAATTAAAATATTGGAAATATTTGAGAATAATTTAAAGATGCTTAATTAAAATATACAGGGTAATACACTTTTCGACAGCTACTATTGTTGCCTATGTAGTAGGCCAACAATAAACAAAATCTATAGCGTGGTTCAAAAGTTATACTCATTTATTCCCACGAATATTGGCGAAATCTCCAACTGGCCACAACTCCGAAAGGAAGGTTTCTTAGAGGGGCGGGGGGGGGGGGGGGGGGGGGGGGGTGTATGTGGAACAATTTTTTGATCAGCTTACCTCAAGGAATCGTGTGGTATACCGGAAGGTATCTTGATCTGAATCACCCTGTATGTGCTTAACAAAGACCTGACATACTGCAAATTCCTGTGTAACATCGTTTTCGAGAAAAATGTCTGTGACATGCAGATAGACAGACGGGCTAACAAGCGATCTTATAAGGGTTCAGTGTTTTTCTTTTGTTGTTCGGAACCCTATGAATCATATCAAACCAAGAGGCTATCGCAGAAACAAATGACAAATGTTTTGCAGAATTCAATGAATCACATCTTTTGAAAAAAAAAGAAGTTGGAAAACCTTTAGATAAAAATTGGATTGAGCTGATGGGACAAAAAAATCCATCTATCAGGAAGAATAGGGTGATTCATAAAATATGGAGTGGACGCATTTTATTTCATTCAAAGTAAATTTCTATCATTATTAAACTGAGAAAATTTCCAGATTTGTTTGCCAAAAAGTCAAGGATTTTCTCTGACGGAACAAAAAACAATGTTGCCATTTTTTTTTGTTTTTTAAAAATAGCCTAGTTAAATTTGAAAAACTGTGATACAATTCAAAATTTGTTTATTGCAAGGATTTTAAGTAAAACAAGGAAGAAGCAGCGAACCGTTTTTCCTTAGATTCACACATATACATAAAATGAATCATCTTAATTTCAGAATTTCACTATTTTCTTCAAGGTAAAGTACTTTCCAATGATTGTGCTGAAATAGGTTACCATATTGAAAAAAAAACTTAATAATTATAAAGCGCGCGCGCAGTTAATTACTTCACGATATAAACATCCATTCAATTTGCATATCTCACTCCAACTATAGCCAGTATTGTACATAAATTTTGTAAGGCATATAGTTAGTCACATGTAGCAAACAAGTGCAATATTGTAATTTCACACACCTTTTTCGTGCACCTTACTAAGGCTGGTCATCAAGCTCAAAATATTGAGCAACAAAGCACTGTCATAGAGGGCAAATCAAAAAACGTGAAGGTCAAGCCGTGTTTAATTTTCAATCTATTGAAGCGTATAGAAATCGCTAATATTTGCTGGTCACAAACTCGAAACATGGTCCGACAATAATTAAAGTTGCGTAAGGCCATGAGCGTGTTAAAGTCCAGCACATGGTAATGGTAAGTCACCAAATACTTAGTTTCCTTCAAAGGTATACCTTGTATGTATGTAATGTATATATATGCTATTATATATAGTTGCCTGTACTTATAGCTATCGCGAAATATAATAGTACCAAACCGCTATATAAATGTATATCGCACCTCAACCACCTACGGGGTATGCGCTAAATGGAATCATTTGTCTCGGCAGGTTTATCCGTGAAGGTAAAGTGAAACGTGAAATTACTTGGCGTTAACATGCAAATTAACAAATGGTTCTTATGGTGACAACAAGATGTTAACGAATTTTGCACATATTCACTCTGCTAATTTCCATGTTTTACGAAATGTTGGGGTGTCGGAATGGGTAAAATTTAATTAAAACGTATAGGCTTATGCCATACACATTGAGTTTTACATAACGATAAGAATTTTGGAGTTCCTCTGAAAGTTCTTAAGTGATTTATGAAATTTAACAAACGATATTACATTTTGGTTTAAATCAATATTCTAGTTAAGTGTGCTAGATTGGTTTTCCTATAGATATGTAGGTATTAATATTAAGGATTTATGTGGGATCTGCATAAATGGTGTATATAAAATATTTTAGAAACATTTATTTAATTTATTTAATTTTTTTTTTTTTAAGAGTAAGTATAGATACTCCTTCCAATATTTTTAAAACATTCTCGCAGCAGCCAGCAATTATTGTTAAATTAAGTGTTTAAAATTAATCAACTTGTAGTGCCATCTATTCGCGAGCTCAATAGCTTGGTTGGTTTCCACTTATTTTTTAATGTTGATGTGAAGCTATAATTAAATATGTTACTTAAATAATTAAATATGTGCTATTAAATGACAGAATTCTGAAATTATTTTCAAATAGAATCGTAATACGAAAATCTGGATTCAAGGATCGTCCTCTGCCATTTTCTCGGGAAGCAGTGGATCGTTTTTGAAAATTTCTGCATATATATTTTAGTTTGACGATCCTCCGTCAAAAGTATCCTGTTCCGTATCGCGCCGTGACAAAACCAATATTGTGAAAAAAAAATGGCAAGTCAAATAGTATAAAAAAATTGAGTCAAAAATTTTTATAATGGATTTTGATATGGCTCAAATGACGCTGATTGATTCAAGGATCATAAAGATAAGATATTTTGCAAAAGGACTCACTGGTTCCCCAGAAAATTAATTAATGAAAAATCAAGGGTCGTCATCTGGCATTTTGTCGGGAAAAAGTATATTTTGGGTTGAAAAAGCAAACATTCAAAATTTTGTGCAAAAAATCGCAAGGCTATAGGTCCATAAAATTTTCAAAAATTTTGGTTGAAATTTTTTGGAAATGTACACTTAAAAAATAGAAATGGAAATCGAGTCTAAGGATGACCGTTTTAGAAAATTCAAAAGTAGTACCTTTTACTCCGTTTTACTCCATAATTGCGGTTTTTACCGTCGCCGTGATTACGCGACATACGAGACGGTTATTCTCGATTATTTTGTGGATACAAGTCAGTGAAGTCAGTTCAGCAATTTTTAAAGGTATTACAAAATAAGTTTTAGTTTGGGTAGTACTACCACCTATCGAATTTTAAGAAACATAGTCAATTATTTATTGGGATGATTAGGGCAAAACTGAACCATCAACCTACAAGCAGCATAGACCCTGTTAGACCGGTCAGTATAAGGTACAATGGGAATAGCGCAGTGAAACTGACCGAAAACCATCCATATTTAGTGCACGCCTATGGATAAGCAAACACTTAGATTTGGAGGGATTAAGCCTTATTATTATTATTATTATAGGACTATTGGAGGCTATTCCAAATCCTCATTTACTCGAAAGATGAAATGATGATGAAAAGTTTTTTTAGTTTTTATAGAATGTCTTCTCGCTCTTTTGATACATATTACTTGACATAGTTAGGGAAAAAATTTCAAAATCAAAAACTTTAATTTATTATTTATTATTTTATTATTTTATTATTTATTTACTTTACTATAGAAAAAAAAAAAACCAAATCGTTCTAAATATCGCACTCGCACTCCAAAAACAATCTCAAATTATTTTATTAAATGTACCTACATATCGTTTCGTTCGCTACTTCTGTACTACTGCACTGCACTAAATTTCAACAAACCTTCCGGGAAAAACCGAAACGTATATCGCGTCCCATTGAGCTCAATGAGTTTAGAATTTTATTCGGCAGCAATCCGTATGTATTAGCCGTCATCAAACCGTGGCCAGCCACGGTTGTTTTCAGGTTTTGAAACCGGTCCGATTTTAACCTGATCGTATGTCGCTGCCAAGTTAATCACTTGGGATTCATTTGGCACGAAAAAAAACCGTTCGGAAAAAACCTAATCGTATGTCGCTACCATTACAGGCCATATGTAACAAATTTTATTCTTGATGACTTTACAACAATTCACAAGAATAAAAGCCAATAATAATTTCAAACTAAAACAATTTGTTTCAAAAACAAGTGCAATACTTTTTAAATAGCAACTATGCTGTACAAACTAATTTAACATGTAACAAAGAACAATGGCAATGCTATGAAGTTTGCGTACGCAGTCCTTTTTGAAATTTCCTACAGATACATTTTAGTTGGAAGGTCTTAAGTCAAAAGCACCTTAAAGACCAGATACTTAGGTAACAAAAACCTTTCCACAAATATAAATATGCTTAAAGAAATAAGTAATTTGTTCAGTTTCCTTCTATAAATAAATTTTTTACCTCAAACTTTTGACCACAGTAGGGAAAATTCACAGATTAAAATTTTCTATAAGATTTTGCTTGGTATTTTTCCTCAAAAATTGGTCTACAAAAAAAAATCTCACGCATTTGGTGGAATGGAGTTAACAATGAGCATGCCTATTATATCTGGCCCTTTTAAAAATAATATCTCCGAAAATAGAAATAAAAAATAGATATAATTATATTATTATAAATATACATATAATTAAATAGTTAAAGCTCGCTACGAATTTCCCGCTCAACCGAAAGTATATGTGGAGATCAGCTATGAAGTGTAATATAGATATAATAATAATTATAATAAATCATATCGTATAAATATTGAAGAGTTGAAAATTGTATATTCGGTAGTCACTGGAGGAATTACTTATGTACTCGCAATGCTACTGAAGAATTAATCATATCGCGAAATTCTGCTTTTGGATTAAAATGAAATACAGTGCAGGTCATTTTCAGATGCTCCTACTATTATTAAAATCGGAGTAGATGTTTTGCGCCAACTCAGAATAAACAAACAGATTGATAAATTAGACAACCAGAAATTCAAAAATTAATGAATATTACTTTTAAATCGTGCATGTTACCAAAAAATTTCCAAAGGTAGTTACGCTTATTTTATGCTTTATACTATCAAAAAATCATATAAGGCACACAAAAGTTGCATATCATGTGTGAAATTATATCATAAAAGTTTTCTTCAGCTATTGTGGGGTAGCCGTACAAAAGTCATTTTCACCCTACTTTTATATTTTGCTTCATTGCATAACTGAGTTAGCCGAAGTAGCTGAGTGACAATTTTAATGTATATTTTCAATCTTTCCTTATTCGGTGGTTTTCTTGTGAGCCATGTTTTTTCTTACGAATTTTCTCAATGATTTTTCTTTAAAATTATCTATAATAATAAAATATGTCTCTGTATGGTTTTAGAAGAAATCAACCCATCACCTAAAGAACATCCATTAATTCAATCGTCCAGGAGTATAGGACATTTTATATCGGTGCAAGTTCAGTATGATTTTATGGTTCTTTGTTGCTACATTTATTATCTAACAAAAATAAGACGAACGTATAAAGAGGTACTAAAATTTTAGCTGTGTTCATTTGTGACAAAAGACGAGATCAGAACAAGATGAATCAAGAAATTATTCTTTAGGAGATTAAAATTTGTTATTAGTAGTTGACTGATTGTGAAAAGATTACTGAAAATTGATTTGGAGACAGAAAGTTGTTTTATAAACTTTTTAAAACAATGATTAATTTCATTACTCGTCCAGCTGCTTTGAAAAGAATAATTGAGAAAATCTGGCTACACAAAGATTATAACGCCATCTATTTGTCACAGAAGACTTAAATGATCTTAACAATTGATTTTCTTCAATATGTTTTCTTGAATATACATATACATAGGTCTTTCCAAACAAGGTATATACTCCAGAAAAAACAGGTCTTTTTATATGTATAGAAAATGTAAAATTCTATTCTTACTTATGTATGTTATGCTTATGACAGACATGGGGTATCGATATCTAAATATTCATACCTAGGTATTCTGAATATCTAGATATCAAAGTACCCCTGACAGACATAAAAAGGGGCTTGATGTGACAAACCGTACTTTGACATTTCAATTCAGTTGACAGATCTTTAAGCGAAATAAATTTGGAAATGGAAGTGACAAATATATTAGCTTTAATGCAATCTAAACGGCAATAAGTAATTGTAAATATACGACAAATTCAAGATTTCGAACGAAAAAAGAAAAAATTGCGATATTTTGCAATAAGATCCTGGTTGAGGTGCAAAATGTATCGGCGGATGTGGTGTCTCAATTCACAATTTCGTGTGAAACGGAGAAAAATGTGGTCAAAGGTTTCATAAAAAATAACACAATTGTAATGGAATAATTGATTAACTGAATTTTATTTTTAAGGTGGAAAATTCCGAGTTTTGGGAAAAGGAAGTACCGCGATTCCCAATATATCTGACAAAATGGATTCCTCCATAAATTCTTTCCCTCGGTTACTTTTATGGTGTCCGTTAAATTTGTTCAATACTTCGAAATACTCCCAGTCAGATGTCGCTCCGCCAGATGCTCCTCTTTTTAGTACTTCTGACCTGTAAATTTGTTAAAAGCGTAGTGTAATAATATTCACTTCATCCACACAAACAGCACTACGAACCTGAATATTTTTGCTCAATTTTTTACGCTGTTTTTAATGCCCTCGACCGAGAGTTTCAGCCCGTACGTCTTATATAGTTCTTCTTGCATGCAATTGTAAACATGGCTACTTCGTTTGTTAGCCCGAAGATCAACGTCATGATTCCTCCACACTTCAATGATAAACATTGTTTCTGCGGAGTTTAATACTTGCCTTCTTATTTTGTTTTTTCCTGCTTTGAACTCCATGTTGACAAAAAGCTTTGCTTCTTCTTCTTCTTTTTCGCTTTCTTAGGGAAAGCACAAACATATTTTTGCTTGATTAGACACATTATCATATTATCATTAACAACTAGATGGCGTTGCGAAACGTAAGAAGTGCCGTTGAATGGAGTATACCCAGTAATTTTTGCGGATATTGATATCTAGATATCGAGTCTATACCCACTAGTTTTTCTGGGTATATTGGGAGTATTTAATGATACACATGTGTATAAACGGGATATTCCGAATTTCTAGATATCGAAACGCCATGTCTGTCATAAGTATTACTTACATATGTTATTAAGTATATATACATATATATTTTCGTTTTTAATTTAAGTAAATGGCTATGAGTAAACAAATATTTTTTTTTCTTTTGCAGGTCAAGTTATGAAGTTTTTATACATAACCTCAATATTCACATTATGCTATCAGTTCACAATACTTGCAGCAGATCCAATTGGTAAGAAAAAATAATTTTTTTTCATGTTTGTAATATTTAATAGAATTAAGTAACAATGGAATTCGAATTTATTTTTATAATAGTTTTAAATAGCTTACTACCACTACTACTATTACTTCTTCAAGGCTATCTGTGGGCTTAAAGCTCAAACGGCATCTTTCATTGGAACAATTTTTAGCAGTGAATAATCTCCCTGCTATGTGGTGTTAGTTAAAATCATTCTTTTTCATGTTCCAAGCTATTGCCTTGTAATTTGGAAGTTATCGCGTCGAAATGCATATACATATGAAGCTATTTACCCGATATAATTTTATTTTCTCATTGTATTTTCTAAATCAATCCTGTCATTTTTATTTAGTTAATACTTAACAATAAGATCAAACTGACGTACGAAAAGTATGGTTGTTACAACCAGCTAAATGCAAAATGAAAACAAGAATAAACCAAAATAGAAGAATATAAATAAATAATACTTAGTAATATCAAATTATGCAAAAGCAAACCAAAGATTAAATTCAAAACGTAAATAAAAAATTAATAATATAGAAATAGAAAACAAATTTAAAAGTGTAAAATGAATAAATTATTCATAAATCAGGAGATACCTACTCAAATCTCTTAGCAATAATTCTATTGCCAAAGGATCAACAGATCAGGTTTTGGAGGGGTAAAATAAATTGGAGATATACCTACAGTTTTACTTTAGTTCTGGATGCCTTTCATGTTTGACTACAGCCGATTTTAATAAGTTACTGCAAACAAGCTGAACTAATAACACTATAGTGTCAATTTATTTGGTACATTTTCTGATAGCGGCCAAAATTGTTTTTTCTTTCTAATTTATTATTGCCAGCAGTCAAATTTATTTGTAATTTTTTAGATAAAGTCATCTGTGTTGTAGAAACCTCGAAATATGGTGGTTCAAATCGAAAAATAGGAAAAATTCACTTACTATTTAGAATATCTACAACAATAATAAATATACATATTGAATTCGAGACAAAAATCAAGCTGAGGCATTGCTCTAAGTATTTTGTGAAATAGATTTTTACTTCTAAAGTATTTGAAGTATTTTAGTGGGTCCAATCGAACCCTTTTTTGAACAAGATGTTTAGTTTTACAGTCGAAGGCTTAAAACAAACAAACAAACAAACAAAAATAAATTTTCATTAATTAGAAGTAATTATAATTTTTAAAGAAGTTGAGAGGCCAGAAGTATTATTTCATTATGGAATTATTTCTATGTTACGATTATGCACTGCACAAAGTTTCCCACATAAATAATAAGTTCTCGACCGATAAAACTGTGACATAAATCTACATACATATTCAAGTAGGTGAAAGTGAACTCAAATCACCCGGATCTCAAGCCAGATTGTTTTATATGTTTGTTTTTTCAACTATTTATTTTAATTATTCTGTCTGCAACTACATATACATATGTATGTATGTATGGTTCTCGTTATTTAATCTGATGCAAGATAAAATAACTGGCAATTAGTATTCAAGCGATTATCGACTTACTTCACAATGAATATCGAATGTAATTGCTACCATAAAACTTTCAGATGACCGTCGACAGATGTGATAAAAGAAATTATTTCAGAAAATAATAAAGAAAAAAGTTAAATACAATTTGTAACTTTATGTGGTACATGGTATGCCTAATAAATTTTTGACGTTTAGGTCATGACGTCATTAGTTCGGCTAACTTTACATAGTGACTTATCAGAAAAAAAATGCCAGGATTCAAAATAAAGCACAACAATCGTATACATAATTAGTTAGTTGGTCTAAAGATGTTATTGCATATATTTTTGTAAATCATTGTTTATATTAAGCATTAGTACCTTATAACCTTTGTATTGTATAACGGTAATAATTCTTAAAAAAATTCCTCAATAAGAACAATCAGCGTGCTTTAAAGATATATGAAATCATAAAAATAACGTCCAAAAATAAATTCCTTCGCACATTACACAATTTCATCTGTAGTCGTTCTTCTTAAAACTTTAAACAACTTCTTATAAAAAAACATCAGAATTTCATGAACCCCTTGAGTAAAAAAACCTTGAACTTCTTAAAGCTACCTTCAACCTCTTGTGTAATTTTTTCCACTTCTGTTTTTATATTCTGTGCAATTTTTTATGACAATAAATTCATGTCTGTATTAGTGAAGGAGTAAAATACCGCAGCATTCTTAATTCTAAAATTAGAATCTTAGAACAAAAACAAACGTTGAAGGATGGAGAATCCCTTACAAGTACACTTTCCTTCGTAGGGTTGTATAATTAATTCACAGTACGAATTTTCTGTCTCTTAAATAAAGTAAGATGAGAAAAGAGTCATTGTGTGCTTGTTGCATATTAATTTAAGAATTAGAAGTGATCCTTACTAATACATTTGATACAATTGAATCACTGATAAACTAAGTGTGTGAGATCAGTCTTACTTACGGTGTATCACTGATAATTAATTTGTAATAAAATTGTAAAAATAATGATTTATTTAAGTTATGCAAAAAATTCTTTCCGTCTACCGGGCAGCATAATTAAATCTGCCTGATTACAAAAAAAATTAAAAAATTTCAACTTTTTCGATAATTGCACTAACAAAATTTTCAAATCCGAAAATTTTGTTTAACATAAGAGTTATAAAATTTCAACGGGCTCACAGCGATTTTAGTGTTTTTATTCTCTCTCGCACCTTTCCAAAAGATTGCTTTTTGCTAATATTCGTCGAATTTCGAAAACTTTCATCAAAAGATTGCAGATACAGATGACTAAAAGTTTTCAAAATCAGTTCATAAAAACATCTGATTTATTCTAAAAAAAGCTTTTCTTCTCGTAAATTAGATTTCGAACTATAATTTTACTATTTTCGAATTTCAAATTCGAAAACACAACTTAAATGACATACTCTTATTAAAGTCAGGCTCTACCAACTTTCCAATAGATTTTAAATGTTGACGCAAAACCGATTTAAGGTTTAGGTTAGAGGCACATCGAATTTCAAATTCGAAAAACGGAAGTCAAAAACTCAGTTTAGAAAAAATTGGTTGCATTCAAATTTAAAAAAAAAATATAGAATAATGATGTCAGTAAATATTGTGATTAAATACTAATACCCTACACATTCCGAAAATAGGAGTTTTTCCGTTAGCTTTCATTATATTTTAAAAGGGCCTTATATTTTTTCGATCTTCGAATGTAAACTGTATAGCCATAGTTATTTTTATGAATTTCGAAATATTCCACAAGATACATACAATATTAATTTATCGCAAGTTTTTATGTTAAGGTAAACAAAATGTTTTTTTTTTTAAAAAGTCTTTTACATTGAATAATGTTAACTTATATGTAAATACCGATTCCATCTCAGTCAGATGTCCGGTTGGTAATTCAGACCACTAAGCTAAAGAGTCTGCTTTTTGCGCCTAGTCAATTATCCAGAGAGAAATGTTAAACAAAGATTCTTGGCAAGCTGCAAAGATAGCAAAAGCTTCTGGTCCCTGTTCAAATCTATCAGCAACAACTCCAGCAATTCCTCCATACCTTCACTACTTAACAAGGGTGAAGTGGTTGTGGACTCCCTAGATAAAGCATATTTTGACTAGTAGATTTGGTTCAAATTCTCGTCTTGCATCCACTTCGCAGACACCTGCGTTGCATCTCCCGTGCAAATGTGGACACACGTAGGAGAGATGTGTTCAAGGCCCTTAAGGGGATCAACGTCTCTAAAGCCGTAGGTTCTGATGGTTTCTCAGCCCTATTAATCAAAAGCTCCACCTCATTCTTGGCTAAACCTCTGTGTCTTATTCGACAGCGAAATTTCCAACTGGTTCGAAACTAGCTCGAGTTCAGCCTATTCCTAAGAAAGGAGAGGGTAACTATCCCTCAAATTATGGACCAACTGCAATCCCCTAGATTCTTTCAAAGTTTTTTGAATTTATTAGTAACTCCAAATTAATGAAGTATCTAGAAATCAAACAACCGATCAATTATCGCCAATAAGGCTTCCGGATTGGACCCCATCTGGAGACTTGCTGGCTTTTCTTACGGAACGTTGGAACTATAGTCTTCACAATTTTGGTGAGCCCAAAATATATATTTCAAATACCTTTGATACAGTCTGGCAGCCAGCCCTTTTAGTTAAACTTAAAGCACTTGGTCTCTCCCCTCCTCTTCTATTATAAATTGAAAGTTGTTTATCTGATCGCCTAATACTGGTTTCACGCATTTCACCAGAACCTCACCCCATAAATGCCGATTTGACTCAGGGTTTTGTTATCTTTCCATCTCTCTTCTTAACTTTAATTATTGATCTGCTTTCCCTTACTTTCAATCCTATCCATAGATTGCCGATGACAGTACCCTTGATTTCGCTTACTCCTTTGATACTCTTGCGAACTCCAGAGTGGTTGACGCATGTGTCAAACGAGATTGCATGATTAAATGATTGAATAACGATCTTGATATTATCCTTGCTTGGGGCAGAGCGCATCGGGTCGAATTCAATACATCTAACACCTAAAGCTATTTCATCACTTTAAAACAAGATCACCATTTAACCGCTCCAATTTCATTTGCGTGAGCTTTAATTTCAGATTCACTGTCACTAAGAATTCTTGGCATTAACATTTCCAGTAAATTAAGCTGGAGAGACCACATCTTCTCTGTTGACAAAGAAGCATCGAAATGTCTTGGATTTCTGAAAAGGTGTAAGAAATATTTCAGCTCATCAAATCTAGCAGCGCTCTTCCACAGGTCCTATATCAAACCTAGAATAGAATAAAATTTTCACATCTGGGCTGGGGCTGGTCGTACAGCTTTATCTTCATTGCGTATTGGCCAAAAGAAAGCTTTCAAGCTGATTGGCGATGTCTTAATAACTTGTCATGGAGACTTGCTCCAGCACCAGTATTGAATGCCTTTCGCTCCTTTACCGGCTACATGCATAGTCAATGTTCTGATGAAATATCTTGTTTGGTTATCAAACAAACTATTTTCATCGCCGCCGCCACTCTCCACGTAACAGATTTTTTCTTGTCACCACCGCCACTGGATTGCAACTAGATATTGACTAGTTGTCAACAGATGGCGCTCAGGACTGACTCTATCCGGATTTTCGGATAAACGGATATCCAGCACTGTGCTTTCGTGAGCTTTCGGACTATAAAAACGCGAACAACAAACTGAAAGCCAGTCAGTTTTCCTCTGACCATCCAACAAACAAGTCTAGGACTCTGATCTGGACTTTACCTAGAATTCAAGCACTTTGAGCCGAATTCAAGTTTCTTCAAAATCCAACAGGATATTGACCTGGCCACTTCCTCAATCAATAACGGCCTGAACATTGATCAGTGGGGTGATTCTGATCTTTTGTCGTTCATTTTGTGTCTTCACTATTATCTACCACAGAATGAAGTATAATGAATTTTCGATGAACAAACGTAAAACAACACGACTAAATATACGACAAATTAGTCAACTGTTCCCAGAGGTTGTGACAAAAATGTTACACTACTAATTGGAAATTCTACACCTAATTAGAGCATTACAAGTGCTTAAATTCGAAACATTATTTTGAATTTGTAATGTGAAGTGTCATTTTCAGTTCATTCTACGTCATGCAAGGCTTGCTGAACTGAATATAAACACGAAAAAATCAGTAGAAAAGTTCATTTCATTTAGTCGATTATTTTGACATTCAAGTACGACAAAAGATCAGAATCACCCTCCAGGTCTCCCACACTCCCCGTGAAGTTCTCATAAATAGAGATTTGGGAATTTCACTAATTATATAGGTAGATAAGATAGACTTAAAGGCGTTCCTTTGTCGTACTTAGTTGAGAAAAGTGATCTCGCTACCCACAACTTTTATTACTTCGTATTAAAAGTCATTTTTTTTTCTTCTTCTTCTAATTTCACCTGAACCCAGATATATCACAGAGAACGGACTGAATTCTTTATAATTTTATTTATTAGTTGAATTGTATTGAGTTAAATTTATTTAGCATTATCCTTCCGGCACCTAATTCTTTTTTATGTATTTAAAAATTCATTCACTTAATTTGGCCTATAATATAATACCCAAGAGCGGTATTAACAGATCCGATGTGAGCATCTCTACCACGACTACCAATCAAGATGAGGTGGTTATAATAAATCCCTGGTATTCAACCAATGAATATAATTTTTAGTATACATTGTGCATTGATCAATTTCGTTTCCAACAGGAGTCCAAAAGCTTCCAAAATGCCTTACGTTGAAATTTTAAAATAATATATATAACACAGGCACATAAAGTTGGCGCCCAACATGAAATTGATGAGTTGATTTTTCCATGAACTCTTCTTCAATATTTTTCCTTCATATTATGAATTCTTGAATTTCTTCTATAACGAGATTTTATACATATGATACGGCGGCGATAGTCAAGAGATTCTTAAGGTCATGTAACTTGCATTACATTCTGCCAAGGAGCTTATTCTTGTTATCTCAATTTATAAAATTCTGTGGGAAAAACTTCAACAGATTGTATGTAAGTACATATAGTTCTAGCTCTAGCTCTAACTCACAAATTCAATTGCCTTTTGAGCGAATGCAGTATAAAGTCCCTTCAGAATTATTTTTCCATCTACCATGGATGCCACGTTTGATAAGATATCTTCGTATTGATTCGACCGCAAAACATCTGTGTCAAGTATTGAATGGAAGAAGTTTCTGGATTGGTTCCAAGGATTCAGATGCGCCACACTATATTCGACCTATACTATATGTACATTATTTAAGTAGTAGAGTAGGTACTCTCTCTCTATAGTACTATCATCTGATATTTATTTCTATCTAAAAAAAATTGAATGATTGTGCAAAATTTATGCCTACATCAAATTTGGCAACGACCTAGCAATCGAGAATGTATTATCGGCCATTCTGTGTCAATTTATGTATATACGCCAGATTGGTTCCTCTATAACTCAGGGACAGTAAAAATGTGCAAATGAATATCAAAATCATTAATCATTTACGGTTGACTAGTATGGTCTATGTGGTGCGTAAAATTACCTCCATGCACTGATGGACCACCAGTGATTTAGGATAATTTTTATTCAAGAGTTTCATCCCATCATTCGCCAGTACAGGAGTACATCAACTATTTTTGTGTGGTATGTGTTAGATTTAAAGTAGTCAACTCGGTGTTATGACGAATTTTATAAAATTTTCAATTGCAGTTGCAATTCATAGTCATTTCGATTTAATAATATATGTATAAAAGTAACTATGTATGAGAAGGATACATATAGTATACACATATAGTTGCAAATGAAGTCCTTATTTCCAAATTTCCCAGATTATTTCACAATTTTATTTTGTTTAATTAATTTTTGTTTCTCTACAACAAGGACCGGATGAAAGGCATTACGTTTTACATACATTCTCCGATATATTTTTGTATAATTTATCACCATTTAGCAGGCTGAGCAGAGTTTTTGTTTTTTTGTAGTTGTCGATTTTGAAAAAGAAATTTGTTAATTCGTATGTCAAAAATTTGCTTTTAGCAAAATCATGGAACAATTTCATTAAAAGCTTTCAATGAAATTAAAACAAAATTAAGTGTTAATTATTATGGTATAAATGGAGATAAACCATAACCTTTCTTCATTTAATTGAGGCATATTTGAGTGCATAAAGTACATAGATTTATGAGAATATATAGATATGGTAAAGTTATTAAAAAGTCTTAGTTATTTATTTATTTTATGATAATTAAATACTTAATTACTCTTTTTATGTAGTTGCTATAAGTGATCCCTAATAGCAATCAACATCGAGAGTGATTTTTTATTAACGTTAAATAAATACATAAGGCAACTATTATATATGTCTACAATTATCAACTTACTAGTAACTGAGAATAGCTGCCTTGGTTTTCCGAACGAATTCAAATTCAAATAAAAGTTTATTTCAACGCTACACAAGTAAGACAAATCATATATATGTGTAGGTAGGATAATGAAAAAAAATGTAAACATAAACATTACTGAACTAAACTAAACGTACAAAATAAGATATCCAATATCTAAATTAATAAAGATAAATATAGTTTGCTTTATTACTACGAAACCAGATAAAATGTACCGTTATTCAGATCTTAAATATTCCATTAAATTGTTCCGAAAACTATGATTGTCCCTGCGCCTTCTAAGGTTCAGAGGAAGAGAATTCCAGAGTCGTGTGGATTGAATAAAAAATTGACGACCATTTGAAAGACAGGTCGACCGAGGAGTATTTAGAGAAAAAGTTCTTACGGATTGAGAAAAATTTAGTGTAGTATACAGGTAGTCAGGTTGCTCGGTAATCATCAAATTACGAAGGAATAGTATCGCACGATATTTAAAGTAAGTTTCCAATGTGCATCCCATGATTGAATTAAAATATCCCGAGACATGGTCGTATCGCCTCAAGCCAAACACATACAGCACGGTAGAGTTAAAAGCCACATTGAGCTTACGCAATGAAATTGAATCAGAACCACGAAAAACTTCACATCCATAAGTCATGAGGGGAACAATTAACGATTTAACTAACATAATCCGCGTGTCAACAGGAGTAAAGGACGTAGTGACAGAAAGTTTACGCAGCGTTTCATAAACTTTGCAGACAAGCGCGTTAATGTGATTGGACCAATTTAACGTACGATCCAAAATTATTCCAAGATTCTTTACGGTACTACTGTAAAGAATAATTACATTGTTTGGGATAACATACGGAAAGCAGGAAGTGTCTAATTCACTTTTATAGATCTCGATAGCTTTGGATTTAAAGGCATTTAAGCTCAAACTATTACTAACAGCCCAATCAAGCACATCAGCGAGGTCTTCGTTCATACGGCATATGGCATCCTCCAGCAATCCCAACGGCCTAGAAATGCAAAGGTGTATATCGTCAGCATACATGTGGTAATTACAATTTCTTAGAACCATTGGAAGATCATTAATAAAGATAGTAAATAATAAGGGACCCAGAATGGAGCCTTGAGGGACTCCACTCGGCAAAGGTAGGAAGCCAGAAGTAGAATTAGAACAGACCACACTCTGATGACGCCAGCAAAGGTAAGACCAAACCAATGTGCATGCAGAATTAGAAAAATTAAAATTAAAAGTCAGCTTACGTAATAATAATGTGGTCAACTGTGTCAAAGGCCTTGGAAAATTCAAGGAGGACGAGTGCCGTAAACTTATCGTCTGTTATATTTAGCTACGCTGAAGTGCAGCTACGCTTTGCTCTAAAACCCGATTGAAGATTAGACAGGAGGTTCCCCTCATCTAAATAACTGGTGATTTGGGTATGCAGGATTTTTTCAAAGGCTTTAGAGAGAAAAGGCAGTATGGAAATAGGACGATACTCCGTTGAACTACGAGACTTCTTGGGAACGGGAATAATTTTAGAATACTTCCAAATAGAAGGGATCGAAGATCTTAAAATAATGTTGTTGAAAAAGTCGGTGAGATTTGGGAGTATAACAGGCAAAAGATTTTTTATAAATTTGGGGTGAAGGTCATCCAGTCCAACAACGTTAGAAGTCACCGCCATAATAGCAGAATAAACAAACGTCTGGCTCGCTAACTTGACTAAAAGCAAACCCATCAAAAGGATCAAGAGTATTTAAATCACTAGCATAATCCACTGACAGTAGAGCCCGGGCCATTTAAATTATTTGAAGCAGAAACAAACATCTGGTTTAACACACATGGGTTTACGTATACGGTTGAACTCCTAGATCGTCCAACCCCAATACTTGTAAGATTCTGGCAGAGTTTTTTGGATGGAATATTGCTTTAAAATTTTGAGCTATGATATTGAAACTTGGCACGGGATATTTCATTATTAACTGCATTACGAGCGGACCGAAAAAGATCCCAGCAATCAGGTGTACGGAAGCGATGCCATTTACGATATGCATTATTTCTTTGCAATATCAATTGCCTGATTCTTAGCGTAAACCAAGGTATTTGGGTATTGATAATGCGACGATGTTTTAGTGGGACATATTTATCGAAAAGGTATGTAATAAGCCACATAATAGATCTCTTATTTCTAAATGTGAGTATCTGTATTATCGTTATGCTAAACGGTAAACGTATTTCAAGTTCAACCCGAATCTTCCTCCCCGAATACTATGGCAGAATTTAAAACTGGCGGATATAACTATACGGCAAAGACTTGAGCATGACTGCGGTCTAAATCCTGACAAATTAAATGAATTTTTCATTTCCGCTGAGAACATACCTACGATAACGAGAAAACCCAACTTTTCTGACGATCTATTTAGAAGAGTATGTTAAACCCAATACTTCTAACATATTCTCATTCCATGGGACTGACTTAAATGTACTTACCGTGGCTATCAATACTATTAAGTCTGATGAAATCGGCCCAGACAGCTTGTCACCGCAACTTTTCTGCTAGTGTTCAAAAAGTCCTCTCCTCAATCTCACGCTGATTATAGGCCAATAAGTTTACTGTGTTTCTTGTCGAAAGTACTAGAAAAGCTTATGTACAAGCATATACTGCATTACGTGGAATCCAGCAACATATTAATATGCTTGCTCTTCCCATAGCTGTGAAACTCCACTCCTAAAAGTATCTTCAGACATAAGATTAGCTTTGAACCGAAACAGGTTCACTGCCCTGGTTCTTTTGGGTTTTCGAAAGCCTTTGATTGCGTAGATCATCGAATTCCTCGCCTGAAGATGTCATCCTCCTTTAATTTTAGTATCCCAGCAATTTCCCTGATTAGCAGCTTTTTATCTCACCGTTGTCAACAAGCAAAGGTGAATGATTCTCTTTCCCCTGAGCGATGGGGTTCCTCAAGGATCAATTCTGGGTCCTTTGCTCTTTTGCTTATTTATGAATGATCTACCGAGAGTTTTGTGTGATGTGAAAATTCATCTATGTGCTATTGATGTTACACAGCCCATGTCCCCAACCTTGGGATCGTTTTAAACCCAAATATTTAGTGTTGTAATTACATTAACAATACGATCGAAAAAATCTATGGGGGCTTACACAGACTGTGGTTTTCAGCGAATATTTTATCTAGTCGTTCTCGTCTAAAGCTAGTAAAAACACTAATCTTGCCTTATTAATTTTTGGATGTTTTGTTTTTCCCAAACTAGATAGTATCTGTACACGCAAGATGGAAGTTGTTCTAAACAACTGTATGAGGTTCATTTATGGGTTGCGCCGATTTGATCATATCTTACATCTCCGATCTTGCTTGTTTGGTTGTTATTTTGCCTCTTACCTTAAACGAAGAAACTTGGTTTCTTTGCGTACTTTGTTAAAAGTTAATAAGCCAGAGTACCTTAGAGAATTTTTCCAGTTCACTACCTCTCGAAATATAAATTTGGTATTGCCTCGCTTTCATAATACTGTAATGCAAAGCTCTTACCCTGTCCAAAGTATTCGTAGAATGATCTCCCTGTCAGTGTACAGGCGGCTGGTACTATCATTGCATTTAAAAAACTCGTTAAAACGCCCATAATTTAACTCTTCTATTTACATTGTTTTCTTCTCCTTTGCAAAGGAACACAAGTTAGTTGATTTTTGTTGTATATATAATTTTTTTTTTTTAATTTCATATTTTTCTTTTTTGCTGATTTTATCTTTCTTCTAAGTTGTAATTTTTATCTAATTTTCTTTTGTCTATTTTTTTCAGTTTTGATGTATGTAATTCTAGCACCAAAAGTTGTACTCTAAAAGATTTCAATCTTGTGTACGTTACCGTTCTTATTCTTAAACAAAACAAAAACTGCTGTAGAAAAAAATTTGTAAATAATTTCATACATATTATGTAAGTCAGTCCAACAATTTTTTATGCACCGAAATTTTTACTACACTTGTAAAATTTTACAAGGGCAAAATTAAAATATTGTGATTGGGCTCTGACTGATTAGTTTAACATATTCTTAGTATATTTTAGTAATGCTAAACTCGATGGCGAAACGTTCAATTGAAAAACTTAGTTTTAGACTAAATTAATTAGCCGCTTTTATGTTATTGTTTTTTTCTTGTAAAATCTTGATGATAAACAACAATGTTGGAGAGGTCGTGCTATTACTGATTTTTTTCGTAAGAATTTGACATTATAAAATTCCTTCCTGAAAAATGTCATAATTTTATTTGTCTGTGTTAATATGGTTTGCTAAGATTAAGATAAAAAAAAAACAATTTTTACGCCAAGCCATTTGTAATTGCAACAAATTAAAAAAAAAAATTATAATAAATAAAGGGACACCCCTCATCATATATACATTTCCATGAACCTACATAAATACATGCATATTTTGGGGTAGTATAATTTCCCCAAGGAATATTAACAAACAGGAAACAATTTAAGGTAAATTAAGTCAAACATAAATTTGAATTAAATTATAGAAAGGACGGGGTTTTTTTTAATCATCAAATCGCTACTGAGATGTAATTTTTATATGTGGCCTGGAAAATTATATTACAGGAGAAATCCCTTGACATTTCCCATAATTATGTAGGTCCACAAAAAAATATTTAATATATATATCACACACCAAAAACACATCGGAAATTTAATTTTCAAAACGAATTATACAAATTACATATTTTGACTTAATTTAAAAAATAAAAAAAAATTTTTTATCATTATTTCAGGTACAGGTGGCCCATCAATTGTTGCTGAGGGAAAGGATGCCTTACTAACGTGTGTTATTACTGGTCCTTATTTAAATGATACAGTTTTATGGCGAAAGGGACCAAATGATATTTTGTCAGCTGGCGTAAACAGAGTAACTAATGATAAAAGGATAAGCATACTACATGATGAGGGTAAGTAAATTTTGCATAATTTTGACAGTCCTCAACGTAAAAATCACTAAATGATATGTTGTGGGTATACTAAGGATGCTATTCGTTGAATATTATGATACGCTCTGAAGATTATGTTTTTGGCAGTGTAATTCATTGTGTACGGAATATCAATGAAATTTCTAGTTGAGGATTAAAGAATAAACTTCTATTTTGTATATATATATATATATAAATGAATATTGGTCCTTCGAGCCGGATTTATTCAGCTTTCTTGGGATCATATTCCCACCATTTATGGTAGGTAAATTGAAAATACTTTCTCGAATTTGAAAATCAATCCTCAATAGTAGTAGGTACTCTGACTATACATTTTCTGTTCTATTTGCAATATTTTTATTAACATTACACATAAAACACGGTCTGTCGAGCTTATAGAGAAATTATGCATTTTATATCGATCAAGCCATATTGACCTTATCAAATGGGTAAATTTAATCCTACTAATATCACAGTAAAGAATCTTAAAAAGCATTACTGAAGAATTCTGTGGAGAAATTAGCAATCAAGAGAAGACCACTGCTTTCACCAAAAGCCAATCTTAAAAAGGAAAGCTGAACATCATAATTGCGTTTAGTCTTCAGAAATTCTCAGAACTGTTTAGGGTTATTATTTTATTATTATTATAAATTTTTATAGCCATTAACATACTCATACCAGATTAGCACTTCCAGTATACAGTGCTTCAGAGCAAATCGCGATGATACCGTCAGGAAAGTAATCATCACGATAGAAGACCTGGCATTCAGGGTATATGAACTCAGCATCAGATCAAACATCAACTTATTGAACGGGGTAAACCAAACACGCTCAAAGGTAAATCTAACCCAAACTTAGCGAAAAAGCTATTAGGACTAAGCAAGCCAACCCGGGAAACTCTAGTGTCAATTCTCACTGAACACTCATTTCTCAGGGATTAGAGTTGTTGACGATCCTATATGCAGAGGATGCAGAAAGGGATCCGAAACGGTAACTCACTTTCTTTATCACTGTACCGTTCCAGATTCCTTGGCTCACACCTCCTTGGAAGAACTGCGAGAAACGGTTAGGGAGGTGTGGGGGGGGGGGGGGGCAATATTAAACTTTGTAAAAGCGTTCGACTGGGACTTATGAGCACTCTTTTATAAGTCTGGAAAGTGAATAATGGGTCTTGTTGCGGTCTATATTCTAGAGATCCTCCAGGATCTCAGCCTCATTTCAATTCATCCATCCATCCATCTCACATATAACCCAAGTAAACGTGAACTCAGTTGAACAGATAACTAACTGTCAAGAGTCACAAGTTAATTGCAACTAATCCGATGAAAATTTCAAACAAATCTCTCCAACAATTTGTAACAAATTCATATCGAATTAATTGACTGCACAATTTTTATAAAAGTATTCAACAACCAGATCTCCCCTCAGGAACTTTACAATACTGAAAATCACCACCTGGCAATAATTCTAATAACAAAATACTCCTGCGGTTAGTAGATAGTACACAATCTGATTACCTGCGGTCATCAATCAATCAGAGTCAAGCAAGCATGCTACTTGAAAGTAAGCTAAGCCAGCAAGATAAAGTTTTCCATTAGCTCTCTGTAAACAATTATCCATAAACGAATAGAATGAGAGAGAGAGAGAGAGAGAGAGGTAAGTAGGTCCATCGGTATTTCCAGTCTGGTTGGCTTAAGCAACAAGTAAAATCTTGAACACAAGACTAAAGTTTTCTTAAAGTACTAAAGCTATTCAAATTTCAACTTATCCTTATTCGCCTTTGGAGAATCTGGAATTTTGAATAAAATTCACCAGGTAATAGAAGGATCTAAATCCATTTTACTCTGGAGTCACTCCCCATTCCAAATCTTTTGGCAATTAAAGCGTTTGAGTGGTAATTAAATACTCAGCAAACCAACGCACCTAGAACAGAATAATTATTAATCCCTCCCAAGAGTAACAGCAGTACTACTGCCGCCTCCCTTCTGTTCCCCATTTCTCTCATGGTTTGGATTGATGTCTTGAGTGTTTCTTCGCATGAAGTACTAAGGACAGGTATCTATGTACAGTCGAATGTTCCCAGTAAATTGGCTTCTCTGCCTGTGTTCCCTGACGTTATATAAGAGGGGAGAGATATGCTATAATAGAAGTTAAATTTAAATTCGAGGAACTCCAACTGATTTATGATTGCTCATTTAAAATTCGTTAATGCGCCAAATTTTTGTCACAATACCTACCTAACTGCGGCATGAGAAATTCTATCCTATTCCATCCAGAAGAAGTTTAAACGACAGAAAGATAGCCTCACTGGAATTTTCAGCGAATAAATTTCCACAAATTACATCCAGGAAAGGGTTGAAAAGGACTAAAATTTACTGAACTTCTATGAGAAAATTAAAATGGAGGAAACGCGAATTCTTCCGTCCTTGCTCACCTTCTCTCGGTTTACTTGTTTTTTTTTTGTTCCGCCTGTTTTCTTTCTTTTAATTTATAGAATTAATTTTTCGGTGTGTAAGTGATTTGTTAATGAACGAGAGACTTTCTGAATTTAATAATAAGAGCTTTTAGGTAATTATGTGAAATTGTGTCATTTGCATGGTAGTTTTTTTTGGGACTTTTAGTTTATGGGTGTTCGAAGAGAATCGAAGCGTAAATAATACTGTGAGACATTTGTACATGGATTGTATTTTTTCCAAAGTATTAGAAAAGATGATGGTGGTGCAGATTAAGTAGTAGGTACATGGAAGATATGAACTTTCTTTCTGAGTGGCATCAGTGAATCAGCTGTACTAAAAGTGACCAATGATCTACGATTGGCACTTGATAAAGATCACATTAGCGTCCTTGTGCTCGTGGATTTTTCTAAGGCATTCGACAATATAGCTTTTCTTCTTCTCCAGTTCAACTAATCCTGAATTACCTAACGGATAGGTGGCACCTGGTCAAGGTGGCAAATACTTAATTTGGTTCTCTACTACTCTATTGGGTGGTTCCTCAGGGATCAGTACTTGGCCCTCTTTTATTTAGCGTCTTTATTAATGACCTACTGGAAGTTATAAAGGATATAAAAGTCCATATGTATGCAGATGTTGTTTAGATATACTTAGGCAAACCGAGTAGGCTTTGCTTGCTTAAATTACTACCTCAAAAGTATACGCAAATGGTCAGTGAGCAATAGCTGAATCCGTCCAAATCGCAATTTATGATACTCCACAATAATATAGCATTTTTGGATTAAATGAAACCATTTTCAAATTGAGCAAAACTATTTTTACATGAAACTCTTTTCGTATGGAATGAAACCTTTTTCGCGTGAAATGAAACTTTTGAAACATTTTCCAACTGACATGAAACTGGAAAAAGTTTTAATGAAAGTTTTTCCAACTGGAATAAAACTGGAAATAGTTTCGTTCCACATGAAATGAAACTTTTTTGAAATGAAATGAAACTTTTTCCAACCGACATGAAACTGGAAAAAGTTTGAATGTAATGTTTCCAATTAAAATAAAACTGGAAAAAGTTTCGTTCCACGCGAAAAGGGTTTCATTCCATGCGAAAAGGGTTTCATTTAAGGCAAGGTTACCGCTGATGACGATGAAAATGCATTTTTTTTTAATTAATTTTCATCCCTAAACTGTTTAGAACACGTGGGTAGAAGGATATTTTCATATCTAAAGTATTTTCGGATTCACAGCCTGTTGAGAGCGGAACCAACCGCCGGCTGGAAAATAGGTAGCTTAGGCGCTCGGAGCGCGTTGCGTTGGGAGGGGAGACCTTTTCTCGCTACCTGAGGTACCCTCATAAATTTCGAGAAACCATAAACTTTCAGGTTCAGCACAATCAGTTCTTGGAGGAGGAAGAAGGACCTCTGTGTGGTGCTGGAATAGCTGAAGTTAGTTGTCAAACATTTTGTATAGCGTTAACTTTATATGAGTTTTTCTGGGAACACAATTTTTCAGCGCGCGGGGCGCTCTACAGCATCAATGGATGAACCGGTTCACATCAATTGAAAGCAAATTCAATTTTTGGGCCATCAGTATTAGATTTTTATCAAAAATTGATTTAGAAATAGTTTTTTCGTCCGTTGAAGCAAAAACAAAACAGGGCATAAAAACATTTTTTTTTTAAACGGCTGGCATTTTGTTATTCAGAGGTTTTATTGAAAACGAAAAGCGGTAAGAACTCCCAAATATTATATAGTTTAATAATTTTCAAGCTTGCTTCGGATGAACTGACAGAGCTATGTAGCGCCCCGCGCATACAAAAATACGCCGTGCACGGTTTTGTTTGATGGAAGCTGGAGACGCCATTTGCGCTACCCTAGTATATATAATATGTGAGATAGCCAGTCGGTGTATCTTTGCCATTGAATACAAACAATTTTTTATTAGAACAAGTAAAAAAACTAGAATTGGTCTAAGACCAGTTCCTATGATACCCTAGATGAATGCATTTTTCATGCCTCTTGACGATAATATTTCCTTAATATAAAAATAATTTCGTTCAATTTGAAAATGGCTTCATTTAATCTAAAAATACGATAATCTTCATATACCGATGGAGCTCAACGGAACTACTTTTTCTTTAGTGAATAGAGTTAGAAATCTAGGAATAATTATCAACTTATGCCGTGATGCTATAAATAAAATTAATTACAGACTTTGGCAGCTTTTGCTCTCTGCCAACATATTAAGCAAATAAATGCGACTAAGACTTGTTAAAATATATCTGTTGTCATACCTCACATTTGGTAGCTTGGTATTTCTTAAGCTGGACAGCACATGTAGACTTATACTTGCAATTGAAATCGAAATTTGGTCATGTCGTGCTTTCGGAGAGCCATCTTTGGGGATTCTTACTATGTTCAGATCTTTCGTTTATGGAATAACCTACCAGCTATACCCAGAGAATATAATTACAATCCAAAGATTTTTGAATTTTTCTGTTGGAGGGGAAAATCTAAACATATTGTTTTTGTTTTCCCTTCATAACTTTTACACCTTCAGCAGTAGAAAGATGAAATTTGCTTATGCATTTTCGAAAGCCGAAAATTTTCGAAACTCGAAATTTCATTTAACGAAAAATTGAATTTTTCAATAATCACAAAAATTTTTAGTCGTATTTTTCTTCGTCAAATAACAACCAGTAAATATCATACACTATTATTTATTATTCAATATCAACATCTGGGTACTGTATACTGAGATTTAGACTAATTTTAAGATCCGATTTTTTCCTGTATATCGTAGGTTGTTACTTTAGCATTTAAGTTTTCGTGTTTTTTTTTTTTTTTTTGAGGCCATTCCCTTTAACTCGTACACGAATTTGTCTAAATATTTCTTTTTTACTATATTCGACACTCTCGTAGACCCACTTTTCGTCATCACAGCGAGCTGAAATTTGGCACACAGGTTCATGTCGTGTGACAATTGAATCCAGTAAATCGGGAAATATCATTTGAAAATTTGGTACAAATTTGATTAGTGATAAATGAGTTTCAGAAAAAATGCAGAGTTTTCCGATTTTTCCGTAAAAAATTTCCGGAATTTTCCGACTTTTCCGGAAAATTTTCCGGTAAAAAAGTTTTCTAAATTATGCAGGATTAAGTTCCCTATCAACTGCCATCATTACTTTCTCTCCGACAATGGTGAAAACTTGCAGAGAAAAACGAGGGAAATTCACGTAAAACGCTTTTCCGGAGTTTTTCAGACCAAGGTAGCGTTTGAGCGTTTTGCAACCTAAGACAAAGTTGTAGAGCGAAATGAGTTGCATAAAGTTGATTTCGTGGAAAACCTGGAAAAGCGGGAAAATCATCGGACAAATTTCCATCGATATGATTAGTGATAAATCTGTTTCTGGAAAAATGCAGAATTTTCCAATTTATCTGGAAATTTTCCGAAAATTTCCGGAATTTTCCGACTTTTCCGGAAAATTTTCCGACAAAAAAGTTTTATAAGCTATGCGGAATCATTTTTTTCCATCCTACTGGCATCAATACTTTCTCTTCAACAATCATGAAAGCATGCATGAAAAATCGAGGAAAATTCATGTAAAATTTAAAATAAAATTCATAGTAATAGGAAAAGTCTGTGGAAACATGGAAAATCGGGAAAATTCATGTTATATGGGATCCAGTTGGAATAAAGCTGAAAAGCGGTGTTTAAAACATAATTTGAATTTCAGAGAACCGTTGCTGTACTTCAACGGTTTGATACTCGAAAAATTTTTGTTTTCGGATCGGCACCAAACATGACTTAAAAATTGTATTAAAATATCTTCATGCAGCACATAATAACAATTTAGTTATCGTGAACAAGGCACAAAATAAAATAAGTAAAAAACGAGTTTTCAAACAAAACTGAGGCCAAGCCGCATGAAAAAGTAGAATATAAACTTTTCTTCACACACAGAGGTGGACTCAGATTTTATTCACTGACAATCACCGATATATTTCAGTATGATCAATCAGAGGTAATAAGTGATTTGATTCATGAAGAGAAAGAATATTCAAGAGAAATGTCCCAATCAAAAAATCTGAGTCCACCTCTGTGTGTGAAGAAAAGTTTATTTTCTACTTTTTCATGGGGCTTCGCCTCAGTTTTGTTTGAAAACTCGTTTTTTACTTATTTTATTTCTTCTACTTTAAGTTAGTATGTTTATTTGTTTAGTTTTTTTTTATTTATTATTATTATTAATTTATTATTAAGTAACTATTCTTATTTTAAGTTTTATGTTTTTAGTTTCCATAGTTCTCTAGAATATTCCATCCTTTTGTCAAATAATAATGGAGGTACGTACTACAAAAGATTGTAATATGGTCTGTACGTATCAACAATAATAATTTCTAATTTTTTGTGTGTTTTTTCACGTTAAATTCCATATTTTAAAAAAATCTAGAGAGATTTAGATTTTATTTAGATTCATAAAAAAACTGAAATTATTACAAAAAATTAAATCATGCTTAGACTATTTAGCTTAATTCTATCTACAAGCTCCATTCTTTTTGCTGAAATAAATCGGATTAGTCACTTTAAATTGAACTGAGATTAATTTTACCGTTATTAATTCCCATCGACTGTTTTATAAATTTTTCTGGTCATTATTTATCTAACAGGTAATATGCAACCCGGGCAACCCACCTTTAACTTATCTTCCATAACCCATTTCAAGTTCTTGTATAGCTTTTTGTATTTCATGTATTAAACTCGTGCAGGTCACATCTGGTCTGGAAAGGTTTTGTTATCTAAACGAAAGTTACGCAAATTTTCACGTGGGACTTCTCTTGACGTCTGAATTGGTAGCAACAAATTGCAACCTACCCACAACCATTTTCACATTCGCAACATTGATTTACATATACTTATGTATGCATATACATGCATATGTATTTGCTTAATATATACGGATAGCTTTTAATCAATTTATGTTTTTCCCTTTTAATTCCTTTCCAGGTCCACAGGGACGTTCTTCCACTGGCGGAGATGTCTGGGTTCTACTCATAAGAGATACGAGACCATCTGACACGGACGTATATGTGTGCGAAGTTAATAGTGATCCAGTAGTCAGAAGCTTTCATCCACTCATGAGTAAGCCTCTTTACGTTTTCAGCACGTCTATAGATATTTGGATGGATAGCAATTTACTTAAATTCTTTTTTTTTTTCAGTAAAAAGTTCAAATACCTCACAAGCATTTGGCGGAATGGGAGGCGATATTGATGAACTTTCAACCTCTCCAGATGTTCCACCACCGTTACCATCATCAAGTACTGTCCCATCATTGTCACATGATTTTACCGAATGCTGTGAGCTAGAAAATGTTACATCACAATGCATGGGCTTCTGTAATGTCCACAATATTCTTGATGGTACGACAGGTATTGAACCTGAAGCCTGTGAAAAGGATTTCCCTAGTATTGTAAAGTGTATGGCAGACGGCCGTAATCACGTTCCATGTTGTGAGGATAGAAATATACCAGATTTGTGTCAGGACATGTGCCGCGGGGAATATACACCATTTACAGATTTTCTAAAATCACGAGTTTCCTGTGTACGTTATACGCTTCCTGGTTTACAATGTATTTTAGAGGGTGTTCAAAAGCTTCCCAGTATGCCACAAGATGTTTATGCTGAGCCACTTACTGAAAAATCTCTGGAAATCGGTTGGTCGCCGCCTGTAAAATTAGGCCAAACTGTTAAGCACTATATTGTGAATGTGACTGCTTTGCATGTTTTTGATCAAGATAACTTGCCAAATCGTACTCTACCACCCGCAGTAAGTGTCACAGTACCTGGAGACCAAAGATCAACAGTCATCAATGACCTCAAACCTTTTACTATGTATTCGATAACAGTGACCGCATACAATGAGCACGGGTCCAGCTTGCCCAGTTTCAGAATCAGAGCACTAACATTAGATAGTGGGATCGGAAGACAGACAAGTGTCGCTGTAGTTCCGGTACTTCCAGGTTGAAAATAGTTGAAAAATTTGTTCTCCATATTTAATCAAATCCCCACCACCTCTTTTGTCTCCTGAAATTCTTTTCAGATGTTCGAGGATGCTGTGAACGGAATGGAATGTCTCATCGTATGTGCTTGGATAAAATGTGCGACCCGAAGAAAACTGACTTTGCAGAAATACCTGACTTCATGGTTTGCGCCCCGTGGGCAAACATTACATTTTCCTGCTTGACCAACAATATAGATCACACTCCATGCTGTAAATCTAGGGGGATCCCCTTAATTTGTCAACCCTTGTGCTCCGGAAACGTAACAGCTATCGATTTTAGCTTATTTAAGTAAAATATAAAGAGCAATGGCACTAGTAGGTTGGTAAAGATGTGCTGTGTTGCAGGTGCCTTCGCTACATGTCTGAATACAGCAGCTGTCTACTTCAGGGATATGGAGTTCTTGCTGGACCACCCTCTCGTCTTAGGCCAAATGTTATATCATCACACTTTGCTATTTTGGAATGGAATCCACCGAAGATTTTACCAGATACAGTGACAACATTTCATGTTTTCTACAGGAAATTAGGAAGTGGAGATGAATATAGCTTTTTGGAGAAGGTTAGTTCAACATGATTTTTATTGTTTTGCTTTTATTTATTTATATTTTTATTATGACTTTGTACAATTTTTATGGGGTTTAATTTTGTAATGGATTATCGAGCGCTAATGCTAATATTAGGTCTTTTCATCCAGATAATGACTTGATTGTGTTTATCTTCTGAGGAAAATAAAAACTTTCCATTTACAAGAAAATGATTTTCCCGGTTGAGCTGGAAATTTGTCATCTTTATTAGACTGAAATTCATTGAGATGCTGAAAAAAGACCGAACTTTTCGACCCAACGATCAGAGAGGTCTCATCAGTGTGGTTATCTCTGGTCGCCTACCACAGAAGTTCGATGACCCAATTGCCCATATAAATACTTTTTAACAAAAGCAAGATTTCTCATTGCAATTTTCAAATTAGGTGATTATTCTCCTTGTTGGTGTATGGCACTCGGATAACCCAAGTAAAACTTTAATCTGAAAATTTTTTGTCTTTATTAGACTGCCCGTTTAGCAATTTGGATAACAATTAGTAACTTCAATACTAAAGGTCATTTCCCTAGAATCAATAAACAATTTATTCTTTTCATACCAATAATGAATTGTGTGAGCAGATTATCCCTGAAGACAACTAGCGCACACACTTTATCAACATTATCCTGCAAGTCCTCCACTTCAGTTAAAATGAGCCCAACAATAAGCATAACAATAAAAGTGATAGGATCCTCATTTGGAATTGGACTCACCTTTAAAATCCTATCATAAACAAATATGACGTCGAACTTGGGCGATTCTTTCAAATCAGCTTCTAAATTTGGCTATCCGAAAGTCAATATGCCGTTTGGACTTTCCTCTGGTTTAACATCTTCTGTTTTGAATCTCACTTTCATAAAGCTCTCGTCTCGTTTTGCTACTGGTCTTGCTTAACCAACACAAAGATCTTTCAAATACACGTCGCCTTGATTGTCTTGTCACGTAGAAACTCAGCAGCGAATTTTCCCTTCGCTTCATCTTAGCGTCACTTTAATTATCACTTTTTTTATTTTTCCAAAATTCCTTCCTTTATAATATGTAGAGGATGTCATCAGGGTTGGCCACCATTTTGTCTTTTGCCCATAACTTTCGTTTAAGGAAAAATTTGGTCAATCCAAGCACATCTTTGAAAAGGTCTGGGAAAAAGGTGTTTTATTGACGGACTTCATTGGGATTGCTACTGGACGTTTTTTGGGCGTCTTCCAAGCACACATTTACAGTAATCCAATCCTGACTACACAAAGTCGCCAACCTTGACGACAAGCACAATTCCCGCATCACGTGACACCACAACCAAACATGTTACAAGATTGAATTTTCCTCTTGGTTTGTTTTCAAGTATGAACCACACAACACATTCACAATGCTTTACCAGGACGATTGAATATTTTCTTTTCACTATCCGGCCGTATTCACTACTGCTAAAAAATAAACTTTTTTTTTTAGAGTTTCAAAACACTGAGTGTACAACATGTGCTTTGCGTTCACGCTCCAAATCTGTAATGTTACGAAAAGTTCGCTGTTACTGGGAGAAGTTTTTCGCGCTCAAACATTGGTAGCGCTAGTGGTCAAAAACTAAAAAAATCGCAGATGGCCCACCTAGATGGCAAGTTAATCCGGCCCGACTACATTTTCAATATGCTCAATCCTGAGCTGCGATTGTACGCTTTCTGATTTTTGTCCGATCATTTGTAGCAGTTCTCCATGCGAATTCAATCTCTTGTATACTTTTCACAGTCTTCGTGTTCCTCAAGGTTCTATTCAAGGTCCTTCGTTATTCATCCTCTTGGTCTTAGGTGAATTTATTGATCACAGAACTACTTAAGGATACTAAGGTCTATCATGAACATTTGGTGATATCGGTAAACAGTTGTATCATTGAAGTGGTCTACCCATATGGAATTCCATCCGGCTACCATCTTGTTGTACCTATACCTTTCACATTTTACAATTCATAGTAAATTATAAATGTTATATACTGACACTATAGCCTAATATTCTCACTCTTTCTTAGGTACTCCAACAAATATTTTATGAATAGGTATATTTTCCAATAAGAGGTGTTATTTTGATATTCAAAGAAAAATGCCATTTTTTGAGATAAATGATCGGATCTTTATTTCATTATAAAGAGGAAGGTATGCCGTTAATAGTGGAAGATAACGTCAGACAAATCCATATCCTTTTCATGAAATTTTCCATAACTAAATTGCAAAGTGGCTGCCCTATGTCCTCGATAGCCTCACGAATTCCATCTTTGAGGTCTTGAATCGACGCTGGGCTGTTGGCGTAGACCTTCCCTTTCACGTGGCCCCAAAGGAAGAAGTCGCAAGGTGTTAAGTCACAAGATCTCGGTGGACAATTGTGATCACCTCTTCGAGAGATAACACGGTCCGGAAACTTTTCCCGTAAAAGATCAATGGTTTCATTGCTTGTATGGCACGTAGCGCCGTCTTGTTGAAAGTAAACGTTGTCCAGATCAATACCATCCAATTGCGGCCATAAACAATCAATAATCATCTGTCGATAGCGCAATCCATTCACCGTAACTGTTGCTCCAGCCTCATTTTCGAAAAAGTAAGGTCCAATGACCCCGCGGGACCATAAACCGCACCAAACAGTCACACGTTGAGGATAGAGAGGCTTTTCAACAATAACTCTTGGGTTTTCCGAGCTCCAGATGAGACAATTTTGCTTGTTGACGAAGCCATCGAGGTGGAAATGGGCCTCATAACTCAAGATGAGTTTTCGATGGAATTCCGGATCATTTTCATGCATTTCAAGGACCCAATCAGCAAAGACTCGACCTTGTTGATGATCGGCCGGCTTGAGTTCTTGTGTTAACTGAACTTTATTAGCCTTAAGACCCAAATCTTTATGCAAAATACGGTGTAATGACGTTTGTGGAATGCCTAATTCCAAAGAACGACGAGGAATGGATAAACCTGGGTTTTCTTCAACACTTTCGGCTACAGCAGCCATATTCTCGGCTGTTCTTGAGCGACGTGCACGGGTTTTATTCTTCACATCACTAACTTGTCCCGACAGCTCGAATTTTTCTACCAATTTCTGTATTGCGGTCCGACAAGGTACTTCACGACGACCCAAAAATGTTCGAGTTTCACCAACCGTCTCTGCCACATTTTCACCATTTTTATAGTGAATTTTAATAATTTCAATGCGTTGTTGAATCGTGTATCGTTCCATTTTTATTAATGGCGTAGTTTCTACTTGTCAAATGTCAAAAAATTACACCTCCAAAAGTGACATCTACCGAAATAGCGGGCTAATTAAAATAACACCTCTTATTGGAAAACCCTTTACATATACCTTTATATTTATCCGCCAAAATCACACGCTCCTTAAACACATTTCGAGTCTTGAAGATGTTATTTTAAACTAAAACTAACATTTAGTAACATTATTATGTCCTAATATTATGTACTCGTATATAAACCTACCGCAAAATTAAACGTTCAAATTCAATTATAATTCAAAACAATTTCCTTTCATCCACAGGAACATTCACCAGTTATATTAGAAGGACTCGACGCTGGAGTATACTATGAGGTCTTTGTGGTAGCATTAAATGCTCATGGCAAGGGTGGGCCATCCCCTAGATTGGTATTTCGAACTAAATTCCAGGTAAATTATGGCCGAATGCCTTTCATCGTTAATTAGAATTTTGAATAAATATGAGAGAACTTCTTATAGGAGAACATCCAGGAACCAGCATCACCCTCATACAATATGACCCGATGTTGCACAGCTTCAGGCCTCCTACCCCAATGTATGCCATTATGTTCATACGATCTAAGAATGTCTGATATGCAGGCACTCGGTGCTACATGTCAAGCACAAATGGGTAATTAATTCTTGTTGAGAGCATATAAGTATATAGCATAAGTACAATTCAAAAACTCCTCCTACATCCAAACATCCAAACATTAACATAAATAAATCACACAAAGATTTAAAGTTTAAGTTTATCGAAAATTGTCGTCGTAATTTTCTGTTTTCTATACATTCCAGGTACGATTGCACGATGTGCTGCAGGTGGCCGTGACCATACTCCGTGCTGTAATCGTAGAGGTGTGATTCCGGGTTGTATATCATTATGTCGAGGTGTCCTCCCACCAACCATAGGCTCATCAGATTGCTTATCTTATGCTGGAAACATATTGCAATGTTTCGAAGAAGGTATGTATTTATGTAGCTCCACTGTATAAAAGCAGAGGAGGAAGTAAGTAAATGTTGTCGAATTTTGTCGTGTGTACGAGTTTTTCTTGTCATTTCATTACGTGAGGGGCTGAAATCATGTTCCTTCTTATATATGTATATACATATAAAATGATTGTATACTCTTATCAACAGAGAAGGATGTTGATGTTGAAGCTCTTGAATAAATGAAACCTAAGCTCTTGATACATCATAAATCACCTATTTTTCCCTATTTTGTCTGATTGCTTCCACCCAAATGTTGTTTTCTCTGATATTGCCAGACTTACATTCCCTATTGTACCCTCATTTCGTCATCAAGTCATTCCATTCCATCTTGAGTATACTCTAAGACAAGAGTTTTCATGTCGTTTTGACTACATACATATATATATATATATATATCTTTACTATTTCCAGGTACTGGCAATATACCAGGCCCAGTAGAGGACGTGCATGTGACATCGGTGACAAATAATAGCATCTCTTTAGCATGGGTTCCATCTGAAGAGGATGTCAATAACACAGAAGCCAAATATATTGACTTTATAGTGCAATACGGAAAAGTCAATAACATGACCATGTACGAGACTGTGGTCAAACTTGAAAACGTAAGTATCATATACAGTAACCAACAGTGTGAGAGCCCCTTCATATAATCAACACAAGATGCCAAATTGATTGATATCAAAGTGAGTTCAAGTGGATATTAAATTAAATCATATCATAAACACAAGAGTAGGATTTGTACTTAGAGGAGGTACATGTGTACGAACGAGTTTGGGTGACAACTGCACAATTGTTGTATATCCTTCTACGAGTATACCTACATGGACAGCAATTTACGAGAAGGACGAATAGGATGCAAATGTGATTAATATTGTGAGATTGCAACATGGTGTGAATATTATGAATACAATATTCATCAGACTAATTGGTCCCTATTTTCTGCATATTTGTTCTCTATTCTCAGGCACCTTAGATTTATAATGGTACTCAAGTTGAATTACATACATAATATATATTATAGGCATAGGAAGAGTTGTGTGCGTCTTAAAGCAAGCAGACATTGTATCAGGTGAAGAGAACTTAATTGCAAATTGGTCCTTTGTGGAATCAGATAATAATGTGCTTTGAGCTCTTTATTAAGTTGGACCTATACACATATAAGATCAAAATTTATGAATATATCTTCAAGGTTGTAAAAAGATTCATAGAAGGTATGAACTAAATTAATTAGTAGATTATCGAAGTAACATAAATAATTTCTTTTTAATAAGTGCGAGTCGCTCGCCAATATGTATTCTCGGAAGTAATAATACCGACTTCAATGACTAATTCACCTGATGTCTGATAACCATATATTTTTGGTAATTAATGATTATCTTACTGGATCAGCCATTTTCATAATGCAGCGCTTAAGACTACTCAATAACAGCTGACAGCTGCTTATATTTGTATAAAAAGTTTCGAGAAAAATTTGCATCTGAAGATACTCGTAAATATCACGACCTTGTTATAAATTCATTTTGCAATAAATGAGAAATTATACGTTTTATGCATTATGGCAGCGATGCAAACGCTTATTTAAGTTAAAATATAATTTTTTTTTGTTGGAATTATTACATTCTAAAAAAAAATAATGAAATAATTTTACTATTATAATATCAGGAAGTGAGTTTGTTAGTATAATTCCCCGCAAACAATTGGATGAAATTCCGCCGTAGCGAAATGAATTTGAAATAGAGGAAACACTCGTAGCTCGAAATCTCTTCGATTTTTTTTAAACTTAGTTTTAGCAGCATGTCCTATTTTCCGAGCATTCGAACTTGTGGCTCGAAATCTCTTCGATATTTTTTTTTACCATAATCGACGACGTTTTCAAGCATGTCGAAATTTCCTAGAATTCGAAGTAGATGCATCGCTCTAACTGGAAATTTCTTCGATTTGCTACGATACGACCCATGTCAATTTCCGAGGAATATTTTCTATTCATGAAATTGTTCTTCGCAGTCATTCTAAGTTGAGATTTTATTGAGTGAAATGCAAAGTGAAGTTTTATTTCGGTCGGTATTTATTATTTATTCATTCGATATCATACTTACTTGGTATTTTCAAAACGCCTTGCAAGAGAAGATGATACCAAATCGTACTGTTAAAAATCATCGAATCCAAAATAAACCAACCCATACAAGAACTTCAAAAGAGAGTCGAGCTAGCCAACCACTATCGCCAATACGATTCGATATCGTGTTTCACTTTTCTCTCCTGCAATTCGCAATCACGTCGCAAGCGAATTCGATTTCGAAGCTTAATGTTTCCTGGTCGAATTGATTTACTTCGAATTCGATTCGATTTCGAACCGCAATGTTTGCAGGGTTACGGTTCGTGCATGAGCATACTTACGCAGTTTCACATATTCACGGAATTGTAGCCTTATGAATCACATGTTACTGAGGTCCATGCTAAACTAAATTTTAGCGAGTCTCCATTTTCGGGCTTCTTTTTAGCAGCTAAAATATGACAACGGATACTCAGAGATGAGAGATATCAAAAAGAATCATTTTACACACGCTTTTTTCCAATATGATGATGTTCTTAAAAAATGTTCCGCTTTTTTTTTCTTTATAGTGGGCATTTCTCAGAACTCTGAAGAGAAATACATATTTTTACCGTGCTAAGCTAAAGAACGGCCCGGGCCGATAAACTCAAGCTGAATTGGTCGGAGACTTAAAGTACGCATCCACACATAGCAAACATTGGAAAAAACATTTGTCAAACATTTGACAAACAATTTATTAGCAGTTAACGAATTTTATGTAAATGATATATTTGTCATATGTTTGCAAATGTTTTTCAAACATTTGTCAAACATCTGATAGGATATTTGTGTGAAAAATGTTTTTCAAATATTCAGTTCTAATCATGTATTCTCCGAGTAAATTAATGTGCATTGCAACGTTTGAGGAAAATTTTCGAAAAAGGAGTTAGTGGAACAGAACAGTTTTAAACAGAAGATTATAGTACAGTGGTCATGATTTATTGAACAATAACTTCCGGTTTTAGAAATTTCACAAGAATCCAATTAGAGTATCCGAAAATCAATTTTCACTGTCCACAGCTGTTGAAATCTGAGTGAAAGTAATGTACAAACTTTAGCAAACATTTAATGTATTCCATTTAATTTAGATTAAACATCACCATTTCTTTTCTTGCCATCAGTCTAATCAATAAACCAGGAACTATATGACGCTCACCGGATGCAATAGTGGCACAATTCAAAAATCAGAGTTTCGAGATAATCGACATGACAAGTTTTGATAATTTAAAGGACACTAAAACTAGATGAGATGAGTAATGAGCTGGGTTTTATTGTAATAATGATTGTTTGGCTTTAGTGATCTAAATTATAATGATATGGTAGATGAGAATGAAATTTTCCACCCTTTTTGAAATGTGCCATTAATGGAGCTCATTCCCCAATGACGTCTCCTATGTCCAATGCAATCGGTTTAATAAAAATATTTCAGAAAAGAAAAAATGCATTATTGACAGTTGTGCCGTGTACCGGTAGACTAATATTAAGTTCAGGCATTGACACAAATTTCGCGAATTTTTAATTATGCAACTATTGCAGGTCTATTGTAAGGCCTTTGTATTTGTATAAATTATTCAAAATTTGTAAGTTCGTTCATGAGTTTGGTTTTTCATTTTCGGTCGTAAAGTAATTTGGACAGCACGTTTGTAATATAATTTCTATTGTTCAACTTAGACGTTCCACAGAGATTAATTCTTCGTCCACTTTTATTTCCTTTATGCAATAGTTGCAGAGTTAGTTTAATTAAGTAGTAATCTGAGGAATTTGTAAGACCATATGGCATGAAGGAGTTCTATATTTCTTTTGTAAGACTATTTTTTTCAAGGCAACGGGACGAGAGATCACAAGCACGTAGGCTAGGGCGGCCCATTGTGCTAACCTGCTAGAAACTCCATCACCAAAACCTTCCTGTCCTCTTCATGAAGCGCATCAGCTCTTGGGGAGGTAAATTTTTCAGCTCATCAACATATAGGAGGGTAGACCCAAGCGTGTCCTGCCTGCTCCGGGCAAAGGCCGGACAAGCACATAGAAAGTGTTCGGCTATCTCTGCTTCTCCACCCAGGCAGGAACAACTGTCAACAACTACAATCTTTGTTAAATGAGAGTGAAGTACGTGAAGCCAGTAGTGGCCGATGATGATGCCAACCACAATTCTACATTGTTTTCTTCCGGGCCTCATGAGAAAATCAGAGAAATTCTCATTGCACACATCAAGAAAAATTTTGTACACCTGCAACTGTTTGGGCTCGCCCATCTCTGGTATTGTTTCACACGAACATCCGATTTCATGAGGGACCCGATTACCGGGATGACAACGCATATGGCGGGTTCCGGTCTTTGGAAGGGAACCAGAGCCAGACGTGGCTGGTAGGTCTGCCCTTTCATTCCCCATGACGCCCATCTGACCAGGAACCCACTGAAAGGATACGTCGTTGTGGACGCACAGCTTATCCACGAACGACCTGCAGTTCGCCAGTAGTAACTTAGATGTTATCCGAAGGCCACTCAGATCCATCAAGACTGCCTGACTATCCCAAAAGATAGCAATGTCCTTACCCTTGATCTCCATATTAAGGCCATTGCGATGGCAGAGACTTCAATCAGGAATACAGGCTCAAAAAAGTAAACAGAGCCGTCGGTGAGCCTGTAATTCCCAAGCAAGCAAGCCTTTTGCAGGCTCATCAGCTTCGGGATCGTAGTTTCTAGTTGCGCTCTCGGCCACCATACATAGGAGGCATATGTTTGCATGGGTCTTACGATTAGGGTCTACATCCAGTGCACAATACTCGGTCTTATGCCCCAAGTGCAGCCAAAGGTTCTAATTCATTCAGCGAAAACTCTCATGTAAGGAATACCATGAGATATTCTCTTCTGTTCCATATAAATTAAAACTTAACTAATCGTTTCGTGTGGAAGAGTCCCAGAGCTATGAAGTTGTTCTCAGAATTACTCGACCAGAATATATAAAATTTCTCTTATCTGTAGTTAAGATTTCAAAACTTTTCTAGAACTGCTTCAAGCAAGATTCTCCAGAGTTTAGTTAACTTTTCTCATAAAATTCTACTTAACATATTTATTTCTACATTATATTCTTCCACTTTGTAACCATTGAAATCTGAAAGACTGTCCTATTTCCAGCTTCATATAGGCACACGCACACACACATATATATGTATTTCAAATGTTACCTATAATATGGCTATACCACTAAGAGTCTTGCTAAAATTGGAATACCTGCAGTCAAATTAAATTTCAGGAAAATGCATTTTTTTTTGTTTAACTTACATCAACATACCTGTTTACAAATATACGTATACATAAATGTACAGGATATGACTATATTGCATTTATATACATATATACACGTCATCTAAGGACGACACTATAAATCTACTTTAATTAAATGAGCTGTCCTTATTTACAGGAATTGAATACGACAGAAACTGAAATTGAGTTGAGTAATTTGGAGCCGTTGTCATTGTACCGAATCCTTGTTTTAGCTCGAGGGAAACATGGGTCATCGCTACCGTCTTCCATGCTCATAATAAACACAACGAATTTAGGTAAGTGTTGACAATGAATATTATTTGTTTAATTAATCTCTCTTCCGACCAAAAATTTAATGTACAACAGACTCTTCGAGTGCCATTTATGGAGCCCCATCTCCGCCCCATTCGTTAGCTATAACAGCGCATAGTGCTACATGGGTGACGATATCATGGCAACCCCCGGAATTTTCTCATCCCCATGAAGCAATCTCATACAAGTAGGTATCGATTTTTTTTTATTAATTTTTTTTTCTTTCACCCAAAAGCAAAACCAAAAAAATGTATTCACCATGTGTTGAAGGTTGCCCTAAATTTCTGGGCATGGTAATGAGTAATGGTGGTGAATATATGAATGAAAGAAGGTCCTCTTAATTAAGAGAGTTGAGAAGTGAGGAGGTTTATTTTTTTTTATCAAGTAGGCTTTTCAGTTTTTATTTTTAAGCTTGACTTGACATTCTATTCATTTTGGATTTCATCAACTGACTTCGCTTAAGTACCTAGACCTACTAGGTGGTAGCGTGTTTTAGGATCAAAATGTTTTGAGTAGGATAATACAAATGATGTAGGTTTAGTTTGCTTTCAGTGAAACTGATGATGGGTATATTTTTTTGTGATATTTTCCATTTAAAAATCCCAACGTAAATGATTGAAAGAATGAAGAAAGTAAAAAGTGCTTATTTTTGAATTGTGGCATGATTACCGAATTGTATGGTACATAAAAGAGGGGCTGGTTAACATTTAAACAAGTCAAGTTATCACGTCCAGCTATCCTATATATTATTGTATAAAACCAACAAAAAGGCTCCACTTCCAACCCAATTCAATTCAAAAGACCAACGTTAAAATCCTTCAAGAACAAAGAAAAAAAATTCAGAAAGACAAAAACAGCTGCAGTTCCAAAAGCAAACCCACTATCGAGTTTGCTTTGCATTGCTTTTTTTCAGAATAAGCCCAAATTGAAAAGCCTTGCTTTATAACTGCACCCGGGATTTCGGGTTGTTGCAGCTAAAGGAAAATTAATACACTTCAAGCCTATTATTGGGGTTATGATCTTGTTGCCGTGTGTCCACTGATTTTGAGCTTCCACTTCATTACGGGTATTTAAACCTCAGCAACGACAAAAGTACTCTGCAAAGCTAACACGTAACGCTAGGGTTACCGGAAAATCCTGACGTAAATAATGCATTCTATCACCATGATAAAAGAAGAACAACATCCTCTTACCACCAGACGTCTGCAACACCAGCACTGTGATACCTGGAGAACACCATTTTCTGTACCAGGCTGGTTATATCATTATAGCGGGTACTAATTAAAAGTCTGATTACTCATATTTGTAAAATTAACATCAAATGTGAAGGGTACATGTCTAGCACTTTATATTTAACACCCATATATTCCCAAGCATGTATAATCTCGTTCGATTTGAGTAAAACTCATGTCAGGTCATGTTGGAATCCCTATAAACAAATGAATGTACCGAAAAGAAAAAAAATCTGGTTTTCGTTTTTGAGTTTCAGAACCCTTCCATAAATGGAACAGATGGAAAGCATGCCTCTGTATTTACTAACTGGTCTAATGATATGATAAAAAAACGCAACATATTTATTCTGACACGTTTATTATTAAATGAACTTATAATAAGTTTTTGTATCCAAAGCCGCGATGAATAATGGGTTCTCGTCTTTGTTAATTAAAAGCTGTGGTGGCTAAACCTCTGAGCAAACTATTCTACTTGTCTGATTCGACAGGAATCTTTCCAACTGCTTGGAAACTAGCTCAGCTCAACCTATTCCCAAAAACGGAGATGGTAGCGATCCCTCAAATTATCGAACAATTGCAATCACTTCGATTCTCTCATAGGTTTTCGAATCTATCATTAACTCCAAATAAATGAAGTATCTAGAAACTAATAAACTCATTAATCGCCAATATGGCTTCCGAGCTGGACGCTCATCTAGAGTCTTCCTGATAGCCCAGTCAAAAAAGGAAAAAAGTCTTATATAATCTCGTGTCTGCGTCACCAGATATTCAAGGTCAAATGTCGCGAAAATCGTTTTTTTTTCAATTATCCAGTTTTCATTCAAGGTCATTATGAAACACGTAGATTATAAAATTACCTACAATTTTCGTTTCAAGCATTTTTTGTATCTACAACCGTTTTCGAGGTACAGCGCGGGACCAAGAATTTTATTTTTTATTTATTTATTATTGAGACCAAATTCAAAATAACGTATTTAAAATTATTCTTGTTCATCGTCGACTTCGTCAGGAGGTTGCCCAAGGTCAATGTCGACATCATTATCATCAACCTCATCAATACCAAATGATTCCGATGGAGGCAGCGTGCATGAAGTCCTCGAGCTTGGTGAAACAATTGATATTGGGGACGATGATAATGATGTCGACAATGACCTTGGGCAATCTCATCACGAAGACGACGACGAATAAGAATAATTTTAAATACTCTATTTTGTATTTGGTCTTAATAATAAATAAGTAAAAAATAAAATTCTTGACCCCGCGTTTACTTAGCATTATACGCTATATACGCCTGTATACGGATGCGCGCTTACTCTTTCCGCGCTGTACCACGAAAACGGTTGTAGATACAACAAATGCTTGAAAATAAAAATCGTAGGTAATTTTATTGTCTACAAGTTTCATAATGACCTTGAATGACGTATTTTCCATAGAAAATTAGATAATTGTAAAAAACCCGTTTCTCGCGACCTTTGACCTTGAATATCTGGTGACTCAGACACGAGATTATATGAGACTTTTTTTCCAGCCCTTAGAACACTCTAAGAAAGGTTTATACCAATTTACAGCTTGTTTGCTTCCATTCCGAGGTTGGATGCTTGTTTTACTGGGATATAATTTTTCTTACGGAACGTTGGAACCGTAATCTTAACTATTTTGATGAGTCGTCCAAAATCATTGCTGTGAATATTTCTAAGGCCTTAAAAGAGTCTGGCATTCAGCCTTTTTCGCCAAAATTAAATCACATGGCCCTTCCCCTCCTCTTCTAAGATGAATTGAAAGTTTCATGATAGTTTTCGTCACTTTTTCTTTGATTAAATTCATTCAACTTTAGTAATATTACATTAGAGAAGATTCTGTTATTGAAATTGAATCCATTATTTACAGAAATAATAAAAAAATTGAAAAAATCGTGATCCGAAAAGTTTTTTTTTTGTTTTTCTCATTTTAAGCGGTTTCTTCAAAAAATATCTATCAACATATGTAGACCATTTTAAAGTAGATATTTCAACGGTTAAATTAGCCCGGATAGAATATTTAAAAATACCAATAAAGTTTTCCGTGGAAGATTTTGGTTTTTTTTCGAAAATTGTAAATATATCGAAAACTACTTGTTTCCCAGATTCCAAAAAAATTGGGCTTATTCAATGCAAATGTATAGTTTCAAAAAATTTCATGTAAATTGAATTACGGGAGAGAAAAATAAAAAACTGAAAAATCGGTTTTCCGCCATTTTCTCGAAAAATTTGGGGTTATGTTGAAAAATGCCTTATATGAAACTTTTACATCTTTTTATTATCTATAACTTTCGCGAAGAACATTTTCGTCTAGGAACACGATTTTCATCTTACTAACAAGAGATAATGCTTAACCGACCAGAATTACGGGTGGGATATCAGACAGATGTAGTGGACTGTTGTGAAAAATAATATATTGAGACCTAGACGAACTCAATTTCAAATCGTCGTTAAAACATGCGATACGTTCTTTGAAGAGGCCAATAGCTCTCTTTAGATATAGCTGCATATCATCTACGTCTAAGTGAATGCTGACATCACGATCAACTAGAGGAAGTTCAATGATATATAAACTAAATTGCAGCGGCCCCAAGATTGAGCCCTGAGGTACACCAGTCGGAAGAGGAAGTGAATCCTACAACTTATCATGCACCTTAACCCGTTGGTGGCGTTCTGACAAGAAACTCCCACTTAGAGCACAAGCGGAAACGGTCAACCCAAGAAAATTAGTTAGCTTATGTAGTAACAAGCCGTGATTAACATTATTGAATGTCTTTGAGAAATCAATGAGAAATAAAATGGGAGGGTTATTCAGGTCTAAAGCTGCTCTTATATCACTAGTCACTTTTAGTATGGCAGTCGTCTCGCAGCTATGAGAACGCTGGAAACCAGACTGCCAACATAAGAAAAGCTTCTTACTTTCCAAATGACGATAAATCTGGAAGCTAATTAGCTTTTCCAGAACTTTAAATAAAAAATTTAATAAACTGATTGGGCTAAAATCTTCTAGAGAATTTACGAAAATATTGCAGTAGGTATATTTTAGAAAGTTTGCTTAGTAATAATAACTAGGTTCGAACCTGAACTCATACATATAAAAGAAATGTGCAAGCTCGTGGGATATTGTTAACTTAGCATTTTTTTTTAATTTTGGTCTTTATACTATTAGTACTTGAACTGTGGGAATATAATTGTATCGATACACCGCCGTCATCATACAAAAAAAAAAAACTCCTTACATAAACAACAACAGAAACTGTATCCTAAAAGTATTTATTTACTACACGAATGGACCTCAACTCAGTGGAAGTGGTGAAGGCATCGCTTTATGTAAAGGAATGAGTTAATTAAAATACATTGTACGTACAGAAAAGTCCATGGTATCTATCGTCCTGTCCTGTTAAATTGGTAAAGTTTGTGTTGTCTATTGTACAGTTGTACACCTGGCAGACTAACTTTGGTGATTAATTAAAACATTTCGATTTTAGTAGAGAGCTACGGTAATAGCTGCACTATACCTGTGTTTACAGTTTTCCTAACTGTCTCTTAACATAGTTAGTGAATTCATTTAAAGTTTAGCCGTAATAAATTAACTGATGTTGTTGTTGTTCTTGTTGTTGCACTTTGAATCTTGTGACTTCTGTTTTTAAGTTTTAATGGCTTCATTTTGGGGTTGGTAATTTTAAAAATAAATAAAATGATATTTATTAGTAGTTTTTGAGCATATGACTCAGTCAATTATTATCTACATATATAAATGAAATCTGTACGACTTGCAGTGCCACCAAACCAACATCTATTTCTGTTGATTTTTCGATTTTGAAGGACGTGCAGTATTCACGATGAAGCAACTAAGTACGTATCTCCCAATGTAATTTTTCGCTTGCTAAAAATGTTTACGTTAAATTTTTTTTCGGACCGGATACACGCAACCATTATCCTCCATGCCCGCCAACTATAGAAAATGCTGTTTTAGTAACGCAAATATTTTTGTGCGCGAGTTTGGAGTGTACGCAATTTTCTTCTGCCAATTAAACTTTTCAAGCCTTTATATATGCTTAACTACAGCGATGTATACATAGTTAGCCACTACTAGTCTATTCGTAGAGCTCCCCGTACATATACAATAAACTGTAGCATCCATATTCAATAAAAATTCCGACTTATATGAGCATTTCACTATTGGATAAAATTCACAAAAATTCACTAATCCTCGTCCATGCGATAAATGTCAATAAAAGCTATACCAGGGGCAATTCGTTTTCGCTGACTGGATACCACGATAGTTATCGACGAATTCCACACTGATGTAATTTTGAGGAGTGAAAACGTAAAAAAGAGTCCAAAGAAATTGTCGAGTTTTATAGTTTTTCTACGTTAGATACAGCAAAACTTATAAACATAGAATTTAAAAAAAAAATATGTCTACGTTTTCCCGACTACCTATATTTCCATTCCAAGCGAAAAATTTGAAAAATGATTTATCTTTAAGCACACAAGTTCGTGTGCATTTTCTTCCTTTGAATTACTCACTCGTGAGTAATGAGCAGTGAAAAATTTCTTGTTCGCACGGGAGTGTACGCTTCCTTACATTGAGTTCGTCACTCATGTGCGTGAGTAGAATGCGCAAAAAAATCGCACACGGCTCATGAGTATGTGCGCTTTGATCGAACGTGAGTGTGCGTTTCCGTACTCTGGTATCTTATCACCTTTATTATGGCTACTCATTATGAATGAGATCTTGCTAAAACTCAACCGGATGGAGTACAAAATGGTATGCTACGTAGACGACCTAGTGATCTTAGTCACAGGTAGTGGCGGACTGGTGCAAAACTCGATCCAACTAGTCACAGACTGGGCTACAGATTTCGGACTGTGCTTCAATCCATGTAAAATTAATCTATGCATTTTCACTAAGAAAAGGAACATCCTAATACTGAAGTTACCTTCTATTGGGTCCACTCGTTGGAGCTAAAGGACAGAGTAAAATACCTAGGCATCATACTAGATATAAAGCTAAACTGGAAACCACACCTTAAGGACAGAGCAAACAAAGCTCATGGAACCTCCGCAATGTGCCGCAGAACTATAGGGAAAAAGGGGGACTCAAACCTCGGATGATCCTATGTATATACATTAGCATCATCCAATCCATGTTAACCTATGGCTCTGTAGTGTGGTGGTAAGCAATGGAGTTCGCCAATCATCGTAAGATATTTGAAAAGATTCAAAAATTGTGCCTCTCAGTGTCAGAGGCGGTCTCAAGTCAGTCAGCCGTTGTGCTCTTGAGATTATCCCCAACATATACCCCGTGCAAATACACACGCAGCGCTAAGACTGCATCTCAATCTGAACTGAATTCACACTGGTACGAGAGTTCCTCACGAATCCATCTTTAAACTCGTGCAGTCTATCGTAGCTGACAACGACGGGGACTTCGACCACATCCTCGAGACTATGCTGAAAAGCAACTTCAAATCTAGAATTCCATCTAGGGCAGAATGCGAATCACATTGACAGACTCTGTGTTGTACACAGATGGCCTCAAATCCGAAGAAAACACCGGAGCAGGCGTTTTTATCGAGGAGCCTCACATTGAAATTGCCTAACTCATTGAAAGCCATGTGACGGTTTTCCAGGTGGAATAACGTGGAGGCATCTCCGTCACTCAAACACTGAGAACAAGAAGATTGGCTTCTGCTCGGATAGCCAAGTAGCTGTCAAGGCTTTATCAAAACCCTTTATAACCTTCAAGCTGCTATTGGAGTGTAAAGCCACCATCGATCGGAGCAACAGGGTACTAGCTCTTTGGGGGAACGAAAAGGTGGACGAGCTTGCTCGTCTTGGTGCAGCCTCAGAGGAATCTTCCTTCACTAGCGGGATTGCACTAAAACACCTTGCCTCTAATATTTCGGTTTGTACTGACTGCCAGAATAGTCGCCATTGGTTAGATGACCCTTTGGGTAGAACTACAAATGACCTGTAGGGTAAACGCAGCCCAAACCTAATGAATAAGCTTTTAGGAATAAACAAACCTACCCTGTGAAGCACCCTAGTGTCAATTCTTACTAGGCACTTTTTTCTCACGGGTTACCTTTACAGGATAGGACTTGTTGATGATCCTATATGCAGGTGTTACGAAGAGGAGTTCGAAACGGTGACTCACTTTCTTTGTCACTGTCCGGCTCTCTTAGGTAAGCGTTACAGATTCCACATCTTGAACAAACTGCATGAATCCGTCAAGGGGATTGGGGACCAATACTGAGCTTTATATGATCAATTCCTCATAAGTCTGGAGGGTGTACACTAGGCCTTGTTTTGGCTTACGTTACACGGACCCCTTGGGGTCACAACCTCATTTATTTAGAATTTTGCATATTTATATGTATTTCCAAAAATATTCCAAATTTCATATTAATCAGTTGCCTTGATCAATTACCTACTATCTAACGATTGCGCGTTATGTCTGTACGACAGTCTCGTCGAAAATAGGATTTTACGAATCCACGAAACGCTATTTTATTTCATCTCACCCTGTATTCAACTTAAGTACTAAAATCAAAACAAATCTCTATTTGTTCACACAAAAGTATTAAAAAATCTACACAATTTTCTTCACAAACGTAACTCACGCTTGATTTATTACCAAAATCAATTTTTATTTGAATTATCCCCTCTGATAAAAACACGAAAACAAGACATGTAATTAGAAAATAATCATTTTTCCATAAACATACATATATCTTTTTACGATACAGAAAAACAGAATTAAATTCCGACATCTCTCCTTCATGTTGCTTTGCGCTAAACACATCAGCGCTAGCTGAACTGTATTAATTCCCAAGACTCCATTCAGTCTGCCTCTCCAGTAATACATACAAATTGAAAGACTTTTCCGGATCATTAACAGATTAAATCCAGACCAAAAGAAATAGATAACGTTTTCTCCAGAATCAACCCCAATCAAATTGTTTCCAATACTTTATATGTTTCAGCATTCGAAAGCAATTTCATTAGCTCTATAAGCTTTGCTCTTTTTTTTTTAGGGGATAGGATGAAAACGTTTAGAGAGTATTTAACTAATCCTTAGAAGTGTTTATGAGGTAGAGGGATAAATATAAAACAGATTTAGCTATATATCAGCAGCTAAATTTATCTGGAATTAAATTAGGAACCACTGTGGATGTGGTATGCACTGTAGAATGAAAAAATGATAGTAAATTGCTTGCCATTATTTTCTTTAAGTCATTTCTAACACACACAAAAACCACCCCCATCAGCTTCCATCAATACATCGTAGTACATACAGATTTAAGTTTTCCAAAAATCTCTTCTAAAGTCCTCATTAGAGGAATACAATAACAAGACTATTTTGTGCTTTATACAAAATTAACGACGTGGTATTAAGTAATCTACTTGTAGAGCTGACGTATGAACGTAGATTTAATGTCCTCCCAACTTTATTCACTCTGGGAATTCGATAACGCCTCCCAAATTTATCCCCTAATTTAACTGTTCGTTTTATGTCTTTTTGCCAGAATTTACCATAAGCCGACATCAGCAGATAAGTTCTCCTTAATCGATACTCGCCTATTATGGACGCGTTTGAATAATTTGAAGCCCAACTCGCAACATGTAATCTATGTAGAAGCATTAGGAGCGAAGGGAACGAGTCTACCATCAGAGACACTTGTTGCATGGACAGATCCTGCGTTGCCTGCATTCGTTGATGTAAGTATCCTTGCATTGCATCCATAGAGATAGAAAGGAGCTTCTGCTTCTGCTGCTGCTACTACTACTCTCGTATATGTATATATATCCTGGAATGTTTTTGTATAATCATGGTGTGTATTTCAGCCTCCCACTATACATCCAGCTGATATTGTTGCTGAGGGTGGTTCTATGACAATATTATGCCTAGCACTTGGAAATCCAGCACCGACAATATCCTTGTATGTGGGTGGTCATTTAGTGCGTCAGGATACTTCAAGACATATGGTTACAGTTATTCACAATGTAACTGCCGATATGGAGCATGTTTCTTGCTATGCTGACAACGGATATGGGGTACCAATGCAGTCATCCAGGAAAGTTAATATCAGTTGTAAGTGTATACAGTTATATTTGTACAGATTTCATATTTTTGTAATGTCCTGAGACTTTAATATTGTTGTTGTTTTTAATTTTTCTCACTTTAAGATCCACCAAGAGTGCATGCCTCCGGTATAACTGTGGCATATCTGGGAGAAGAAGTTGACTTAAAATGTACAGTAAAAGCGAAACCTATACCGAAAGCAATTTTCTGGAGAGATCATGATGGCAGAGTTCCTGTAATACAAGGTGGAAATTATGATATGTCACTAACTAACGATGAATCCGACACATCTCAATATATAATGAATCTGCACATATCGAAATTGCAATCATCTGATGTTGGTGATTATTTTTGTCATGCTGAAAATGCCTTAGGATCTGCTACAATTCCTGTATCTGTACGAGTACGAAATACACCGGCTGCTCATAATATTTCAGAATGTTGCATAACACAAAATGTATCATCGGCATGTATGTCAGCGTGTAGTTTTTATATTGATATTGATGCTGTTATTGATCGACCTGAATGTATAGTCGATTTTGATAAGCTAATGAAATGCGCTGCAGATGGTTCTGATCATCGAATGTGTTGTGCAAATTCTGATGTACCAAGAAGATGCTTGAATTGGTGTAGGGGTGAACCTATCGCTCCAGGTGGATTATGTGCTCTACAACATACAAGATCTATAATTGGATGTTTCCAATCGAATAGAGATAGACTACCTGGACCACCGCAAAATTTGGCAGCAACTGTTGTTTCAGATAGTGAAGTTCTAGTCAGGTAACTTAATTGTACATAATGGTGGTTGATATTAGTCTTAGAAGTTGGAGTGCAGTTTTAAGAGTGGATTCCACCCACACTTACAAGAAATTTGTTAAAATCTCTGTTACCTGGTATCTATATCCATTAGGAATCTGGTTCCAGTTATCCACTTGGGAACACTACTTCCGATCTCCTATTCCAGCGCTTCTTTCATAGGTAGATAGATTTGGATAGATTCGTTAACTGCATGAATGAATATGTATCTGAACTAAACATCTCATTGCGAGCACTCTTTACTAAGCCATAGACCAGTTCTGATTCTATATGATTTGCTTTTTCACTTTTCATTCCAATTAAAGCTGGTGTTCACAACATAACCTTGAATTTATCAACGGTTTTATTAAGCCCGAATTGCAATTACGACTTCTCAGTCGACTGCAACTTCATTTTCCGTCGAAGTCGACGCTGAGGTGAAATATGTAATTAAATTACGACTGATCAGTGAAACTTCTGTTTCTGTCAACTGAAGTTTGCCGCATCAGACAGTAATACCGTAGACACACGGGACATATCAATGATCATTGACGGAGCAATGATCATTGCATAGCTCGTGCGTCACTGCATCATTGGCGCAATGGTCATTCGTTTTGTCATTGCACCAATTACGCCCCCACAAGCTCATTCGTTTGGGAGTAATCGCCAGTGTGCACAAGTGACACATTTATTGGGTCAAATCTAGTCTGTCAAATCTAATTACGTGAAGACCGTCATTGCCGTGTGCCACCCCAAAACAGGAATGCTCATTGATCCAATTACGTAATTGAACCAATGATAATTGATATGTTCCGTGTGTCTAGGGTATAACTTTGCACTTTGAGCAAAGTTCTGTTTCATTGGAAGTCTAAGTTGCAATTTAATCTTGCATTTACCATTTGTTCAAAGTCGAGGTTGACTGTGAGGTCGTAATTGTAATTCGGTCCTTATACTGCCACTATTTGAACATCTATAAAATGATTATTGTAATTGCCACCTGGCTGTCTGATGAGAAGGATTCTTCGTCTCGTGCCACCCATATAGTAGTAATAAATAATAATACTATCCCAATACAATTCTGCTTTACTGTCGGTATAATGCATCCTAAGCTGTTATGAATTCCTCTATTTTAGGTTCACAGATTTCATATTCAAAAATTTTTATTTCTAATTATAAAGATGGGATCCACCTATAAAGAATCCACATGTAGTTGATGGATATAGGATATTCTATCATGAAGCTGAAGGAAGTGATACTGATTTAGCAACAAAAGTTAATTCAGCGGGTACAAATCGTATTGATGTACAAGGAACGAGTTTTAATATAAATGGACTTAAGCGGGATATACTGTATGAATTGGTAGTAAAGGCTGGCAATCAATATGGTAAATAACAATAACAATTCTTATTGCCATAATTTTTATTACTATACTAATATAATGTTTTCTTCTATTCAATTTAGGCGCTAGTGTTTTAACAGATCCCATCAGGTTTACACTCGGTGATCATCATATGACATCTGCATCACATTCAAATACCGCTGGCACAATAAGTGGAATACTAGCAGGTATTCTAGCAATAATTCTAGCAATAGCAGCAGTTCTATTCTATAAAAAGCGAAGAGCTAATGAGAAGGCAGCAAATGGTGTTGCTTTCGAGAATCCAAGTTACCTGAGAGGAGTTGAACATGTTCAAGTGAGTATTTGCTTTTAACTGGAAATTTTCTATTGAAATAATTACACACATGCACATTCTAGGTTATTACTATTTTTATAATAATGTTTAAATGAAAGCTCTGTCAATTAATTTTTTTTTTTAATTTAGTGTGTATACATCGGTTTTTGAGAATTCGATAGAATTTTGAGAGTGAACTGGATGAATAATTTGCTGTTATTGGTGATAATTTACAGCGTTTCAAATAGGACAGACTGGTCTCTGATAATGTTTTGATGGCCTTCCATTATTTAAATTTTATTCATATTTTTACCTGCTGATTACTATCAATATTTTTTTCAGTAGGAAGATTTATGGTTTTTCGAAAGTAGACCACAAATACATACCTACATATCTGTAGTGGATTAGTATTTGTTGTACAATTATCTGAGGCACTCTTAGAGATCTTTATTACGGGGTAGGTCTACGATAATTGTGCAAAGCATAATCCCCGCTGTACATTTGTTTACAAATAGCGCTCAAAAATAACATAATTTTAATGTCCTAAGCGCATAAAATATTATCCCTACATCAAATTTGAATTTTGGAAGATTTCTTTTTTACAATGTCATTACGACGGCAACAAACCTTAGAAAATTCCACACGATCAACGGTTTTTTCGTTATTCTTTTTATTTGTTATGAAGCAGAACCACTTTCAGAGTCCTGCAGGTGAAATAGAGAAATTTTTTTTCCAAATTAAATAAATTACCCCACTTTTCATATTGTCCCTACAATTCGAATCAGAAATCGATACTCTCTTCATTTCGAAAATTTTCAAGAGATATCCATTTGCTGTCGTAAGTCGCTAGCGCGAACACACCATTAAATTTTATAGTGCTTCACCTTTGTTTTGTCCATCATGGATCTCTATGATCACATCAGTATCAGCCTCAGTCTCTCCCTCCCTCATATTGCAGGCAGTAAATGTCGCTTAGTTGTAGAAGTTCAAGGATCCAAGTGATCCAATTCCAGTAGCTTCCATAAGCTACGGAGCTAGAGAGGTAAAGTGAAATTCTCGTACAAGTTTTCTAAATGTGAATAGGACCAGTTAAATGTCATAACCGTGGTAAGTGATATTTTTATAAATTTTAAAGGGTTGTCATGTACATATCCTGATATTCTCTGTAATGCACTTACTATGTTGGCTCTGATGTATTTTTTACTTTTTAAATTACATATAAAAGATCACAAAATTCAAGAGAAGTAGAAAATGTTCTTATCGTGCACGTAATTCCCAAGCCAGGATTGGACCACGGAAATGACTTGGATCCATGGTAAAAAAAAAACAAGTTAGAAAAGTATAGGTCCTTCAATTTATTCATTCATATTTTCAATTTTCTTATTTACTCACATCGAAATATAAGAAGAAAATCCTCAAAAACTTATCGACAATAAATTTTCCAATTTTGGACCATTGCTGTAGAACTACACGTCGATCACCGATCGACAAATCTTTAGAATGATGAGATCCAGTTAAGACAGGTTTTTGTTCCCTACATAGTCTCGTCAGTTTCGGTGGTTTGAATATCAAAATGCGTTTTTATAGCATTTGATATATTGAAGGAATTTCTGCTTTCATAGAAGAATGCAGCTATTTGATTTTTGAATATCCGCCATCATAGACAAGAATTATAAGAAATTAAAAAGTAAATAATGACGGTATTTGCAGTGCATCGTTATTGGATAAAAATCCTCTAAATCATTCGTTGTTTGGGATACACTTTTACTTTTGGGGGGGAGCCTTCTAGTCAAAGCACTAATGGTCTGCATGGTTAGACTCAATATTTCATAACTATGGAACAAATGTTGGGAAATTTGAAATTTTTCCAAAATTGAAAAATTTCGAATCAAAGAATCAAAGAATGAAATTGAAACAAAAAATCCTTTTGGTTTTGACAATATGGCCTTTCATTTAGGATTCATAACTCGAAAAACTTATTATAACATTCAATTACGTATAAACGTTTTCAAAAGATCAGTCCAAAAAAATTATATTTGAATTGAATTAACAGGTTACGTACGCATGAACTGTCATTTATGTTACTATCAACATGGATAATGGTGAATATAGTCTTCCAATGTATTCCACTAAAAAAAAATTGACAAAAATTTCATTTAAATTAAATATAATAACAAAACCACATATATACATATGTACAATAACAAAACTATCCAAGTAAAGTATAAATGAAAAAAAAACTCTATTTTATATAAAAATTTTAACGCAACACAATTAGATCCCTACGGTAACAACAGATGCTTCTACACCATGGCGGCAAGAAGCTTTACAACCTCCAGCATCAACACAATTCAATTCGACAACTACATCAACACTACCAATGTCGACAACAATTAATACATCAGGAGGTGGACATACAATAGATTCAAATTCTGTTGTACCTATGGCAACTGAAGTGAATCCATCACTCTATGAGGAGCTCAAATTAGGACATGAAGGTGCTGGTTTCAAAAGGCTTGTTTCATAGGAATTGGCTAATTTAGAGACCTGTAGAGTGTAGGAATTTTTATTTTTGTTTTGAGTTTTTAACGTAATTCTATTAGATAATGTTTATTATTATTTTTTTCTTTTTCACTTTAAGTAATTTAGATAATCCCCCCGCTCTCAATACCGAACCCCATACACTTTTTACCAAAAACCCTTCAGCTTATTACTGGCCACTGTATCTATGGATAAATGTTTTAGTTCGTTATTTTCGGATTAAAGTCAGTCTATTGGGGTTAGAGGACAGTCAAAATGGGAATTGTACGACAGTTAAAATGTATTAATGTAATAGTAGGAAAGAAGAGAAAATTTTGTACACCACCGACAATATAATGACGATGAAAATTGAAGAAAAAGTTCAATTCATAAAATCTTTTTTACCAAGCTTACAGCAACACACCTTGTGGAAGCCATCGAGAATTTGGAAAAAGTACTGAATCCCTAACATAGATTTTATTTTTCAGATATTTTGAAGATTTTTCATTTGGACGAATAGAACAATTGGACCAAACATATAAATATACAAAAAAAGATAAATAAAAAAAAAAACAATCTTCTCACACCATCGAAAAACTTAACTAGCGTAAATAAAAAACATCGGCTCGCATCTAAAATTCCTCTACGCATGAACATACAGCGTGTGTAAAATTGCTCCCGAGATCTCTCATTTGAGCAATAGTTGAATTCCAATATCGTTGACGCATTTGCGCTACTTAATCAACCTCCAATTAATAAAGCGAACGTGTTTTTATCTAATGACTATTTGTTGATTTACGCTGAATGACTGCTAGGAAAAATGATAATTATTTTATTTTACTTTAAAATCCTCCATCTGCACATATTTAGTCTCTGAGTTTATATTATAGTGTGAGCCTTATGTGTCTTGAGCTTATGCAGTAAAAGCCATGATGATCTCAAGGTTAGATTATGCCTTAAGATCTTAGAATCGAATATCTATTCAAAAGTTTTGTTAGGTATTTTCTTCTTTGTGCAATACAACTTTAGTGCTACACCATTAATTTTCTATAAATCCTTCAATTTATTTTGGTGTGCCTTCCTTTAGCTACCGATGTTTTGATAAAGACGAGGCGTAGCAAAAAAACGCACGTTTCAAGTGATGATCATGAATGTCCTCACTCAAGGCTAGATAAACTAATGCATTATTCTTGGGCTCGGTATTTAAAAATTACTGGAAAAAAATCACCCCCCTCCCCTAAAGGTGCTGAATGTTTATTATTAAATATTTTTTCAAATCCTTTTTTGTGTTTCTTTTGTTGTTAAGCTTTAATTTTTAATTGAGGATAAGAGAATCAACGTGATACAACTTAATATTAACTTTTAAAACAAAGAACAGAGTAAAATATACTTAAGCAGAATAAAAAAGAAGAAGACGTATAGGAAAAACAATAATAATTCTTAGTCGCGATTTAGTAAAAATTAATTGTAAAGAAACAAAAAAAAAAATTATAAAAATAAATTAACAAAAAAGAAAAAAACGATAAAAAAAAATGACTTAGTATTCGAGTGCATAACTTGCTGCTAGAGTACGCCTGTACGCTGTAGATATGTGTAAGAAATTGTATAAAAAAAACAACAACAACTACAACAATATTATTATTAAATTCACTATAAATAGTTAGGTTATTATTTTACATGGTTTTGTTTTACACACTTTTGTTGAACTGTTTTCCTCCCCTCCTCCCACATTATTCACCTTCGATTCCAAACACAATGCTTATACAAAAGTATATATATATATATATATGTAGTTGATATATGTATAGTATAGTGTCCCGCTTGAACTTGTAGGTATATATAGATACTACAACAAAATTCAAATTTTCAACTATATTTAATTCAACAATAGTTATTTTCTCTTCTTCTATCTCTTTCTTTTACAGACTTATGATTTATGATGATACTGTTTTTTCTAGTCAGATTTATGTTGGTCACTTTTAATCAATCTTTTAGTTTTTTAGCCGGTTTTGTTTGATAATTAATTAATTAGCTCTGTTTACTTTTTACGTTTCATAAGCACTTGTTGATTGATTTTGTTTTATAAAATTATTTCAAAGAAAATACTAAAAAAAAGAAAATATATAATAATGAGAACGGAGCGCAACGTGAAGACAATTTGTGAAAAGTGTTTTTTTTTTTGGTTTTTGTGTAGCGTGATGGAAAAATTGAAAATTTGAAGAAATATAATAAAAAAAAACTATTATATAAATAGAAAAAAACCATGTAAAATATTTTATTATAACGTTTTTTTAATAAAAGATGAATGAAAGATTTTTATATAATTCGTTTTATTATTGGGAGATAATGTTGAGTATGGTGTTACCTTCCAATTGTTAATATATAGTTGGGTACAATTTAGTGTATGCATCCTTTATCCAGCAGCAATTTTTATGGCTATTTCGAGAAGAGTTGTGGATACCTAAAGCAATAACAACCAACAAGGTTAAGTACTAGTTCAGTCAGCGGGGAATGAAATATTAAACCATCCCAAATTTTAAGGGAAACGCTATGTACATTCAGCAAAGCAAGGTATAGTTCTGATCGTTATGAATAAAATGATTTTATTATCTCTTTTGTTTTTTTATTATTTTTAAATATAGTTTTTATTATTAAATTTTCAAAATGTATAATTTTATTACAGGGTTTTATACTCCATACAGTCCTTGAAAATAACCTAAAAAGTGGTGTCAGTAGTGGGATTTTCATACAAGAATTACATAATATTAGTGGTAATTTAAAGAAAAATTGTGAGATAAAAGAAATGTGTGAGTAATTTAATTTCGATTAAGAAAAGTGAATGAGTTTAGTTAAAAAAAAATGAAAACTCGAAAATGGTATAAAAATGTCGGAAATATAAAAAGGAAACATTCACGGTTGGCGGAAAGAAAATGAAGAAATGAAGATATGTAGAAGTACAAAAAGGATTTGTGAAGGTAAGAATTTTTCCATTGCTTTATCATTTGCATGCCGTTGCTTAAAATTTTACATATATAATTTGTAAAAGAATTTTAATATGCTCTAATGGCTTAAATTAAGAAATGCCCAAACAATTTTAAATCTCGCTTTGATTTTTTTTTGATTTTTTAAGACCGCAAAAGAAAGTGAAATAAATGAACAGTTAGAGGATAAAGGCCTTATAAGATTCTTTATTATTTTATTTTCACTTTTTTACAATTTAATGGATAAAATAAATAAATCAAAGATCGTTGAATTACAAAATCAGCTTGACGAACGGAGAATTCCTAATTACCGTGGAAAAGAAGATTGTAGATTTTACATAGCTATGAGTGTAGAAAATTTTCATAATTAAAAGTTTTGAGAAGAATTTTCGGTATAGAGACGACAATTCTGAAGTTATAAAACGGTTTCGCTCCGAAAACTACACGCCTTGTGAAATATTTTGTAGTAGTCAGCAACACTTTTTTTAGAGCCCCTATAAAACTTTTTTTTTTGTCTTATTAAACTACTTTTAGAAATGTATAGTATTTTATGAGCTTTTCAATTTATTTTTAGTTTAGTTTTAGTTTCTTCAGGAAAAACCAATCACACATCTCTTCCGGCTACGCAGTGACAAATCAAATAAACTAAAGAATTTGAAGTCAATAAAAGAAAGTACGAATAAAATAAAGTACGTACATTAAATTTTGTAAGTCAGTATGTGCTAAGTTCTTGTTCAGTGTAAATTTCAGCTAACCAAGAATAACCAAAAAGATTACCTTTTTGTACACATGTGCAAAATTTGGATGTGTCTCAAATAAGGTACCTGCGGCAAATAAAGCCCACCTAATTTGAAAATGCAATAAATCAAGTATTTGGTGATATAGAACTACAAAATTTATTTATTGGCACAACTAAAAAAATAGAAAAACTATAACAGAAGTGGGTATTTGAACAAATTATTCAGTTTTATAAAACCATTTCCAATGGCCTTATTAAACTACCACAGTATAATAAGGCCCAAAGTAAAAATTAGCTTTTTCAAAATCTTAATCAGAGGAATGATTTCCTATAAACTTGCTAAAACTAAGAAAATCAACAAAATTCGGTTATTTTTAATAATTTCGATTAAAAATAAAAATGAGCCTCTTGAAGCCCCAGGGGGATAATAAGGCCCCAACAGTCTTAGTTATAAAATTCTTAACGTCCCAACAGTCTTCATTCTTTGGAACAAAAATAATGTCACATTCATAAATCTATATAGAAACATTAGTTTCATTGAGAATTTAGGTTAGGTAGGGTAATAAAGTCCACGGTCTACTCCAGTTGGCCTTATCACACCTATGACATGATTTTACAAAATTACTCATTAATCAAATAAACACAATGCTTGGCGAAAATAAGCACCGACATCATAAACTACATGTGGAAATAGCAATTAAACAACGGAACTTATGATTTTGTCTAGGCGAAAGTTATAATTCCAAGCAGCCATACTTCTCTCGTTCGCTACTGGCAAGATGGCGATGCGAGCTGCCAGACGCCCCCTCGACGACGTTCGTGTCGACTTAAGGCATGTGCGCATAAAGTATGAGGTTGCTGCGATTCAGTTTAGTAGGAGTTTTTAAATGTGGGCCTAATTACCCTCCGGGTAAAACTCTTAGTACCGAGAGTAAGACGGAGCTAAGACGAAAATCAGGATCTGTGTAAAAGAAAATAGATAATAAAGTGGTGACCAATTTCAAATGAAATTTCAACATAACGCTTTGACATATTATGACTGATAAAGTAAGAATTACATTTATCACAGTCCATCAAATTAAGAAAAGGAGCCAGAGAGCCTAGCGATCATCGAGAACCAAACAACAGAAAAGGAAAAAATATTTAAAGCCAGAAGTTGTCTAAAAATTTGCTAACAAAATTGGATTGCTGCATTTCGAACCATGAAATTCATACTATGTCAAAGTGAATTTCAATCAGTTTCCAGGATAGGAGCTTTATCTAGTAAAAAGAAGAGTAGAAGCGGATCTGAAGTTAAAGTACCATCAACGCAGTGTGCAGTTCAGGATTGTAGGATTATCTTTAGAAGTGTGTTTTCAATTCATCCAAGAGCACAATTGATTAGTTTTTTTTTCTGGATTTAGAAACACTCTACTATAATAGCAAACCTCAAGAATTCTATGATGACCATTCCGTACACATCCACCAAATTGCCCAAAGAATTTACACTACAAAACAATGCTTTATTTATGTCAGAGTACCTACAATAAGACCTAAAAAAAAATACTTTTAGTTTTTAAAATAAAAAGTACTTCAGTTGTCATTAAACGTCTCCTGAACACACCAACCGAGGTCAAATGCTGAACATAAGCAGGTGATGAATTTCATAGACGGAAGATTTGAACAAAGAAGGAACGTTCCCAATTATACTATTGAATCGAGGAATTAGTAAGTCAAGACGTCTTGATGAGCGCAAGGAATAAACGAAATGCATTAAATAGGTAGGCTCCTAAGCTTGAATTAATTTATGAAGGAAGTATAATGGTCTATAGCTAAGGTAAAGCTCTCGGGGACACCCTTATAATGAGCAGCGATACGGAGTGATATGATTATACCGTCTCAAGTCGTAAACAAACCTTATATAGTCATTGAACGCGACATTAATTATTTTGTTGAAACAAGAGGTATCTATGGAAGAGTACATAAAATTACCAAACGTGAAAAATGGTAGAACGAATACTTTTATTAATCTAAGCCGCCTAGTCAAGATCGGAAGATCGCGACAAATAGACAAAGCCTTCTAAGCGTACCATAAACTTTTTGTAAGATAGCGTTGGTGGTGCCACTGTTAAGCATAATTCCTAAGTTTTTAGTTTTGAATACTATAACCAGTGGGATATTCTTGAGAACCATGCTGCGAACATCAGATTTATTGACCCCAGTTCGCGCAACAATAATTTAATTTTATTTAAATCAAGATGATTACTTACAGCCCATTGCTAAACGCAAGTTAAGTCATTATTTAGTCTAGAAGCGCAGTCCGCGAAGTGACTGACCGGCCTAGATATACACAATTAGACGTCATCTGCATACATCTGAATGCTCGAGCTTTGAATTACTTCCGGCAAGTCATTAATAAATACACAAAATAAGAATGGTCCCAATATAGAGCTCTGAGGAACACCCGATTTTACAGTGGCAGTTGTACATAAAGAGTTCAGTAGTTAAACCTCTTGCATGCGCTCCGGTAGAAAACTGTGAATCAGTTTTATGGTAACCTTGCTGAGTTTGAATCTACACTAATCGAAAAGTCTTGGGCTAATATTAAAATGTATGTATCTAATCTGTACACAACGTTTATAGTGTAAAATGAATTTAATTATTATTTTGTTCAAATATTGTTAGTAATTAAGTATTAGTATAATAAAAATTAGTGGTGAATACAAAACAAATCGTTTTCTTCACATTTCATGATTTGTAAGTGGTCGGTTTTTTTCTGAATGGAGTTCTCGAATAGTTTTATAAAAATTAAATATAGTCAAGAATTAGGCTTAACTAAAAATAAACTGGGTACTCCTTTATACATTCACAATAATTTTTTCTATTATCCTTTTTTTGCGATTTATGCAAATTATGGCTATTCTCTTCTCAATCGCAACTCAATAAAAGTAACTGCAAGACCGTCAAGGGTTTTTTTAAGATGTTGCCAAAGTTCAGGGGATTCCCTATGATGCCGTAGCATAGCCTTTACAGGCAAGGAAGAAGGGGCAGGAAATTGAGGGTTATTGGGTTGAGACAAGTGACAGTACGCATTACGCTTGAATGTTTGTGGCTCATAGCGGTGGGGGGGGGGAACAGATGACAGCTAACTGCTCTACATTCGTACTGTTCTGCTTATGAAGGATTCACAATATTTTACGGTACAGCCGAATTTGACATCAAGTGTATGACAGTGAGCTCGGGTCCATAGCTCATGTGGTGTGCATAGGAAGAATTCTACTAGGGATCAGGCTAGAAATTTCGTCGGAGCAATGACCATATAAGTAGCAATAAAAGAGGGGCAGACATCTCACATTACGCCGGTGCTCTAAGGAATCAATAGTTTTTATTGATATGTCATCACTAATAAACCGGAAGGATTTCTTTTGGACTTTGTCTAACGCAGGCAATGCAGTGCGTCCAGCCCCTGTCCAAAAATGGGATTTACATTCTAATCTGGGCCTAATATGAGACTTGTAGATTTGCGCCAAGTCTGATGGTGTAAAAGTGATATGTAAAATTTTATATAAAATAATATTAATATTGATATAGTTTGTTGTATTTTTATTATATTGTAGATAAAAATACAACAAACTATATGAATATTTATCATAAATGCAAAAATCCATAAAATTTATGTTTATACGAAAATATTTGTGCAGAAAAATAAAAAAAAGTTTTCAAGCGCATTTTCAAAAAAATTCTTTATGTCTTCATTCCGACTATTTTCCAATGAATCTCATTTAATTAAATTTTAATTTTCTTCTTATACACCTCCATCTTTTTACATAAAAAATCGTATATCAGAATTTATACTCTGAAAACTTTCATTGTCAGCAGTTTCCATTTGATGATGGAGAAATGAAAATTCGTTTAATATCATTGTTCCGTAATTAAAACCTACCCCAGATTCGATTATTAAGTTCATGTTGACATTACCTGCTTGGTATACGTTTAGTTTTGAACTGAATATATACATACGAGTATGTACTGCTGTACATATGTATGTATTTCGAACAGACCAATTGTCCATTTTCTCTTTGCTACTAGTGATATATACATACGATATCCATCGCTTTAATTAATATCGAATTGTGGAGCAAATTTCTCTCACTTCAATGCTTTCACATAAATTTCAATTTTCGATTGTTTTTGACTGCTCGATAAATGGTTTCCTTAATACATGTGTACACATTACATGAGAAAATAATTACACAATTCAATAATAATACCAGAATTTATCTTTGTTTAATGTTGAATGAATTTCAAAGTGCAAATTTAACAATAATTGAAAGAAATTGGTAAATTGGATGGATGGATGGATGGGATACCTTTAAATTGCAATCGTATAGTCTTAAGAGGAGTCAGCACCAAGTTTTGCAAGTTTCATACATTTTTCAATGCAAATTTCAGGCAAACTATTTGTATCCAGAATAATGATTTATATCTGAAATTAAAGATAACGAAGAGGGCTAGTAAATAATGTCGGAAAAAATAAGAAAAAATGCATTAAAACGGAGATATTAGCTCGGAAACTTATAAAAATGGTAAAAATTGAAGTAATATTTCAAATCAAATGCCTGTTAGTAGGTATTCTCATTTCTTTAGTTTGTGACTATTTTAGAAAGATAAAGCCTAGATCTAGCAAAAAACGTCGAGTTTTTTTTCATTTTTAGTTTCGCTTTTTTTAATTATTTGACTCTAATAGTGCTTGTTTTTTCTTCCGATATTTCACCGACGAGAAATTGCAATATTTCGTTGAAAGTTGTTGAAATACAATGCAAAATAGCATATTTAGCAATTATGGGCAAAAAAATTCGGAGAGTGGAGAGTTAATTCTCGTTAAAAATTTTCAATTTATGTGGTCTGTGGTCTAGGTCTAGACTAATTTTATATGAATTTTCGCCCTTTCAAGACACAAACCTACGCATAATAAATTTTATTGCCTACAGGTTCGCTCATATCTAAATTGAAATTTTTGCTGAGTACTGACTACTCTTAAGGAATTCTGAACAAATTCTAGTAATATTAGACGTCTTCTGTGTAGATAGACGAATATCTAGTCTAGAGCAATCTGCTACTGCTTCTGTTGTGTGCAATATGCGGTTGGGTAATTTACTTGTGCATATTACAAAAACCTATGCTACCCTGCCCTACGCTGTATTGTAGTTTGCTGCGTTCAATGTGCGGCTGACCTAATTCGTCTCTTTGCTGCTCCTATTTGTTTTGTAATTTTTGTCGCCAAAAATCTAAGTTTTTCAAAATTTTGCCATCTATTTTAGGAAAAACCTTGGGTGTCCTGAAATCCAATCTACATATGTCATCATTTTGATATAGGGAAACTAAACAGCTCTCCATGAGCGGATAAATATTGTTCCTAAGGTGAGTCCAATAGGCGTGAATTTATTTTAATTTACCCCGGGATCCTCTTCTATATAGACGTGGACATTAATTGTTTTGAGGATTGATAAATTTACTCATATGCGGACTGTTTCCTTGCAAAAGAGAGTATTATTATTGATCATAAGTGCTCAGAACGACTTAGGTGCCGGGCATGTGTTAGCTTTTTTTTAGCATAATTCGATCATTCTAACTCAGTTGTCCTAATTTAATAAGTATACGGAAAGAGTGAAATTATTATAAGGTGAAGAATCGGGCCGAGTAGGCCATTAGGATCTTGCGGAGCCCCGAATTCAGAATTGATCAATTGTGTTCTCCTTTAAAGTGGTTAGGCAATTTGTTCTTTGCGAGCTCTATTATTGTCTTGGGTGTTAGCTTGTAAACTTTTTTTTTGCTGATAAATGCTTCTTCAGTGACTGCAACCTTCGGCTGCACGGAATACTCACATACATGACATACTTAGAGGATTCATCTTTTTCTTCAGAAAGTGAAATCATTATAGAAAAAACTTATGATGAAGGTGACATTCCTGTAACGTGCTTTAGAGATATGTCTTTTCTCTTCGCAAAGAGACTGGTTCTGACCATATTTTCTACACGTTCCAATATGACATAAGTGACAGTAATCTTAACATACATGAAGATATTGAAACTGAAAATGAGAGCTACACTGAAACTGAAGCAAAAATGTTAGCGACTTTTACAGAAAGGCCATACATCATGTTAGTCCTTACAAAATTTTACTCTAACAACCAGGAGTTCATGAGCCTCTTAAAATGATTTCAAATTTACGAACACATTTACGAAAATGTAATATAACTTTGGGATGTATGTATGTGCGTACATACTAGTATATATTTGTGTATGCATATAATTTTTGGTGTTGGCTGCCTCAATAATGGACATTCCACTGAACGGAAAATATTTCTTTGTCCTATGTCTATCTGGCTTAGAGAGGTTTTACATATACTTCCGGTAAAATTTTCATAAAAAAATGGAAATAAAATCATAATAAAATTGAATTTAAAATTTTTTTATCTATTTTCCAAAGGTTTTTGCGAAAGTTTTTATGAACGAACAATATTGAACTTTTGCTAAATGTGTAAAGATTATTTAAGACCCCATTTTTGTTATAATTTTGTTTACCATCGGATAGGCAAACAATTTGAGACACAATTATTTTTCTATAACGTTGATAAGTCTTGCTGATAGAACGTAAAGCAAAATTTATTGATATCGTTATAAAAGGGGTTTGCGCTGTCTCAACTTGGACAATAATAAGCTAAAATCACGGATATCGTGTGCCTTTCCATATATTTAATATACTCTCTAACATTGACACCTTACTAATTTTGTTTTCATTCAATCTAAGTCAGAGTTTCAAGTATACACATATGTAACGGGTGTTTTTTAAGAGGTGCCGATTCCCGAGAAGGATATTCATTGTAAGTGTCAATGTAATTTTTATACGCTAAGGACTATCAAAACATCTTGGAAAGATATATGTACATATAGCAATGATTTCAAATCTTTGAAATTTATTTCCGAAGTCAGGGCTTAGTTATAAGAACTTCAACACAACTTCGTGAACTTTATGGACCGAATAATTGCCCATTAGCACGTGATATACCTCGACTTATTGAAAATTGTCCCTTCACCTTAACGTTACATGCCAATACACTTTCAACAAGAATGAAACCAGTACGCGTGTGTCCCGAAGAAAATATTGCAGCTGTTGAAGACAGTGTTTCTGAATTGGAAAATTTTACGTATGGATCTTGACTTTAATGTCGTATTCACAATAGCGAGTGGAGTAGAGTGGCGTAAAGTGGCAACTAGCATTATTTTATTCGCACGCAGTAGTGCATATGGCCATCACTGTTTAACTCAGAGTAGCGCACAGTGGAGCTGCATGAAAATGGCTTCTATCACGCTGTCATTTCCGAAAGCATACAAACTGAAAGGTCGAGCTACTAGCATGTAGATGGCGTGGAAAAAGCTCTTCTTTTTATCATAACTAACAAGTTTTAGTAGTTTTTTCTGATTTAATATTTTTTATGAATGCTAACAAAAAACAGAAGGTGTTTTTTTTGCAAACTTCATGATTTAAAAACCAAAAAAAGAGTACGTTAATTTTTAGCTAGTTTTGAGACGATCTGATGGCACAACAGGTGTCTCCGACAGTTGTTTACCTGTTGATTTGGCATTTATATTGCGATTTGTTACATTTAATTGAACTCCACTCTGCACTGTATTGTGAACAGCTTTGCTCTGTACTCAAAGCTCACTCTACTCCACTCTGCATTGTGAATGCGGCATAAGACTAACTAGATCCAATTGGTGCAAGAATTGAAGCTAGATGACCAATCGTTTGCGTCGCATCTCGGATGTTTACTGATCGGGCTCAAAATCAATTGCAGGTTGACCTTTTAATTTATGGCAAAATATTTTGTGAATTTATTAATGAAGCTCATTTTTGGCTTGCTGGGTACGTAAATTAGCACAACTCTGGTAATTGGTGTGATGAAGGACAAGAGCTACCTATGCATTCATTAAAATGCACTGATTGGAACGCTCTTTGGACCGGTGGCATCATATCGCCATAGCCATAAGCCTTAGAACATAGATGTTGACGACTTGTGATTTCAACAACAGGACGGTCGGCTCTATGACCGAAACAATCGATTTATTGAAAGAATAATTTGTTGAAAATCTTATTTCATCGATATCGTGTGATTTGACAATGCTGGAATATTTTTGTGTGAAGCCTCTACTGTCTATGATAAATGAGCTTCGTGTGATGCATTGGGAGTCAACATAAAATGTGTCATTGCGTGTGTACCTACATATGGCCTCAAATGCTCAAAAAAGTAGTCAAAACCTGGTCATATGTAAGAAATTGAAATTATAAAGATATAAATTTATAAATTAAATTAAATTGATGGTCACTTGCTCCCTTTTTATTTAAATTCAAAATCTGGACGCGTTTAAAAAAAAACCCGCTAGAAATAATTATTAAAAACTCTGCAAATAAATGGTTCATTTAAAATAATAGTTCTATTCAGCTTAGAGGAAACTTAAAAATTTCGCGTAGAAAGTGTTACCATATTTAAAAATATTTGCTGACATCATCTAGTCCGAACTTCAATTTTTATGTAGCGTAAATAACAATAAATCTACCATTTTTGTATATACCTACTATAGGCTCCAAGGTCGCTTTCAACACAAAAATATTCACAATTCTATTTGTATGACTAATGAGAACCAAGAATTTTAATTGAATAACTTTCCAATCCTAAATGAATCCTCATCAAGTTTCTTTTATTCCTTCCATAATATCAAGGAAAAAAAAATAATAAATTTAACTGAAAAAGCTGGCTACAAAAAGTTTTTAGAAATTTTAATGAAAAATATCATTCAAATTCATTTCTCCAACATCTGTTAGGCAAGAAGAAGAAATGATGATTAAGATTTAGTCAAAATTATCATTAAGACTAATTAGCTTCTTTAATAACTGCCAGCATTTAGTCTATGCGAGATTCTATTGAGAAGAAAAGCAAAGTATACTGCTGATTCTGTTTGAGCGTAATGATGGAAAATTTAATTAATTCCAAAGAATGAACCAAAGTAGGTAGGTACTCTCAAAAGCTATTCAAGCTGAGAATAATATCATAACAAAATTCAAAAGTGCTTCCCATTGAAATTATATTATTATGAAAGAGTATACAAACTTTATCCTTATTTCTAAAGATTTCATGATTTTGAAGGAGACAAAATGTGTTGTTGTTTTTGTGTGGGTGTGTTTTTTCTTCTGTGAAAATAATTCCAAGAAACAACAGTATGAACAATTTTAAAGGCAATAATCGGATTAAATTTGCAAACTTCATTTATCTATAGAGACAAAATCAAAGTGGGGAGGATACGATACTCAAATTGAACAAACTTTAATAGTCAAAGGAATTTCAGATCCTACTTTACCTTCTAGTCATTCTTTTCTTGTAGATATATACATGTGTATTATGGAAGTTTATTTTCAAGATTTGTGTGTAGTATAGTATAAAACTTTCGTCACATCAAAGAAATAATTAGTAAACAATGCTTCAGCTGCACAAAGAATATAAGCAACGTTTAACAAAAAGAACTTGCAACTAAAGCAAAATGAAAATTTATGGCAATTATTTTTTCCTTGGGATCCTGACGTCGCGATCGCAATATAGAGAAGAAGTTGTTTTTTATAATAATTTTTTCCACGGTCGAGTTACCCGCGTGAATCCAACTCGCCAACCCCAATTTGCACTGTTTTCTTCTTCGATTCCTATTACAACTTAAAATTCTCTCGAATGAAATCTTATGGTTTTATTTTCTTTGCTAAAAGTCGAAAATCCGCAGTTAAAAATGTTTTTTTCCAAACTTAAAGCACGAAAAAGTAAAATCAGGGTGAGGTGGAGTACCATTAGAAAACACTGAGACCTAATAAGAGATGACATGCAATTTCGAAATTTTAGAGGAGTAGGTGCGGGGACTTCATTTGGTCACTTTGAGTGATCTTGAAGATTGCTGTTTTTTTTTTTTGTATGTACGTGCTCTTTCAAAATCCTTATCCTTTTTGAGTTTTCGATAATTTTTGCAACCCAAATTCGATTGAAATTATCAAGGAATTTGTTGAAGATTCCTAAAGAGTACCTAGAATAATTTGCATGTGTCGGGGAAGGGGTTGGAGGGGAGCTGAATAAAATTAGCATTGCTAAAGAACTCAGAGTCTAACTTATCAAATTCGTGATAAAAACTTGTTAATATTTCCAAAATAATGAGTTTTTTGGAAATTGTACAACCCACAAGAAACCGATCACCTTGGAACCCGACCATTTCCAATTTGTTGGGAATATCAAAATAGCTCATCCATATTTTTTGTGCCCCCTCTCGCTTGGGTGGTTAGAAATATCATGATTTTACAATGAAATGACATTTTCACAAAATCATATCTCGAGAACAGAGCAACTGATTTTTTGAGACCAGCCCGTCCCTTTAACTCGTACACGAATTTGTCTGTCTGTCTATTTATTTATATATTTCTTTTTTACTACTATCGACACTCTCGTAGACCCACTTTTCGTCATCACAGCGAGCTGAAATTTGGCACACAGGTTCATGTCGCGTGACAATTGAATCTATCAAAATTTGAACCGGAAATTTCCATGGAAAACCCGGAAAATGGGGAAAAATCATTTGAAAATTTGGTACAAATTTGATTAGTGTTAAATCCGTTTCAGGAAAAATGCAGAGTTTTCCGACTTTTTCGGAAAACTTTCCGGAATTTTCCAACTTTTCCGGAAAATTTTCCGTTAAAAAAGTTTTCTAAATTATGCAGGATCAAGTTCTCTATCCACTGGCATCATTACTTTCTCTCCGACAATGGTGCAAACTTGCAGAAAAATTCGAGGAAAATTCATGTAAAACGCTTTTCCGGAGTTTTTCAGACCAAGGAAGCGTTTGAGCGTTTTGCAACCTAAGACAAAGTTGTAGAGCGAAATGAGTTGCATAAAGTTGCTTTTGTGGAAAACCCGGAAAAGTGGGAAAATCATCTGACAAATTTTCATCGATATGATTAGTGATAAATCTAATTTGATACTCGAAAAATTTTTGTTTTCGGATCGGCACCAAACGTAGTAACAATTTAGTTAACGTGAAAAAGGCAGAAAATAAAGTAAGTAAAAAACGAGTTTTCAAACAAAACTGAGGCCAAGCCGCATGAAAAAGTAGAAAATAAACATTTCTTCACACACAGAGGTGGTAGATGGCGGAAAGTAGGCCTGCAAAATTTGTACAGATTTTATTATTTTCAAATATTATCTGATCTTCCTGAAATTTCGTATGGATAATCACCTAATAAGCGCGCATTCATAAAAAAATTCATCGACAATTCATTTAAGTAGCTAATGCCTTAGACACACAGCACTCTTAATGAAGAAATAACTAACGACTCATTAGTCTATAATGATTCATTATAAACTGCGGACACACAGCCATTTCTTTAATTAAGTTGAGCTGTCAAACTGGTTTTGATAAACTTATCACCTTAAAGAAGCAATATGAATCGAATTAACGCGATAAACTTTGTTTTCATTTATTTTATTTTCGAATTTAACAATTAACAAATGAGAAAAACATTATATTAAAAAAAATATTAATAATATAATTTGTGATTTGCATTTCTTTGCATTTCTTCTTCTTATTTTTCAAATCGGCAGATGCACAGCGGAGCTCCAGATTTACATTATATGTCAAATCTAGCACATTTTTCCTCATTATAGCTATAATGAAGGAGGAAAACACTTCATTAATGCACTTCATTATCATCTGATTTTCGAGCTATAATGACATATACTATTTGACACACGGCATTTTAATGAATAGTTAGTACAAATGATTCATTAGTTCGTGCTGTGTGTCTAGGGTATAAGTTTCGAAATGAAGTTTGCAGACAGAAATTTTGTCCGTCGAAAATTAATGTTCGCAACGAATTTGGGAAGGGAAGGAAATATGCTAAAAAAAAAATCAGAAAAAAGTAGCAAGAGGAATTTTGCAAATTGGAAAATATTTAGTGGAGATTTTGGGTGGGGCTGGTTTACTCCCATACAGGTTACCTTGGGTATATGGAGGCTTTAGAATTCATATCTCAAAAATGAAGCCAAACGCCATCGCAATGTGTTATTCATAGATAGATAACTTTTCTAGCTTCAAAATCAAAATAGAAAAAAATGTTCGTAGAAGTCCTCCCTAGTGAATAAGTCTATTTAAAAAAAAAATAAAAATTACCACTTCTTGGGTCAATTTTTGCTTTACTGAATCTGAATTCCTTCCTGACCTGGACTTTCTCTGTACACTAGAAGATTCCCGAAATTTACCGAGAACTTTTTTGATGGTCGTCTTCGGGATTTTCAACTTTTTATCTAAGCCCCTCTTAGAGATATTCGAACTTTCGATATGTGCGGAAGCAACTAACGTTCTTCTTGGGTGACCTCCATTTTCACTGCATAAGAACTTTACACTTAATGGCTTCCAATTATTATTAGTGCACACCTTTTTATAGATACAATCTTACCAGCGTTCCCTGATTTTGTTAACCTGGAGATGAGTAATGGGAGGGGATAGGTGGTCTTTGTTTTTTCTGAATCAGTTCTTAGTTTATTTTCTACCTCTGAATTCCATTTTCACATTATTATATTTTATGTTTTGTGCACCTGTTTAAAACATTAAAAAGGTATATTTGGTAGGTACACCTGCTGATATTATATCACAAGTTTTTTATTACTTATTTTCCAATTTAATAGGACAATCCGATTTCTTATTGAATTATTCTCTAGAAATTTAACTGCTTCAAATAAAAGCATACTCTCAAAATCATAATATCAAAATTCCTATAAATAAATTCAAAGTTTACATCAAAAGCAATAAATTTACTCACATAAAATCGTCTTAAAAAGTAATTTATGCTGCATGTCTGGCAAAAATACACAAGTAATTGTCGCGCCTTCTTCCGCACTTTTGCTATCTGCGTAGAGATTCTACAGAGAAAACATATAAAAGTCGTCAACAGAATTCACAAATAAACGACCACTAACTGAAGTGATAAAATCCACTGAAGTGAACTTGAATGCTTTGCTTTAAGGAATGTCTATTCAAGGGGAAGAACAAGATGTTTTATATCGGCCATTAAAATTTTAATCCTTAAGGATAGCAGATGGGGTTTTTGGAAAAGGCGATATGGTTATGGTCACAACCGGAAATGTTATCACTTCATAAATCTCACCAACAAACACCCGAAAATCTTATACAGGGGCCACTGATTTTCTATTGGCTTCGTACAAAATTAAGCTTAACATGACCGAATGGATATCTATAGATCTACTCATTCTACCTAATATTAAGATCTCTTAAGGATAAGAAAGTAAGTATATGGGTGGGAGGTGCAGAGGCTCTCTATTGTTGTCCGAAAATTTAAGAAATAAGTGCTCACCGCAGATGTCACAAACAAAAAAGCCTAAATCCGATGTGAATGTGAAATCCTCTCCCGACCTATTCATCTTTTAAGGAATGATACGATTTGTCATCAACATTCAATAGCATTCTTCGAGGAATCATTGAATTGGAAATGGAAACACTTGAGACATTCATAAAAGGAATACTGTCTCCGTGGCTAATATGTATGTGTATTATATATAAAAAGTAGAAGAAAAAGTCGTCCAGCATTGTATTATATAGGTCCTGAGTCCTTTTCATCGTAATATATAGTGAAAAAGCTTTCTTTGCAAATTACCAAGATTATTACGGATTCTTTCACAGAACAGAGGTACCTGCAACTTAAGTTGTCTTACTTGAGCTCCTATTTGCCACAGTAAAAGAAAAAGATTAAGCAGATTCAGCGTCTATGAAATATCCTTTGTGTTGAATAAATTGGGTCGAGAGTTTCTAGACTATAACTATAAGTCTGACTGCATGGATAGATATAGACAAATAACCTGAGGGAGGAGAGGTTGGGGTGGGAGAAGATAGGGAGCTTGTTCAAGTACGTATTATGTATTGTACTTTGACTTTAAGAACAGTTTTTGTTTTTCAAGTGCATTTATGAATTTTCTTTCATCCTATTTTGATATACGAAGGTTGACAATTGAAAGGAATACAATTTGATGATGATGATGATGGTTGATTTTTAATCCTTGAAAAAATTGTCATGATTAAGGCATTTCTGTATTTCGGCAGAAGATGTATCTTTTATGTAGTCAAAACTTTGGTCCAATATGACTCAGAGGCGTGGATTCTAACAAGCATTATGTGGGTTGGAGATGATGGAGACCGACTTGGAGTATGATCGACAAAAGATTATAATAGTGAACGCCTTGGGAGCTCTTAACATTTCAAAAATAACCGTGTAAGATTTAGATGACTTGAGCACGTTTCGAAATTGGTACTCAACCAAAGATGACATTAGAGATTGCTAATTGGCATAGATGTTCTAGAAATGAATATAGATTGAGATACGATTTATTGGGGTTACTAAGACCCCATATGGTGGTTATGTAAGTGATAATTGTATTGTTTAGATTAGATTGCATTTGTGGAGGGGTGTTCAGGCATTAGTGTCGTATTCACAGTGACCTGAAAGATATATTTTGAGTCCCCGTTCAATTTACTCCCTTTCTAGGTTTACACTGTTATATAGTCCAGAACCATTCTAAAATTGAGTTTCTACACGCAGTTTGGTGGAGCAGAAACATGTTGGAATTGGAGTAATCTCCGCCTGGCTAATGCTTTATAATTGCAGTGCAGGTTTCATGAGATCATCTTGATTAGGTGATACCGCAAAAAGTTGTGGCTTGAGAAGAACTCTGTAATCATTTTTAACTCTGTTCTCCTAAGGAGTATAAGCATTTTTTAAATTTCCGCCAGATATATCGATAAACTTTTATGCCTGAGGAAGTCATTGTAGCCTTTTCCAATAAAGCGATTTGTGTTTTGTTCTCCCAGTTTTTTAGGGTAGCTCTGAGGTAACACTTTTAAGTACCACCAAATGGCTCTGATTCAACAAAACGAGTTTACGTTCCTATTTGTCTAGGTCGTCAACAATTTCATTGTCTTTATGGGCCTCATATCCAGGTATCCACATGAGGAAAACTTATCTTTGTTTCTCCTCAATAACTTTTTAAGGGTTTGCAGATACTCCCTGAATTAACCTTAATTTAACAGTGACGGACTTTACGCACTTGAGGACGGCTTGACTATCTGAGCGGATATTGATGTGTTGGTTAAATCGGTACTTAAGAATGGCATATGTATTTGTTTCTTCTTCTCTCAACTGGATTCGAGTCATACCCATAGGTACTTCCGTGAAAATCGTATCGACAAAAATTTTGCAAAAATGAATATGTACCTTCTGTCGCCACTTTTCATATTTCTGGCGTGAAATTGAGCTTGAAGCTGATTTCGTTTTCAGAAAGGTGCTAGAAATACAAGGTAACTTGAAGGTGATGTCTAGGCGGTGTTCCTGTTGCCAGCAAACTATATAAATTACCACTGCGGAGAAGATAATCCTTCTCTAGATTCCTAAAACTTTCTTGTTACCGCTTGCGATTGCTCAATAAAATTTAATTATTTTGTGTCTTCATCACTCTTTGAGTTTTAATCTATCTCATACATATTCACTGTAAATTTTCAAATTTTCAAATCTTTCAAAAAAAATGCCTTTTTCTGACGAAAGTTAGTACAAAAACTATAAATAACAACAAGGCAACCATCATAAGGAATTATACTGCAGAAACATTAGTAATAAAGTTAAATATTTTATATTATGTGGTAAAATACCATGAAACCAAACTAACTTCTCCTATAAAAATGTTCCTTTATAACATTTTCCAGTTAAGTAAGGTCCAAAAAAACAAATTTTAAGCATTCTTTTTAGAGCTGGTGCTACCATTTGAATTTATTCCTTGTGGTATTTCTCTTGCGGAGTTATTGATCAAATTGTATTCCCTTTCGTTGTACAAGAATGACCCAAATATCCGCCTACACCTAAAGCCATAACCATCGATAATCCTCAGCAGAAGTATTTCATAATTTTTTTTTATATATAAACTTGGTGAATTTCTATTTCGTATACCTTCAGAAACAAACTCCATAGATACTTTTTACCCTTATACTACCTACACATAAGATACATCTACTCGTAGCAAAATTTTCGCTATTATGTTTGCTAAAGTTGATGAAAAATTTTGTAATGTTCGACTGAAAAGTAGATAAACCATGCACAGATGCACAGAATCGTGACTTGTTAAGTTTTCATTCGGGGTATACATATACATATATGTAGCTTACCTCCTTACCAATTCCCATGAACTTTTCGCTTGAGGATAAACAAATTATGTCCGACCCAGTTATCCCTAAAGATACATTTCATATACAATTCATATACACATCCTTATAAAGAGAGAATTTTCACTGAGATAGACATCTCCTTTTGTAGGACGTGGAATTCTCAGAAGAAAAATTCTGAACAATTGTGCATTCTCTTCAATTTTGAATTGTTTTTCCTTTTTTTTTCTGTTTTTGTATTTGAAAAACTTGAAAAGAAAAATTTTAAATATTTAAAAACTACACGGGGTTTTTTACGTTTTTTTTTTGTCTCAATGAACATGTATTTTACGTAAAAAGGTATACGGCTGGTTTGTTAAGGGGATGAGAAAAATAAGGTGAATTGCTTTATAAGTGGAATCTTTTAAAAACTTCGACTTTTTATGTTAGTGGGCGATTGGTATACTAAAAAGTTTTAGCAGCGAATTTATTCTATTTTATGTGGTCTTTCTCAAAGTCCTTAAGATAGAGAGGGGATTTCTGCAGAAAAGAAATTGGAAAATATTCGACAGTCAGTGGAGGAAAAATAAATTATTTATTAGTTAATGTCATTGCAGTCTCAAAGTATATGAGATGTGAACAACACTGATATGATATTAAATTGGTTTCGAAAAAGCTTTAGTTTATAAATAATTCTGTGTTCGTGAAACATAATAAATATATATAGAGGGCAGCCTCTCAGAAAATCCCTTGCCTAAGATTCCTTCTTGAAAATAAAGTTGTTACGCTCCTCTTTGAGCGCAACTAGGGATCCCATCGATTTATGTTCTAGCTTAGCCGGAAAGGTGGTTCACTAAATTTTATAAGTTATGAACGCCATATAATTTTTTATATGGAGGAAAATCAGAAAACCTATTCTTAATTCAAAATTTTATAATATCAATTATAGAAATAGAAAACGTGTTGCGGGTAGAATGCAACTAGATAATTTGCAGCTTATATTTGGGTGAAAGTTAGTAATTCACTTGCTTTTATACTACCGCGGGTGAGCTTATTAATTATTTCTAATGTTACGAGTTTTAGAAACGTAACTATACATCGCCATGCGTCAACCAACCATAAACTAACAAAGAAAACAAAATGCGGAGTGCAGTGGTTAAAAAAAAAAAAATACTTGGCTGTAGTTCTAGAATCCGTGCAATTCCTGCTTTTGTTTTTTTTTATATTCAGGGGATACCCTATGATGCAAAGTAAAGCATGGCAGGAATGAGATATGGAAAGGATTAGGGGATATGAGGAGAGTGGCGGAGGTGCCGATGTATATCGACCTTAAGCTTCCGCAGATTGTATGTCGGCGAAAACACAGAAGATGGTTGACTGTTCCACATTCGCAAAGTTCGAGATAAAAAAGCATCACAGAATTTTACTGCACGACCGACGGCAATTTGAAGGGTAAAACGATTATTCTACAACGAATCAGACTAGATATTTGATCAGAATATTGACTATGCATGTAGCGGTAAAGAAGCGAAAAACATCCAATATTGGTGCTCGAGCGAGTCTACATGACAAGTTATTGAGACATCGCCAATCAGCTTGAAGGCTTTCTTTTGGCCAATACGCAATGAAGATAAAGCTGACCGACCAGCCCCTGGTCAGATGTGAAAATTGTATTCCATTCTAGGTTTGATGTAGGACCTGTGGAGGAGCGCTGCTAGATTTGATGGGCTGAAATGTTTCTTACACCTTTTCAGAAATCCAAGACATTTCGATGCTTCTTTGGCAACAGAGAATATGTGGTCTCTCCAGCTTAATTTACTGGAAATGTTAATGCCAAGAAATCTTAGTGACGGTGAATCTGAAATTAAAGCTCCATCAAATGAAATGGGAGCGGTTAAACGGTGATCTGTTTTTAATGAGATGAGACAGTTTTGTGTCTTAGATCCATTGAACTCGACGCGTTTCGCTTTGCGCTAAGCGCGGATATTGTCAAGATCGTTATTCATTGATTTAATCATGAAATCTCGTCTGCAAGAGTGTCAAAGGAGTAAACGAAATCAAGGGCACTGTCGTCAGCGAAACTATGGATGGGATTGAAAGTAAGGGAAAGCAGGTCAACAGTTAAATTAAAAAAGGAGGTGAATAGATAACCGAACCCTGTGGCACACTAGCATTAATGGGATGAGGTTCAGATGTAAAGCCATTTAATACAACACGTATTTGGCGACTAGATAGGGGAAACCTTCAATTCATAATAGAAGAGGAGGAAAAAGACAAAGTGGCTAAGTTTGGCTAAAAGAGCTGGATGTCAGACTCTATCAAAGGGCTTAGAAATATTTCGGTCAATGATTTTGGACTCACCAAAATTGTGGAGACTACAGTTCCAACTTTCCGCAAGAAAAGTCGTGAAGTTTTCAGATGAGTGTCCAGCTTGGAAGCCATTTTGGCGATTGCTGATCAGTTGATTAGTTTTTAGATAATTAATTAATAATTAATTCAATTAATAATAAATAAAAAATAATTAATTAATAATAGATTCAAAAACCTTTGAGAGAATCGAAGTGATTGCAATTAGTCAATAATTGAAGGGATTGATACTCTCTCCTTTCTTGGGAGTAGGCTAACCATGAACTAGTTTCCAAGCAGTTGGAAAGATTCCAGTCGAATAAGACAAGTAGAATAGTTTGCGTAGAGGTTTAGCCAAGCATGAAGCATATCTTTTAGTTAACAGGGGCGAGAAACCATCAGGACATGCGGCTTTGGAGACGTTGATCCTCTTCTTGTCCTCTCCCTGGGTTTTTCTCCTTTACTTTTAATTATTTCTTTACTTTGGCTATTAATTTTGCTATCGCAAATTTTCTACTCTTACTAAGCAACACCAGAAACTTCTGAAAAGCAAATACAAATCGGGTTTTAGAAATATGTTGTTTTTGCAATTTCTGAAAACTATACTTCTATCACTCAAGTGAGGTACCTTCCTGGTGTCTAATAAGTATCTCCGTACTTTTCGTATGAATGCTTTGTTTTTCTTCGGAACGTACCTTATTAAAGTGGCTTCTGGGTGTAAGGCAAAAATTGATGATAAAACCTGTCGGTGGCTTGATGCTTATAGCTGGTGCGGAATGTAGATTTTGTTTTTTTCTGCTTATTCCCACTACAGTATTGCCTATCCCGCCAGTGCCACCAATTCTGTACGTAGGTGTACACATTTTTCATCAAAGGAAATAACTGCGAAGTATCTTTGACTAAGGGCGTATGGATATTACATTAGGTGTAGTAGGGGCCATAAGTTATGAGTTTGAACAACACATTTTCTTGCCCATGCACTAATTTACGTGCAAATTATGTGAGAGTACCGAGTACCTTCCTCACGTGATAGAAGTTTAAAATTTTCATGGTCACATAAGAGTTAAAATGAACATCAATTTTAATTTTCGATTATTTTAAAATCAATAAGACATATGAAATATTATTAATGTCTTATGCCAGGTTGAGAACAAACTCATCTACTCGATGGAAAAGCTGTAATGAGAAATCCTTGAAAATAATACTAGCATTCATAACAAGTACTACAATTTTGTGGCTTCTTACTTTCAACTAAGGCTTTCACTTGTAAACCGAAGTTTCCACATCACCATTTCGGTATCCGATCGATCGTAATAATTCCAGTAAAATAGAGTATTTTTATTTCTTATTTATTTATTTGAATCTACGGAATAAATCGTACAGATTACAAGAAATTTATACAAACGTAAAAGTATGTATGTTATACTGAGTCCATATTTAATCAAAAGTTATTTAATATACTGAATTATATTACAAATTTACCTACAAAGTTCAAGCAGAATGATTCTAAAATAATATTCTTAAATCCTGCTCTAGATAAATTAAAATCATATAAGTTGAAATTAGCAATAGCATGTGTGATAGATTCATGCTATCCAAAGTTCGATCTATGAAAGGGTACAACCAATAAACATTTAGGACGAATATTTCTTTGAAGTACATAGAAGGAAATTAAAAACAGCAATTCTAGACATGAAATCCTACAACTAAGTAGTACATCATGGACCAAAATTATTTAACTCATGACTCTTCTAGACTGTATGGAATACAAATCAAATAGAACACTTATAAGTAAGTAAGATCCCGATTTAGATTTAGCAAAACATGTAAATTTTCTTTGAATCCGTTCAATACGTCTTATATGAGTTATTTGTTTAGGCATTCATACAACGGTTGCATATTCTAAAATGAACCGTACTAATGAAAAATACCAAGATTTTAATGTGAAGGAATCTATAAAGTCACCTGTCTGCATACTTAAAAATCTCATTTAAATAATTAAAGCTGAAAACCTTTATATATAACATAATCGAGATAGTCTTGAGAAGATATCACTTGGCTTCTACTCTTTGTTGTTGAGAAGATGGCTTGGCTCATACTTAGTTGGCCGTATACAGTTCGTAAAAACTGGTAACTGTAAGTCTCCAAGGGCATTTACGTGAGGTCTGGCGTACCATAAGGAAGTTATTCTGTTTATTCTTTTCATCAATGATATTATCTCATGTTTCTCATTTGCTAAGCGCCTTCTTTTCGCAGATGATTTAAAGCTTTTTATGAATATAAATACCTTTAGTAATTGAATGGAGTCTCAACAGGATTTGAATAGTCTGGAATCTTGACTAGAATCAGCTTTATGCAAATGATTAAAAACGAATAATTGTTTTAACCATTAGCAAAGCTGATTCTAGTCAAATTACTCCTACGTTGATTATAATCAACACTGTCACCTGTAATATACAGTGCTCCAGAATACTATCCACATAATTAATACAAATAATAAACAGCAATGGTTCCATAATAGAACCTTGCGGTACTCCTAAGGCACATTGTATTGCTCCTGACATAAATTCGTTTATTTAGTCCTCTGTGATCTGTTCATTCCGTACTTATCTAATTTGCCAATGAAAATATTTATATTAACCGTTAAAAGCCCTCATGATGTCGAGGAAAATGGAGATAATCATTTTTCCTTCATTAATAGTTTACTCCCATTCCATTATTAGCAGTTGAAAGCTGTTTCACAGGAATGTGACCTTCTCAAGCCTGACTAATATTCAAAAATAATGCTTTTCTCTTCCATATATTTAATCAGATATAGTTGAACTAACTTTTGCAAATATTTTCAAGTAAAGGAAGCATATTTACAAGTCAAAGGATCTCGCATAAATTCGAATTTTTCACTTTTTGTTTAAGTACGATAAGAAACTTAAACAAAACCTCCATAAATTAACCAATTGACAACGAAGAGTTGATTATGTCAATTGAAGTTGGTTCAATGATATTTACCCCGTCTTTTAACATGCTGGCGCTCCAAACTTTAAAGTGCTTTTTCTGATTGACATTATTGAGCATCTGTTTAAGCTCTTCTAAATTAATAGATCGAAAAGAAAATCTTCTGATAATCTTACGCTTGTTTTCTTATCTTTCTAGCCGTAATGAGATTTTTATATCTTTCTTAACAAAATTATTTAAAATTTTTTATCTTAACCAAGTGTCTGCGACTCCCCAAACACTTTCAGAGCTGACTAATAATTGTATATGTAAATGTGCTATGGTCCAATGAATTCGAATGTATATGCTTGGAGATCATTATGAAACTATTACTCAGATGAGAGTTATTGAGCGTAAAATTGTAACGTTCCTTTTTAATCAAAACAATTTTATTATTTTATTAAGTAGGGTAGGTATATAGCAAGTATAGCCTTTGTAAAGATAAGGAATCTATTTTCCTGTCTGAATAATAAATAGCTTAGGCTCTATAGTATATTTAAAATCAATTTTTAGTCACTTTTCCATATGTATAATTATAGAACATTTTAGAGAATCGGATATGGATTTCTGTTTCATGGCTTGAGAAGTATTTGTCGAAGGGTTTGTAAAACTGATTTTCTGGAGCAAACACTGTTTCGATTATGTCGAAATATAGATGTTATGTTTAGAGTCATAGGTACTTAAGTATTATAAATTTACTGCTTCATGCGAAGTGCCACATTTTGATAATGTGATCCAGGCGTAGCGACCTCTTCCCCTGTTGCCCTCTTAGATGCGCTTCTGAGCCTAGATTCTTTATTCAATTTGAGTGAATTAAATCTCTGAAGAATGGCCGTATGCACGATAATATATGTAGCTATAAAAAATACCAAATTAAAAGTGTTAAGGGAAAAAATTCTCCTCCGCATATTATGTATGCAGAATCAATGTTTTTGTTATCTTAAATGCAAAAAAAAAAGAAATTAATTTAGTGTTTTTTTATTAAACATATTGTTACGCGCTACAAAGTGACACAAGCGACATCTATTGGAAATGCAAGCAACTGTAGGTTAGTGACATCTTATACCATAGACACATATGTGGTATTGATGCCATAGTATTCGAAAACTACGTGCTGTACTAGATGTGTGTCTTCACATTTTAGTTGGATACTAGCTGTAGTACCTGGTATACCGTGAACGTACCTAGTACTGAAACACAACAATTTTTGCTGGTATCCTAATATTCAAACCAAGTAGATACAGTTTTCTATTGATACCACTACCATTTTACATAGCGGGAAAAAGTTACAACAAAATTTTGCATTTTTTTGATCAGCCATTTTTAATTGTATCAAAAATTTGTGTTAAAAATGGAGAGCGCAAGTTTTAATAAACGGAGGAAAGTGCGAAGCAAATCACATCGTTTTCCCAATATTATGAATTTTGAACCTAAGGATAAAAAAATATAGCATTAATAATACAAGTATATTATAATTCAAAGTTAGGGATTACTTTTGTCCACACCCTCCGATTAATCCTCCATGAATTATTTAAAATATACAATTTTCTATAAAGCGCTGCTCGTCTTTTGTTCCAAATTGCAGATAACTTTAGCTGCGCCTTTGACCTCTACAGAAAATTTGTTAATAATAAATTATTCATATAACATGAAATTAATTTATTTTGTGACATTTTTACAAAAAACTTTGGCTTTTCAGTGAGAGCGAATGTCAAACTATACTACAAACAAAAGTGTGTCGGGGGTCGGCTATACTACGTTGTATAGCTTTAATCTGGTATCAATGGCTTGATATCTATACCATATGTGTGTCCCCAGTATTAGTAAACGGAATATTCAGGAAGGTTCTAGTATAATTTGTAGAGTATAAATACGGCGCTTCTCGCATCCAGGAGGCGAGTCATATTTCAGACAGTGAAGTGAACTATTTGGATAGTGATAATTAGACGTACAGTACTAGCGATAACTATAGAGAGTTGGTTTAATAATTGTTTGTGAATTTGTGAGAGTAAACAGTAATGTTAAATAAAGAAAGAACTTTTGAATGACATCTGAAATATTGTGCTTTAAATAACGAACTAAGGCCACGCCCATAACAATAAAGTTAGAAAATTTATTTATAACTTGTATCAACACCACAACCAATCAACTATTTTAGGATATTAATTTATTCTTTTTAACTTCATTACTCCATAAACAGAACCCAGTTAACAGTCTTGGTTTTATCTAAATCTAACTTCCGTAAAATAATTTCTTGTTTTATTCAGACTTGCATTATTTCAACACAATAACTTATCAAACTTACTCGTTAAAATATGTATCTATATATTCCCAACGAATATACAAAGACATTACTTTAAATTACTCTCAATTGGTAGCGACATGAATACTTTTTGCAAGCAGCTTACTTACCCCTCCCGCAATTGCAAAAGTTTCTTTGCCAAAATTCAATTCCATCAAGAAGTGATACACAAGGTCATAAAATTGCCTTCAAATCTTATCCAAAATTTAGTCCGGAAGTTTTATCCTTTTTCGTTTTTCTGAAATTGAATCGTTCACCTCATTTCGGCAAGAAATAGATACAGTCACAGAGAGAGAATCTGTCATGGGACCCCGTCGACGTGTCGTCGGTAAGAAAAAGGATCGTAAATAAAAGCTTAAGCAGCAATCCCAAGACAATAAAAATGCAAGAAACTTCTGAAGTCTGTGGATTCGTTATCGCAAGTTTTTTTATTTTTTCGCTTTATTTGAATAATTCTAGTGAGAGAAAAGAGTCCTTTGTGTCAGGCTGGAAAAAAAAAGACTTCACTTGTTTCCTGTCTATTTGTAAATTTATGTCAAATGGTGAAAATGTAATTTACAGATTTTTACGGTCTCAACGGAATCGAGATAAATATCGGTAAGTAGAAGAGATTTAGCAATTTTATTGGGTTAATGAAAGTATGCAAACAGTTTTGGAGCTTTGCTTAAAGTGGTCGATAATAATTGACTTAGACAGTTATTCAAAGTGTACGAGTTGAATGGGTGCAGGCGCAGATGTTTTTCGTTTTTCGCTAATAGCATTTTTAAGCTTAGTTTAGTTGAATGTCTGCAATACTAGTTGCTCATACTCATACTCGTTTTGAATAAACGAATAACGAACTCATTGAATTATGTAGATATACTTTGCGTTTGCTGATTTATCTTTTGTCTAGAAATATCGATTTTCCAAACCTAAAGCTGTTTACTTTCCGAATAGATGTCGCTTGTCGAAAAAGTTGTTTATCTCAGAACCAATAGATGTCGCTCGTCCTTTTCTACTCCACGTAATAATATGTATGTACTGTAGTGTGAGATTGAGAAAGGCTTCAACATCTATGATAAGATGATATTTAGACAGGGTGCCGGTTTTGATTTGTTTGATTTTTGGCCGAAATAAGACTGAATCACAGAAATGTTATGATAGGTACCTACTTCATTTACCTCCAGATCTACTCCCTCCCAAAATATAAGGATTCCATTTACGCCCCATCAGACAGTTTCGCGTAGATTGGTTGCACACGCAAGTCAGATCGTTCTACGAAACTTAGACATTCAGCTTTGTATTGACCGTATCAATATGATCTTTTGTCTTGAGGCTATTTCCTTGAATATAAGCTGACACCTGAATTGAAAGACGTAATTTTTAATGAAATTTTCAATTGCTGTCCTGCCCTGTTACGCCCGGTAAGAGTCGTGGAAGCAAGTCCCAGTTTTAGAATATCATCCTTCCTCCTATCTATGGGAAAGCAAAATGTTTTTCGAACCACTTCTTGAATGTGGAGTTAATTTAACAACCACTTTGAATGCGAATGTCACCATTGGAGCAACATTTTTAAGCCCGAATGATCTTAGAAGTTCTTTCTCATCTTTGTTGTTAATTTTACTCGGGTCACTCACACTTATGGGATCTCCCTGTTTTACTAATTACACTGGCCGAAAAAAAATTTTTTTTGTTGTAACGTAAAGCTGTACTGCAGTATAATGAAACTATCTAATTACAAAAATGAAAAAAAAAATTTTTACATGAAAGGTTTTCTTTTTACATAAACAAACCACATGTAGAATGGTACCATTTAATATTTATTGAAAAAGTAATCTACAAGTTTTTTAACCCTGTACATAGACTGTATTTATAATTTATATTAAGTTGATATTTAAGAAAAAAGCAAACATCAAACATATTTATTTGAAACACAATAATTGTATTTTTTTCGCTTTATGGGCGGTCACACCTTCACTCTTCATAAACCAACATTCATTACCCATCTCGGCTGGATCCCATTGACCTTGGTACCGAATTTCCATTTGTCCTTATATCCTAATGGATCCTTTCACCTTGCTCGTTGCTGACTGCGTCCAATTTCTTAGTTCAAAATGATAAATGGGAATGGAGAAAATGAATTTGTAATGACATTCGGCAACCAAGCAACTTATAGGAGTCTAAAAGCTCATTATCTAGCTTTTCGTATTATGCATCCATATTGTTGAATAAAAATCCCCTCACTACACTTAAAAATACATTCTAAGCTCTTGCGTGGTGAGCTTTTTTGTAAAATTAACGTCGTCCAGCAATTTTGTAAATTGTGGCCCAATAAAAAAGTCTTTTGTTCTTTTAATTTGGTATCAAAGTCTTGTCTTAGGTATTTAAGTCCTTCACCCTCTTCATTTATAGCCTTCACAAAGTTTTTCATCAGTTCAAGTTTAATGTGAAGAGGAGGCAAAAGGAATTTTTTGGGGTCTACAAGAACCACATATGTTCTTAATAATTTCTGATCACTCCTTTCCAGTCTAATTTTAGTTACATAATGTTCATTCATTGCACGACTATTTCAAAAAGCAAAGAAAACAGGCAATATTTTATAAATGCTCCCTGAAGTCTCAGTAAAATTTGAATAACTTTTAAATCCCCACATATCTGCTATTTGTACCGATTGTAGTATATTGCTTCTAAAAGGATGCGTTACCTTCTCCCTTACCTCCCAAAATATTATCTTCCCAGTCGCCACTGGTCAGTCTGCATTGTGTCGATAAGATATTCCGGCATAAGGCAAATTCAGATATCCGATCTTGTGATTTCCTTTTTTTTTGGAATAATCGGTTATGCAAAATTAGCAATTGTCAAAATGATTGGTGAGTTCTCGCCATACTATTGGAACTGCAAAAGGCATACTTTTTCTCTTCCCTTTCATCCACTGCAGCTACAGCTGACACAGCACATTTGGGGAGGCCACTATATGTTTTGATGTCCGATTGAAATACCAAAATACATGAAATAGGTTCTTTTCATATTTTCACAAAATGGTTTAGCTTGTGACTTCACGAGAAATTCACCACAAGTATAATAAAATTTGTCATGAGAAATTGTGCAACAACGACGCGTTTTACTTGACATTTTCGTCGTTGAAAAAACTTTCGTAATTACACAGAAGACTAAATAAAATAAGTTTAATGTTATACACAATCCATTTTAGGATAGCTTTCTGTTCTAAAATGCATCCTTTTTAAATGACCCCTCATAAAGTTTACTACCTGCCAATCTAAAAGTTTCTACTGAGCCCATTGAAAAGTGGACGTATAAGGTCTTTATGAATATTTTTTCTTTTATTGTAAAGGTTTTAGCATTGTGAATACAATAGGCTGAACTGTGTTACAGAAATCGTGTTGACCGCAGTGTTATAAACAATTATTATCAGTAAACTCGTACAGTAGTCCCTATAGAAATATTTGGTGTATTTAAAGATACGCTTTTCTTATAATTATATCTCTAAAACCTCTATTTAACTTCCACGAGCAGCTGGGAAAAGGTTGTCACATACAGCCAGAGCATTTACTGTCTATATGGTAATGTTCCGGTTTGTACCCGAATTCAAGTGGGGTACTCGATTCCAAGATTTTCGATTCCAAGTTTACTGGGGTACCCGATTCCGGATTACACGGGTATCCGGATATAATTGATTCCTGATCCAAATATCCGGGTAATCGGGTACAATCGGCTATTAACTTTTTTAGTACTCCGATACATTACTAAATTCGTGAATTCAGCCATAAGAAAAGAATTTAATTTTACATCCCGAATTGTGATTTTCTTTATTTTCCATATTAATTCACCAATAGTTTGTCAATACCTGATTCCAAGAATAGATTCCTACCAACCCGATTCCGAAAAATCGATACCTAGTAACCCGATTCACGACTCTTAACCGGGAAACCCGGTTACCCGGATAAGAACCGTGTACTCGAAAATCTGGGGTCATTACTATATGATGATTCTTTTCCGCGTTTATCTGATTCTCCTATTTAAGATAATCAAAATTTCAAATATGCATCTAAAAAAAAGATACTTAATTTTAGTCTGACTATGTGTTTAACTCAATCTCACGCATATACACTTAACTAAATTTTATTAACCTCCATCCAATAATGAAAACTCTTTCGGTCTTTTAGTTGATTGTCATTTAGGAATCTGGATTCTTTGGTATGCAGAGGACGACTCCAACCAAGCGTATGCCAAAAAAAATAAACCCAAAAAACCCCGCACAGCAAACTTCCGCACTGTTGATTTGGATAATTTAAATTGGTTTTCTCTTCACCATCAATAAATTCAGTTTTCTGTTGTTGATATATACATACATATATATAAATGCATAGAGTTGCCATTCAACGGTTTGTAGGTTGGCAGTAGAGACACATAGCAAAATGGTAACGAAATTCCAAAAGAGCTAAATTTTCACCATTTCTATTTAAAGCTATTTCCACTTAATTCTGTATGCGGCTGGCTTTGATTATATTCACAACTCTTCTATGATTACCAAAACTAATGCTAAATGTTGTAACCGCAATAAATGGTGGCAAATTCATTAGGAAATTTCTGTGGGTAACAAGTTTGTGTTTCGTTTTGAGATTTATTGAAAACTGATTTGATTTGAATGGAATGAATTTTGGAACTATGTAGGTAGTATAGTTAGTTGTTTGGAGGGAAATATGAGTGATGGTTTATTTTATTCAGAGAAATATCGCAAGTGACATAGAAGCAGTACATAAATGAATTTTATAACCTACATCAAAAGGAAAATTATATTCATATTATAATGTACACAAATGAACATCAACACCATCTATCGGAGCTTGAATCAAACAAAATCTTTTTCAAATCATCAAACACCTCTGTTCTGCCCGTAGTTAGAGCGAACACGAAATAAATGTATTTGTATATTGGACATTATAACCCTGGTTCAAAGTAAATAATTTAGTGGTTTTTTATACTCCGGTCCACCAATTCTAACACTATAACTCACACTTAAAGTAAAGCTTTAAATTCAATTAATGCTATGACTTGATGTAAAAATATATGTATATGTTAATAGTGATATTTTTAAAAGACAATAAACATAATTAATAAATTTATATAGAAGTCTAAATTCAATATTTTAATAAATATAAAAGGAGTTATTAGATTTAATTCAAATTTATGAAACAAAAACAACAACAAAATGTTTCTGACAATATATTATTCACCAACTTAATATTAGGCACTCGATCAAATTGGTTTTCTATTTTATTGAGGTATGGAATTGGGATATTCTTTATTCCGGTTGATAACCAGAATAAAATGGTTTGTCTGCAATGTTTTTATTACAGTCGATACCCACAATAAGAAGCTTTAGTTCAGTTAGAAGCAAAAAAAAAAAAAAATCTTTAATCGAGGCGATACTAAAACAAAAAAACTTAATTTTAGTAGTCAAGTAAATTTATTAATTAATTAATTGTTTGATATTATGAAAATAGATCGCGAGGAGAAATTAAATTAGCAATTTGATCGATTATGGGTTACGCAGGATAAAAAATATTTGTTGCTATATTAATTCTATCCAATATAAATAGATGTTCATTTTCAATTTACCATGTGCAAATGTAGTGTACAGCCCATGTGCAGTTGTTGCTGGCTAGCTCATTTCATTACGGACTGTTACAATTTAGACCTGTGGTATATTTTTCTTTAGGTCGGTATACGGGTGTTTCCTCCATGCTGTTCAGTAGAGCAGGAAGTGATATTACTACAAATAATTTTATGAAGTTACAGGGTGATTATGAAAAAAAGCTAGTTTTGAACAAAACACCCTGTATATTAAGAAGTACATTGCGTATGGTCATAGTTAAGAGCTCATTGTATGCAGAACTTCATTGTCTTTTCAACGTAGCTCAACCATCCCCACATCCCTCTTCTCTAAGGAGTTATGGGGGTGTAAACTAAAACTTTTGGATTTTCTTACATTTTTTTTTTTAATTTAACATAACCTTATTCATTATAGAAACTGTAAACTGCAGGCTCTTCTCTTTAATTTGACCTATTACACCCTTTGTACTATCTGTAGCCGTTGAAGAGTTTTTAGCTCCTCACTCACTGCTTGAGCGGATTCACTGAGTTGAGCGGGTTTGAGAAATTTATTATTTCCAGAATCAATGAAAGCCTGGAATGTTTCGACATGAATACGCGTGAAGATGACCAAAATTCAATGTAGGGTCGGAAATTGTTCTTGGAGTTTAATTTTTACACAGAGAAAACCTCGAGCGTATTTGAAAACAAGCATTTTTCGCTGATAAAAGGCGTTTTTACCGAATACAACACAGCAATGCCTAGTAGTGCTTCAGTAGAAAGATTATTTAGCATAGGAAAACTAACGTTAACTTCTAATAGATGTCCTTTAAATAACGAAAACTTTGAAATGCAAATGATGCTACATATCAATGGAAAAAATATAAAATAAGACGCTAATTCTATGGAAAAGTGTATGTACAATTGCCTTGAATTGAATTATAACATTTTCGAGTATGTTATTTTTCTTACAGGTTTTACTAGTTGTTGAATTTGTACATTATATTGAGAGGAAGAGAAATATAAAATAATATAGATATGTATATATATATATAAAATATAATATATTAAATAACTTTTTTGTAAGCTTTCTTATTTGATTGAAATTTCAGTTTCAGTTTCAATTTTAATTAAATTAAATTCTATTTATGTTATTTAAAACATGATTTGAGTCCGCTCAACTCAAATGATGAATCCGCTCTAGCAGTGAGTCCGCTTAAGACTTGAGTCCGCTCTCAAGATTGAGTCCGCTCATCCAGTGACTCCGCTCAAATTTCGATCCATGAATAATTGAGCGGACTCACTGCTTGAGTTGAGTCAAAATTTGAGTCCTTTTTATCGCTGAAGAAAGGTAATAAAATCCGAAACTCTTGGTATACACCTCCATAAGAGAAGAGAGATATGGGCCTGGTTGAGCTACGTTGGAAAGGCCATGAAGTTTTGCATACAGTCTGCCTAAGAACGTGACCGTACACCCTGTGATTTTTAAGATACAGGGCGTTTTGTGAAAACCTAGCTTTCCTTCTCAATCACCCTGTAACTTCGAAACGGTTACCCCCCCCCCCCCTGGCATACCATTTTTTGTTTATCTAGGTGAATACTCTACTGTCTACCATGAAGAGACACCCTGTACTGACATGCAAGGTTTTGTTGGTTTTGCTAATATGAGGAATCTTATGAATCTTAAATAACTTCTTACTGAGAGCAAACAATGTTTTCGGTATCCTTGATATTGGACTCTAAGACCACTCTATGATTTCGATAAATACCCACCAAAAAATAGGCGCGGTTTGATTCCAATTAATAGAAAAATCATTCCTGACCAACCGCCGTTAAATCACTGATTAAATTCTTCAGCGGATAAGTCTCTGCATCACAACCATAAAACACAAAAATTCATCGCACGATTATTCCTTTGAGAAAAATTTGATTTGGTCCCAAGTGTATACAAAAGAAAACTTCAAGACCTTAAATGACACCTGAAATTCGTTTATCTTTTCACGTTCGTAAATAAATCCAAAATAAAAAAAATACGTCAAATCAAATCACCCTTTGGCGTATTAAGGCTTTACCTCAAGTTAGGCGTCAAATTTGATACCTTGATCCCCTCGCTCTCGCATAAACATTTTCGATTAAATCCATTTCAGTGGCGTTGGTGTACGTTGCATAATAGCTCAATACCCATATTTATGCGGGGGGGGGGGGGGGGTACAAAACAGTTCGATTCGCACAAATAGTAAAATTCAGTAGGTACGTATACGACGACGGACGATATGGAAATAAGTAATGGTGCGGGATACCTCCGAACAATCAAATATATATTTGCCTCACGACGGAATTGAAAGGTAAAAACTATGTGTAATAAAGAAAAAACGAAACAAAAACAGAACAAGCTGAAATGTGGCAATAGAAAACCGCAACACGTAACAATTTATGGGGAGATTTTGTTTGCACGCTACCAACAACCATCCGGGTTTAGGGTCCATTTTTTGTATGAATATATGTGCTCCCATCGTGCATATGATTCAAATCACCCGGGGCACATCTTTTCCAGTCACGTGCGCATCTGTTTTGTAAATTCTCTTCTTTAAACTGCCAAACCATAGAGGGTAAATCGTTCAAAAAAACGAACAAAAAAAAAACTTATTCAGATCCTGAAATGAGATGAAACATCGACCTGAGGAAAAATACCCGTATTTCCAAATTTTTTACGTAGGTATTCTCCTCCGGTAGAGGTTTATTTACTTGCACATCTATTGAACTCACAGGATATGGAGAAGGATTTTTTCTCTGGATTAGTGTGGCAAACTTTGGTAGAATGAAGACGTTTTCGAAAAGAATTTAAATATTTTGCTACAAATTATTCGATCCTTTGAGATTGCTTTGTGTTGATTAGTTTCCGATTAGAGGACAAAGTGAGAAAAGGGGGGCAAAATACTTTACAATTCTTTCCGGAAGACCTGTGCAAATGTTTTTCTATGCGGTATAGTGTAAGTTAGTGGTGGATATATAAATATTAATGTCAGTCTTGAGTATAAGGTGAAATATAGAACAGGAAATATCTAAAAGAACGCCTGCCGGTAGTGGGAGTTGGATCGTCAACTTTAAGATTATCGTAAGTACGTCACAGTTCTAGACACAACAAGAGATATTTAAAAATAATAAAGTACCTAGTGACTCAGTCTACAACAGTAATAAGAAGAGAAAGAAGACTTAAGGAATTATAATGCATTCGTTGAAAATTGAAAGAACCTGTTTCAGTACTTGTTCTGATAGCAATTTTTCCTTATGTCACAATTTCCGTTCTATAAGGAAAATTAAGAATTTTACAGTAACTCTGAATAACCTTACTTTTTCCATACTGTCAAAATGTCATATCAAAGAATTCTTAAACTGTCGCAATAAATTGAGAATGAGAAAAATTCCCATAAAATCACACTAAAATTTTGGCCTTGTCCACAATAAAAGCAAGTAACAGAAACGATATAGGTAACATATCAAAAGCTATAAATTTATTAAACAAAACATCTTTCATATTTGTTTTGTATCAAAACAACAAATAAAATTGAATTAAGTTTATTATCTGTGGTCCGGTGTGAAATTCATATAAAATCAACGAAGATAAACAATATACGACATGTAATAGAAATAATTACTTACTTTTTGTGTAACCTGTAACCACCTTTACTGGTAATTACTAGAAAAATCCGTGTTGGCATAGATTCCACCAAAACTTTTAGCTTCTCTGTTGTAATGGATCTCTACGCGTTTTCAACAGCTGTTTTTCTGTCTTTAACCGAACTATACTGTTGCTCAACTACTTAAATTCGCCGCACTAGAATTTTCCATTCAGGATTTATATTTGGACTTCTATCAGGACAGGTTCAAGCCAAAAATATTTTTGGCAGCAAAGAAATCCCTTACATGTCTAGTGATGTGCACCGTTAAGAATATCTATTGAAAATTACGCTACTGTAATAGGCAACAAATTGCCAACAATGGTAGCGGAAATTTACACAACTTTATGTGCACTGCATAACCTTACGTAAAGCAATTTTGCACTGTATGTAATTTTACATTGTTTATGCATTTTAAATTTCCGATATAAAATGCGATATGTAAATTTACATAATGCTGTGGAACTAAGTTACATAAGTTTAATAAAATTTTACATTATTTATGAATTCTTCAATTCCGTATGTAAAGTACACAATATGTAAATTTACTAATATAGTTATGTAATTTATTTCATTGGTCAATATAATGTTTCGTACAGAAATTAATAAATTACGTTCATAATCAAGTAAAAAAGCTAGAATTGGTCTAAGACCAATTCTTATGACCATGGCACTAATATGTTAGTATAGATTAACAATCAACACGTAAAAGAAATAATACTAGATTCAATGCTAACAGCTACCTAAGAAATCATAATTTTAAAAATCAATAAATATTTGTAGGTATGCAGTATTTCCATGATTGAGTTCTTTTTAGCGAAATCCAATTATAAAAATATTGCGTACCTAAAAATATTTTTTGATTTTTAAAACTGTTTTAAGGTAACGCTTAGGATCGAAACTAGTAACATTGCTTTACATCTTTTATGATTATAAATCTATCACCAACTCACTCCAGAAAATCAAACTATACACTGACCGGCGACCGCATTCCGATATAATTTCCCGTATAATGATTCATAGCATCGCATCCTGATAAACGTATGAGTAGAGTTTTGAAGTAAAGAATAAAGATAAATGCAAACGCCATTACTTATGTTATATTGAAATTTCCTTTTTAAATATGGGGAATTCAATGCAAATTACAGTATTGTATGTAATTTTACGCAAATTTACAGTATGACACAAAAGTTTTGTGTAAAATCAGAGTACTGTATGACATTTTACACAAATTTACAATACGATACAAAATGTTTATGTAATTAATTGTAAAATCACATAAAATATATAAACAAACAATTACTTACTTTACTTATTTTTGCAATTAAAAGTAGGAAGTTTGCAGATTACTTAAAAAGTATTTAATTTCTTAATGATTATGTGTATATACATACATTTTAAGCGGTAGTGACTATTTTAACCATAGTAATTTTCCACAATGTTAGTTCATGATTTTTTACGGTGTAGATAGCAGCATTACCCTGTTGGAAAACAAGATTTTCCACCGCATAACTCTTACACTACCTCAACTAACATTTCCTTCAGAAATTCCGCATACGGTTTTGAGTCCACGCTTCGAGGGAGAAATACCAGTTTAGTGGTGGTAGCAGAACAACAAAATCCAGACCATAACGCCGCCTCCACCGGATAGACGACTAATCTTGATGGACTCCAGAAGCCTTATGTCGCGCCAATGATATTTGAAACTATCTGGGCCATCTAAATTAAATAATTTTCATCGCACTAAAGATAAATCGCGACCTTTCCGTTTTCAAGAACATATACTTTTTTCCAAATTCAAAACGTGCTTGCTTTAAGTGCCTTGGTTAAGCATGGCTTTTTACAGTATTTTTTTGTAAACCAAGTTATGCTCTACCTTTAAAAATTTCTGTCACTGGCAGGTTAAACTCTTTTACCTAGTATTTGCGATGTAATCAGGTTCCTGCTTCCTGACTATCCTCAAAATATGTCTTTTTTGATGATCACTAAGCTCTTTATTGTGATCATGAGTCGCCTGTTTTCCCTAAAAGGGAATGCCCTCTTTTCATACAACTTTAGGCCCGACACCTCTAGATATGAGAGATATATTAAACGATGCATTTTAACTCTCTGAACATATTTTATTAACAATGTTTATTTCAATAAAAGCGTGGTACTTGTTGGTTATCGGATGTAGCTTGAGCGGCTTTCTTGGGTGAAAAGGTGGACTTTTCTACTTTTCATATGAGTGTGCGGAATTGGTGCATCGTGGAAAATGACTTCCTATGAGAAAAATGTTCAAAACAGAGCAGTAATGGCCACTGAAGAAAGAACTGCAGAAAATATATATGTGAAATGTAGTAGCTAGGGTGTATGTTACTCAACTGCATGAAAATGGGTTTTCTGGCGGCGAAAACGTCCCGAGAAAGTTTTTTGAATCGGGAAGAAAGTACACCACCCGATAGTACTTTTCGAGTATTTGAATCCACCCCTCTCGCCGTGATTCCTACCCCAATCCAGAAGGTATGTAGAGAAAATTTTTCTTCTACGAATTATAGCTAGTAATCAACTGCTCTCAATCTAGTTCTTTTGAACAGACATCTGGTGTTCCCCAGGATACAATACTCGGTTGCTTTATTTTTCTTATTTATATCAATGATTTACCGACTGAGATTACTTCGGACATTTTGTTGTACGCTGATGACGCTAGAATTTTTGGAGTAAGTAACGACATCCGTGACTGTAATAGCTTGCAAGATGATATTAAAAAACTTGCAATTTGGTGCAAAAACAACCATTTGGGCTTAACGTAGACAAATGTAAGAGCATAACTTTCTCTAGAAAATGTGACATAATTTTATTCCACTATAAAATTAACGATATTTCTTTATCATATGTCATGTTACTTTCGATGAAAAACTTCTCTTCGCTCCCCATTTGAACCTTATTACTGCCAAAGCTTATCGTCTTCTGGGTTTCATTTTTAAGGTATGTAAATCTTTCAAATCAAGCGCCTCTTTTATTGCTCTGTATAATTCATTGGTGAGAAGCACTCTGGAATATGCGTATCAAATTTGGAGCCCCTTTTACACTTGCTATAATAATCTACTCGAATCTGTCCAGAGAAAATTCACCAGATTATTATTGTATAAGTTGGAACATAATGAGTTAGATTATAATGCGAGATTAACCCGATTCGACATCTTATCTTTGGAGCGTCATCGTGTTTTGTTTTTGATAGCGTATTTTTGTACAGAATTCTTAATGGCGATGTACACTGTCCTGACTTGCTTTCCAGAATTGGTACGCAAGACAATATACTCCTTTTAGATTGCCATTTTCAAGGACAAACCTGCGAGAAAAGTCACCTTTATATCGAATTCAGAAGACATGCAATCTAAATATCAGTGATATCGATATTTTTAGTTCTGGCCCTCTGGCGTTTAAAAGACTAATCTTGAATGAGATCGCTCAGTGATCCTAAAGTTATAATTTATTTCGACTTTGTTTGCTTTATTTTTTTGCTTTGCTTTGCCCTTTTTTTTCTCTTTGCCCATTTATTCTTTTTAACTTCCTTTTGCCGTATTTACTTTGTTTGTATCTGTTTAGCTCTTATTTTTGATTTTTTTTTGGCTTAAAATGTTATTTTTGAATTTTAATTTTTTTTTGTTTTTTCTGAATTATATTTTTATTTTCTTAGTTTGTGATTACTTAGTAGTTTAGTATTTTGTAGATTTTTAGTAGTATTTTGTTTTTTCTCTTTTCTCCTTTTTTGTATTCTTTGCCTATGTATAATATTCATTTTTTTTCCCTACTCATACCTATATTATTAAGCTTGAAATTTGTTTTTTGCTTCCCTTCTTTTTTTATTTTGTAATTTCTCTTATGTAACTTACTTTTAAGGTAGTATCTTAATGGACTTGTCTGTGTACAATCTTATTAACTTATAAATAAATAAATAACGCGAACAGTGAAACCCGTTTTCCGATCGGATATAACCCTACTGCGGAAGCGCCGATCTAAGGTGCGAAAAATCTGGTATACCTCAGTTAGAATAAAAAAGAAGGAAATATTAAAAAGTGAGAATGGGGATGGCTATTTAAGCCTCCGAGTACATATAGGCGTGTGGGTACTCAAATTTCTTCTCAAGACCTAAGGATTTCGATTCTGTACTAGATTTTCCAAAATATACTAGATGAAACTTTGACACGCCCCCCTCAAGCCTTCCTTGGCCTTATCGAATTAAACATTGTTAATAAAATATGTTCAGAGTATCATAATAATGCATCGTTTAAGATATCTCGCATGTTTGTTTATGGCGGGTCTAAAATGGGTCAAGAAGTAAGAAGTTTCGGACAACGGCTTGCGGTCTGTTTATTTTAAGTGTAATTTCCTGAAGTGTGAGACCAAGATCGCTATAAGCTGCTCTTTTAGTCCTCTTTTCCTCATAGTAATGTTTCCTCGTGGCATTTTCGAAAATTGTTCTTAATTCCTAATAAAATTCTACAAGAATGTACAAACTAAGTATCATTCAAAAGTAAAGAAACATTTCAAAAAGTTACCTTTTTTCAATTTTGTTTCTTACCAAACTAAGACACTTTGCCACTTACCTATCAAATTTTCTAAAAATCCTTGAGATATCAGAGGATAAAAATTCACACTGTACACAGTCGATTGATAACAAGCTTAAATTAAATCTGAGCAAGTCACAGTGTAACAATTTTTCCTTTGGTGCCGTTGATTTTTCATCACTTCCTTCTATATTCTTTTGACTGGTTTTCCAATACATAGATAAAATCCATAACTTCGGGGTCACGTTTAACTCTAACATGAAATGCTGGGATCTCGTTAACTTTAGCCTATGAACGGTTTATGCCACACTACGCCACTTTTGGTTGTCTGCTAGAATGATTTTCCTACGATACTACGATGCTAGATTCGCACTGCTCCAGACAAGTACATGCTGCATTTTTAATGATTGTATAAAGTTTGTTTTCCGGGTACCAATATTCGATTATCTTTCTCACCTGAATTTTACACTACTAGACTGCTTGATAGAAGTGTATGTATATCTAAATAATTGAACATTATTCTTCCTATTCAACTTACTGTACACAATTCTCAGCCCATTTACTTGAGTACAATGTTTCAATCATTGAACTCTACCAAAACAATTCCAAGTTCCATCTCTGTACTCGACATTTTTTTTCTATTTATCTTTTTTATCTTTATTTATAAGTTAATTTTGTTTTTATACTTGTTTAGCGTATTTTCACAAAGGTACCAGTTTTAGTTTCTTTGTGACGTTCATTTTCCATTTTATAAAAGTTTTCATACCTAAAAAAAAAAAAATCGAAAACAAAAAATTAAAATTGACATAAACAAGTCCACGAAGATCACTAATAAATACGAAAATAATTAAATCCTTAGGCCTCCTCCCAACATTTAAAGTCCCGAAAAGCTTTCTTAAGTGTTTTCGTAATTGATGAGATTACCAGTCGTAGCATAAAATAAAAAAAGTCGATCAAAGAAAAATGATTAATGGTTGGGCAATGATTAATGATTGGAAGTTGCTCCTAATCATAATTTGAGTGGCTTTCTGGGATGTATACACTTAGTACAGCGGCAGGGAGCAGCAATGTGGTTTTATATAATTATTTAAGTGAAATATTATAGGACTCTGCATGCGAAATGAAAATTGACTTCCTTTTTTTTTCCTAGAAAGAAGACTTCTTAATTATTTACAAAAGTGTGTGCGAAGGTTATGGTTTGAGTAACAAAGAAAGAAAAAATCAAACAACAACAACAACTAAAAGTTCTCCGTTAATTCTAGTAATTTTCAATGTTTACAAATCCTTAGTAAGATGCTTCAGAATCCTGAAACAATACCACAGTGATAGGACCTAAGGTCCTCTTCAATATGTTCTCTGAATTCTTATCGCCTTTGTATTCCAATTTTCCATGACAAAAGTATTTTGCTGGCAAAGCACAATGACAATCGTTTCTGAAAGGATAGAAGAAGGTTTATCTTAGTATTTCTTCTTCTATAGGACATTAAGGAACAATGACATCAATCGTCCTATTTACGCACAATACCCGTATTATGGCTAAAGTAAATGACACTTTAATTAAGCCATGATACAGAATATGTGCATAGGATGATCAGAAATCGTCTAAGCACCCCGACACAAGCATACTAGGAAGAAGAAAAAAAAACAAAAACAAATACAATATCATCATTCTACCGTGCACGTCGTATGTGCTTGCCTGCCTACTTTCACCTTACGTTTTCATTACAAACAGAGAAAGTCACGTAAGAAATTCTCGAACACCTTAAGAGCAATGTCACTTGGGCAATTTCCCCATGGTAGAAACTGTACTCCTTAGTTTACGTTAATTGAAATAATTAAAGCTCCGTAATCATGCATAATAGATTACACCGTCTTAATTAAGATTTCATAACACAAGGGTTTACCCGTGTCCTTAGACCGAACATTATGCGTGAGCCGATTTGAATTCTCCCGCTGGGAAAACTGTTCACTTTATCTATACGGAACGAAAATATTTCGTTGCGCTCATCCGGCAAGGGAATATTTGCTGTAAGTCATTAGGATATGTAATTTCGAACGTATATATAGGTTTGTATATACATAATAGATATATATGCGCGATTATACAGGTATACCACATCTTTACACCCATCATCGCTAAATTTTCAAGGCTTTTGGCATATGGAAATGGCGGTGATATGGAGGGATGTCAGATTATGGGAGCACACCTATCAGCTCACAGGCAACATTATAATCTCGTCTAAATCTCTACCTACATTAGTAGTATACGCGTAAGAATGAGGAGAATCACACTTAGCGTTATATGATGAGGGTTAAATATCACGTGAGAAGTGTTTCATTAAGAGATTGTCTCCTTAACATTCACAAAATATTTTATTAAAGATTTTAGGACCCGAAGGGTTAAATTATGCGCTAGGATCAGCGCCCTATACCTTTTGTCTTCTATGAATTTAATTGCTACATGACTCTGTTTATTGCTAATGTGTGTTATCCCAAGGGTTCATCCTGAAAGATTGGAAGACGGAGAGACGAAGGGAGGGGAGAAAGAGAGAGAGAGAGAGAGAGTGCGAGATATTAACTGGGAAATTTTAATATAAATTGATTTTCGAGGAATACGAGTATAAGGAAATTTTATTACTCTTAGAATAGGCTTTATTGTACTTTCTTAGAATTTTAATGCTTTTTGCTTATGTGGTTAAGAGTGTTATAATATGTAAGGAATCATAAAAAAATATGCAAAATTTAATTTAATTTTGTGCGAGATTAATTTTTCTCGTCTTTCTAATACAAGCTTTAGATTATTTAAGACGCAAACCATATGTGTTTCAGAAAATCATAACCAATAGATGGAGTAGTTAGACTTTTTTATCTCATTGAAGAAACTGCCACAATCTATAACGTACTTAATTTGCTGAGGATATAGACAATCTACAAGGGCACAACGAGACTTAACTCACTATAAAATTCTGTCATGTTTGCAGGGGTCTCAAAAAGATGCTAAGACTCTTGTGTAAATATCAACTATTTTGGTGCTAATGTCGATTTCGATGGGACCATTTGAGTGTTGCACTTTTTCTGGCAGCGGAGAACTGGGAGCACTGAAGTCCATCGAACATATTTCTGTCATATTCCTTGTATTTGTGGACACACGTATTATATACACGGAACTGTCAAACGTAATAAATGCTCTTTATTGATATATAGAAACAAAGTTCTTCTTAACTTTATGCCAATTACCCAAACAAATTTTTTTTAATTCATTTAACTCCAAAACTTCACAAATAATCGCGACAGTACACTTTGACAGAGCAGATGACAATTCAACTTGAATATGTATTTGTAACACCGACAAAATATCCGGTGCAAAGTAGGGGAAGTGAATGCAAAACTTGTGTTGCACTTCTGCTATAAAAATTGTCCCATTGAACATTTTCAGTGTTGCACTGCTGGAAAACGTGCAATACTGGTGTTGCACCGAAGTTCCATCAAAATCGACATAAGAATCATTTTAGACACATTTCGGAATATCAGGTACATCACGTTGTAAATTTAAACATTAATATGTTTGCATTGGACAAGCAAAATGGAATGACATATTCATGTCACGTACAAAAATTAATATGTCCCTAAATCTTAGATCATATAACAAAAAGGATAGGCTATCAGGAAGAAAAACTTAAGCATTTTTCTGCATGTAGTAGAACCGCATCGATGTATTCGTTTTAGTCATGGAAGTAGTAAACACCGGGCGAAAAATTTAGCGGTTGAAACTTTATTAAGTATTGAAGATATTCAATAGAAGTGATTGCATTATATCACAAGATTTTTAAATTCATTTTTAAGATTATAATTTTATAATATTTTTATAACTTTTTATATTTTTACGAATTTTCTTAGTGCCCCATTTATTTTCTGATAATATTTTTTGCCATTGCCTTTGTATGGCTGTTGTAACTTAAGGCGACAATAACAATTGGAAAATGTTAAATTTTTCTACCACGGCTGTTTATTTTTATAAATATTTCACTGTTATTTTATTTAGAACAGTATAATTTATTATTGAAAGAATTAAACTTGCCTGAAAAATGATTTCCTAAGAGAATATCTCCGGTTGTTTCTGCAGCACAGCACAGCGCACTTCATTCCGATAATTGAAGACTCCGGAGTCTCGATTCTATGAAATCCCGTTCACAAAACAATATTTGAGTATAATATAGCACTTCTATTAAGTATATAATCACTTATAATCGCCTTTATATCACAAATTCAGTAAATGAAACACGAACTTTCCTTTGATAAAATCTGAAATGTCAGAAATAAATCAGAATTGTCAAACTGAAAAATAACCTTAGAGTAGCAAGGCGATAGCCTACTTGTCATTTCGCCTCCGTTTCTAAAAAAAATGCTTATCACACGTACAGGAATTTTACACAGCATAGCCTATCCTTTTCGTTATATGATCTAAGCCCTAAATATATCTGTAAAAAAACAAGAAAATCGTGTAAACTATATGGAGTTTTATTTAAGGAATAATTTGTTTTAAATTTATATTTAGAAGCTTCATTATACTCGTTTCGCCGATCAAATGCTATTCTCTTAAGATTGCAGTCTCTCACTTGAATTTTCGAGAGGACTTGCAGAATAATTCTGCTTACTTTAATCTATAATGGCAATCTGTCTAGAATATTACCTTAAATAATGAAAATAAATTGGACAAAACATTGTTCCAAATGATATGTTCATAGTCTTACGAGCTTGGCCTTAGTTTTTGGCGTAACAGTAATGGTTACATCCTTATGACAGTCTGGATGAAAACTCGAATCTTGGCTGGATTCCAATGTTCTTGAGTGATATGATTTATTTATTCAAAGCATCGAAAGAGCTGGGATTTGAAAGGTTCAGACTAGATCTGTAATAACACGGAGGCGTAACAGTTCAGTCAAACCTGCACGCTCTTGATGTAGTATTCTAAAGGGATGTTGGAATACGTATCGCCAACAGGCAAACGCAGTTTAGCTGAGTTGACCCTCTCGACGAAGCTGAAGCGGCAATTATGGACCTGCAAAGTTCTACCTGAGCTCTGAAAATAATTATATCTTTTTCATTAACATAACAAAAATGTGAAAGTTTCTATTGATTTATTTTCGGTGACGAATCTTTGTTCATATGTTGGACCGATTGTCGTTATTTTCTATTTAAAACAAAACAATTATTATATAAGCATGAACATGAGAAACGACGGTCCTAGTCTCTGGTTTACAGGATAATAATATAATTTTATATTTCATTCTCGAGATGGAGCTCGAAGCCTACTTGCGAGACTTGTTCTAAGTCTCAAGGTAGTTTTCGCAATAGGTTTACGAATATATGACTAATTCGGTATGGATTTTTGGTTTATAGCTGGAAGGAAAACCCATATCTGAGCTAAGAAGCTTTGTATGGATCATTCTTGAATGGCACACAAAAAACCTGAACGAAGATTATTTCAACAATAGTACCTAAATATTTGACAAAAAAAAAGAAGTAAACATTTTTTTAATCGTTTTACATTGGGATATCCTTAAGAAATAGAAAGACCAAATTTTCAAAAGTTAGTACAGGGTGGGCCAAAAGTCACCATGGGGGCCAAAAGTCACCATGGGGGCCAAAAGTCACCATGGGGTTTAAAAATTTAATAACTTTTTCGTTTATATATTTTTTTATTTTTTTTTTAGATTATATAAATAACATCTGGAGAATAAATAATGGAGAGATTCACAACTGAACAAAGAACCAGAATAATAGAATTTTATTACTTAAATCAGCGATCAATTATTTTAACGCAAAGAGCATTTTTAAACCCCATGGTGACTTTTGGCCCACCCTGTATTATTCTGGTTCTTTGTTCAATTGTGAATCTCTCCATTATTTATTCTCCAGATGTTATTTATATAATCTAAAAAAAAAATAAAAAAAATATATAAACGAAAAAGTTATTAAATTTTTAAACCCCATGGTGACTTTTGGCCCCCATGGTGACTTTTGGCCCCTATGGTGACTTTTGGCCCACCCTGTATATGAAGCATGTTCTTTGGAGCATGTTGTGAAAATATCCACTAGTTAAATGACAATAATTATAAAATTAAGTTTACGAAAAGTCTTAGAGTAAAAAATAAATATTTAACAAACGAGTTTTCAAACAAAACTGAGGCCAAGCCGCATGAAAAAGTAGAAAATAAACTTTTCTTCACACACAGAGGTGGACTCAGATTTTTTGATTGGGACATTTCTCTTGAATATTCTTTCTCTCCATGGATCAAATCACTTATTTACCTTTGATTGATCATACTAAAATATATCGGTGATTGTCAGCGAATAAAATCTGAGTCCACCTCTGTGTGTGAAGAAAAGTTTATTTTCTACTTTTTCATGCGGCTGGCCTCAGTTTTGCTTGAAAACTTGTTTTTTACTTATTTTATTTTCTGCCTTTTTCATGTTAACTAAATTGTTATTAAGTGCTGTATGGAGATATTTTAAAACAATTTTATGACGGCTGAAAAGACACTGATTTACCAGTTTTTCAAAAAAATTATTCGAGTAAAAATTATTTTTATTAACAGAACTTTTACGTCAAAATATCGCTAAAGAACAAAAGCTTATAATTGAAAATGTATCTAGCTAAATACACCAACGAAAGTTAAATTTTAGTTGTTGCCTGAGTTTTCTTTTCCTCGATTTTTCATGCAAGTTTTCATGATTGTTGAAGAGAAAGTATTGCTGCCAGTAGGACGGAAAAAAAATGATTCCGCATAGCTTATAAAACTTTTTTGTCGGAAAATTTTTCCGTAAAAGTCGGAAAATTCCGGAAATTTTCGGAAAATTTTCCAGAAAAATTGGAAAATTTTGCATTTTTCCTGAAACAGATTTATCACTAATCATATCGATGAAACTTTTTCCAATGATTTTCGTGCTTTTCCGGGTTTTCCATGGAGTTTTCCACAAAATCAGCTTTATGCAACTAATTTCGCTCTACAACTTTGTCTTAGGTTGTAAAACGGTCAAACGCTTCCTTGGTCGGAAAAACCCCGGAAAAGCGTTTTACATGAATTTTCCTCGATTATTTTCTGCAAGTTTTCGCAATTGTCGGAGTGAAAGTAATGATGCCAGTTGATAGGGAACTTGATCCTACATAATTTAGAAAACTTTTTTACCGGAAAATTTTCCGGAAAAGTCGGAAAATTCCGGGAATTTTTTTCGGAAAAATCCGAAAACTCTGCATTTTACCTGAAACGGATTTATGACTAATCAAACTTGTACCAAATTTTCAAAGGATTTTTCCTGATTTTCCGGGTTTTCCATAGAAATTTCTGGTTCAAATTTTGATAGATTCAATTATCGCGCGATATGAACCTGTGTGCCAAATTTCAGCTCGCTGTGATGACGAAAAGTGAGTCTACGAGAGTGTCGAAAATAGTAAAAAAGAAATACAAATTCGTGTACGAGTTAAAGGGACGAGCTGGCCTCAATAATGAAATTGTTGTTAATAGGGGGATGAAATTTTTAACAAACTGGAAGTTTCAATACAATTTTGTGTGCAGAAGAACTAAAAACAAAGTTATAATTTGGTAATAGAAATATTGTAGCAGGTGAGCTACTGATTTGAACGTGAAGTCCGGACTATCAGACGAAGCTCGAAGATGCCCGGCGGCACCCTATCAGTCCTCGACTATTGGCAGAGAGTGTGGTGTACCACTTACCTTATAGTATGGTAAGGACTTGGTGACATGTCCTCTGATGCTGGATCTCCATCGACCTTATGACATGGTGTGCATCAAATTTTATGCGAGGTCCCTTGAAAACGATCCTGAAAATAGCGGAGGAGTTGATCCTAATCGATTATCACGCCAAGAGAGTCTCCAAGAGACAGTAAAGGGAGAATAAAAAGCATTTACAGTGTCATTATTATGTTATAAAAATATATATAATATATTTCAATTCTAAAGGAAATTTATTAGAGATAAGCTCTTTATGTATACAAGAATGTAAGCAATAGTACCAATTTAAAGTAGTTATTCGAAGTAACACTTGAATCCTAAAGTTAACCTCATATTTTCACCAATAATTCAATATACATGAGCGCATTTTTTCAGTACTCAAGAAAAGCAAACTTGCGACCTACAATTAGTACGCAATATTAATTTCAAAGTGCTTGTGCACATTAGTACTTCAATCCTAAAGTTATTTTCCAAACAACATTTTTTTATTGTTTTTTTTTTTATTGGAACCTATAATTCCTAGTGATTCTAGCCTGAATTAAGCTATTTTGCACTTAAATCTAAGAACCAGTTTGACATAGAAATCCTTGAATATATTCCATTTCTCGTCTATTTCATCATCGATGCAGTCTTGTGCAGTATAGGAGTATAATTGTATGACATCTCGGTCTAGGTCTGATGTAACATATATTTCCAGTGGATCTCCCATCTTAATTTAAAGAGTTAAACAAACTGCTGAACAGGTTACGTCCACTTTTTTGTTTTCACACCAATATCAAGTGGTCTTTTGCGTAATTCCTTCGTTGTCTTCCTAATGTCAGGATTTCCACAGAAAGCAGCTGTATATATGTCAAGAACTACTAATGCTCAAAAAAAAAAACTTCATCAAATTCCGGTTCAACTAGGCCTTGAAGTAAATTCTTCTGCCTCGGCAATACTGCTTGCTTGTGACGTCCAGGAAAATTCAGACATGCCGTTTGCTTAGGGTAAATGGGGCTGGCACTTTCGCGATTTAATTATCAAAAAAAAAAATTTATATGTCTGACGAAAATTTGTTCTCACCTCGAACGGCCTTTTAATTTTCTCGGGCAGATGTCATTAGTACCGTCAAGCGAACTCAGCAGTATAGTGCGCCGTGTAGGTGGCGACCATATCACTATCAGCCAAACTGGTGTACGCTACGACCAGGAATTTTTCTTCTTAAATTCTTACTTGCATCTACTAACTTCCATTATCTCAAATTTTCCATAAATATTTTTCTCCAATTTATGATTATAAACAAGATTTCCAATCTATTTAGTACAAACCTAAAAACTCCAAAAACATATTTAATATGCCCCCTCACAAAAATCCGAAAGAACTCGAAATAAATCACAGAAATTAATAAGATTAAACCAAAACAGCGTAATAGAAAATAATCGTATTTCTCTGGAAATTACTTCTAAAAAATCGTCTCGTGCCAAAAAATCTTATGTCGAAATTTAATGTCCTACCGTAAAGAACCGAAAACAAAAAAACACAAAAAAATTGCACACTTCAAATAATTTATGAACCACAAAATACTTAAAAAATTTATTATAAAGTCAGGTGTAAATCTTGTCAAAATGATAATAAAGGAGCGAGCAGCTATAAGAAAACCAAGCCCCGCCGTTTTGTTTTTATTTACACCAATAATGGGCCTCATGACTCTCGGATAAAAGTCTCACTAAAAATTAGAAACATCTGCTACTCTCCGTTGCGTAAATTGAGATTTTCCCACTCCTCTGGTAGCAATCAGCCCCGTATTTAAGGGAATAGAATTATGTAAATTCCCTTCTGGATTTAAATCTTCCATCCCCAATTTTCCAGATTAAGTATAAGCAAGCAGTTTTGAGGTGATTTGCTTAGAAATGTGTTTTATGTTTTCTTTTTCTTCTTCTTTCGAATTGAAAGAATTTTCCTTGCTTCCTTCCTTCACTTCGAATAGGATAAGCTAATCTATTATTCACACTTAGTTAAAATGCAACTACATTGAGATTTGTTCTTGTTTGAATATTGCTTTTGTATTAAATATAAATACTTAGAAATCGTAAGCATAACTCATCTATAATACGAAATTTGTCGTTTCGATTTCCTTTACAGCATCCCTTTTAGCAATTTCCATCCGACAACGAAAGTCGTTTGAGCATTCATCAAAGCCCAAAATTAGCCAACTGAAATCGTCTCTTTTATGAGTTCTGTTCAATTTACGTCCAAAAAAGATCTATTTCCCTCAGAGACACAGAAAAGCTAATATACATACGTATGTACTAGTATGAATGATGGTACGTGTTCCTTTGAATCATCCGGTACGAAGGGCGTCTCTTAATTCAGTGCAATCAGCACTCACTAACCCATCAATGCAAATAAAATCATCGCTTCAAGGATATAATCCGAAACAACTTTTTCGAATTCGAAGCTCTTCCGTATCTAACCAGAATCATTGCCGCAAATGTGATTGCTATCGGCATTACAAGCGCGCAACTATTGCCAATCTGAAAGGCTCCAATTTGCCTAATGGAAAATGTAAGCTAAAAAAAAAAAAGTTTTTCTACCAATTTTTTGTAATTTTGTAGGTACTGCTGTAAAATGAGGACTTCAAGTTTGAGAGTTCAGTCTCTTTGGTCCTTCCATCGTTCTGTTGTCCTCTCTATACTTATCTACTATGTAGGATGGCTGATAAAGTAGAAGAGGGAGGGGGAAATAAGTATCAATTTTTCATTGACAATTCTATCGAATTCTTCTTCTTAAGAATCGAATCAAGTCTTTTGTAAAAGCTATGCTTAGCGCAATTTGTATTCAGTGAAGTGTGTTTACACAGTAATGTTAGGCTACTAAGGAGGCTAATGATTTTACGGGGCATAGAGAAATTCTCTGTGTTGTATAGTCTTGTCGTGAAGTTGGCATTTAAGAGGGTCAATAAGAAAATGTTACTTTGAAATTGTATGTTAAAAGCATACTTCCGAGTTTTCCTTTAGGACTTGGAAGAATAGGAAAATTAAAAAAATTACTTCGGGACAATTGCTTCATGGAAGTTCTGAGATTTTGATTTAAGATTCCTGCATGACGAGAGAGATTTGGTAGGAAATTTATATTTATGTATATATGGAAGGAAAGATCTGAATTTAATTATAAAGTCATTAAGCGCAAACTGTTACACTATCTGCCCACATTTCATGAAGTGCCTAGACTTTTCGTGAAGTGCTGAGTTATAAAAAGTGTCTACGACATATGTAACATTGATTTCTTCGGAGCGACTGAGACAATTTGACTGATGAACATTTATACCTCCTAAGGTATGTAGGTGGTATATAACAGCTAGCCCATCAGTAATTTATTAGCAGATTTTCATTAAGGACTTAACAGATTCCAAACTTATTTAAAAAAAAAATTTCTTATTTTTACTATTTTAATGTTTTAACGTTGTTGTTGTTTTTTTTTTTAATTATGTTATTTTAATTTTCTTTTTGAAATGATTGCGTGACAGAACCATCACGTTATTGTGATAACACAGCTCACAAACTCATATTTTTATGAGACTTTTTTAATTTACCAATGCCGTCAACATTAAGCCCTGCTGGGCTTCGTTTTGTATAGCCTCATTTCATAAACCCGTGTTGGAAATTTTGACAATGACTTCAGGAATCTTTGAAGTCTCTGAATGTGTTTTTCTGCCTGGTTTGTAGTCTACGATATTCCTGATGAAATATACATCTCTTTGATCGAATTCTCACCAGCGCAGGAAATATTCCAAATTCTTGTAAAGGGAAGCACATTCACACCATAGTCAGAAAATATATTTTTCGAAACGCCTGTTAACATACCATAGATAAATGAAGTGTTTGATTATAAATTGTTGACAATATTGTTTTACTTTTTGTTTAGCAAAATTCCCAGTCATTTGGTAGTTCTACGTGGACAGTTCGAAAGCTCTTTCCGAATTTTAACTTTACCACCCAGTATCCACGGGCGCCGCCATTTTGAAAAAATAGCGCTCAAAAACAGATTTTTGGCAATACCTCCTTTCCGACACATTTTACGATGAAAATAGATATGTAATTAATTAAACTAGAGAAAATTTCCTATAATTTATGTGCTTACCTACCTTTTTTTCTTTTGTCAAATGAATGGTTTCAGCGGACGAGCGCCGCAGTCTACTCCAACAGGCGTATTACGTATATTAACGAAAAATATTTTACTACGCGTTGAAAAGCCGGCCTACTGTCAATACTCGTGTTGGAGTAGACTTTGCGGCGCTCGTACGCTGAAACCATTAATTTTATAAAAAAAAAAATCAGACTTAAATTATCGGAAATTTTCTCTAGTTGAATTAATTACATAACTATTTTCATCGTAAAATGTGTCGGAAAGGAAATATTGCCAGAACCCTGTTTTAGGCGCCAGTTTTTCAATATTGTGGTGCGAGCGGTAAAGTGAAAATTCGGAAAGATCTCGCCGAAATCTATGAAAGTACCATTTTGCAAAATCCTCGGAAAACTTTTATTTAACCCCCTTTTGAGCACCAAATGACTGCACTAACAATTCGTACAGGTTTATAATAAAACGGAGCGGATTGTTTACTTATAACACAAAAATAAAAAGTGAAATTTCGCGTACAAAAGTGCCACAAATATACGACGTAGGAAATCATCATTTTTCAAGCATGTATAGTTATAAAATGTTATTTTATGTACTTTACACACATATTTATATCAAATTAAATTGAAAATAAATAAAATAACCGGGCAAGTGCGAGTCGGACTCGCGCACGAAGGGTTCCTACTTATGATACTAATAATGAATGAGAATAAATCGAGGAAAAAAACTCCGAATAAAATCACGTTTCTTATATGGGGTCCCTTTAATTTTTTATGTTATTTTTATTATTTGTTGTTATAGCGGCAATACGGAACCCTAAAAATGATGAAATATCGAAAAATACTTTGGATAGCTCCGCTGCACCGAGATTTGTTTACGTTTGTGACAGCTGAGAAATTCCTGAGGTTCTTGGCGTAAGTGACTGCGACTAAGAACATCTTCTTCGTTCTCTACAAACCCTACTACTGTACTACACGGCTGTATTGTGGGATTGAATTAGTAATAAAATAAGTAAAAAACGAGTTTTTAAACAAAACTGAGGCCAAGCCGCATGAAAAAGTAGAAAATAAACTTTTCTTCACACACAGAGGTGGACTCAGATTTTTTCTCTTGAATATTCTTTCTCTTCATGAATCAAATCACTTATTACCTCTGATTGATCATACTGAAATATATCGGTGATTGTCAGCGAATAAAGTCTGAGTCCACCTCATTTTTTACTTATTTTCTTTCTGCCTTTTTCACGTTAACTAAATTGTTATTACGTGCTGCATGGAGGTATTTTAAAACAACTTTTAAGTCATGTTTGGTGCCGATCCGAAAACAACAATTTTTCGAGTATCAAATCGTTGAAGTACTGCAACGGTTTTCTGAAATTCAAATTATGTTTTAAACAGCGCTTTTTAGCTGTATTCCAACTTGATCCCATATAACATGAATTTTCCCGATTTTTCATGTTTTCCACAGACTTTTCCTATTACTATGAATTTTTTTTAAAAATTTACATGAATTTTCCTCGATTTTTCATGCACTTTTTCATGATTGTTGAAGAGAAAGTATTGATGCCAGTAGGACGAAAAGAAACATGATTCCGCATAGCTTATAAAACTTTTTTGTCGGAAAACTTTCCGGAAAAATCGGAAAATTCCGGAAATTCCAGAAAAATTGGAAAATTCTGCACTTTTCCTGAAACAGATTTATCACTAATCATATCGATGAAAATTTGTCCGATGATTTCCCCGCTTTTCCGGGTTTTCCACGGAGTTTTCCACAAAAGCAACTCATTTCACTCTACAACTTTGTCTTAGGTTGCAAAGCGCTCAAATGCATCCTTGGGCTGAAAAACTCCGGAAAAGCGTTTTACATGAATTTTCCTCCATTTTTTCTGCAAGTTTTCACCATTGTCGGAGAGAAAATAATGATGCCAGTTGATAGGGAACTTGATCCTGCATAATTTAGAAATTTTTTACCGGAAAATTTTCCGATACAGTCGGAAAATTCCGGAAAATTTTTCGGAAAAATCGGAAACTGCATTTTTCCTGAAACGGATAACTAATCAAATTTGTACCAAATTTTCAAATGGTTTTTCCCGATTTTCCGGGTTTTCCATGGAAATTTCCTGTTCAAATTTTGATAGATTCAATTGTCACGTGACATGAACCTGTGTGCCAAATTTCAGCTCGCTGTGATGACGAAAAGTGGGTCTACGAGAGTGTCGAAAATAGTAAAAAAATATATAAATAGACAAATTCGTGTACGAGTTAAAAGGAATGGCCTCAAAAAAAGAAAAAGAATGTGTGAACTTTCGTTTTATGAACTTCATTAATATTATTTAATAAATTTTACTTAACACCAAATCGCAACTGACACATAAATCTTCAAATATTTTTTCTCTAACACATAAATATGAACTTCACAAACTGCGGTTACATATATCCTACATAACGATTACGGTCAAACAACCTGTTAATAGTTGAATGATTTTCAAAGTTGAATTATTTCTGCTACGGTGCTGGCCATAAACTAATAGAGCGAGTTACATAAAAATGCAGTAAATTATTACGCATAAAGTCAAAATAAATTTGAATTTCTCAGTAAATTTATTGAAAATGTGCACTTAATTTGCTATGGTGAATACAAAAATCAAATATGCTTATTTATCTTGTGATTTTTTTATTGTAGAAACAGCCACATTTCCACATTTTTAACTTTAGGGCTGCTGCGTCAACAGAGGTAATCTGCGGCCACAGCTAGCGCTGGGCAGCGCGTTTGTTTTTTCTTTTTATGAGTAGTAACAGTGGGTATAATAGTCAATCGCTCGTAGCGTCTTTGAAACGTTTACGAATTTTTAGAACTTACATGTGTTTTTATATACAGGGGTTTCCCCTTAGGAGATCAGTAGAGCAGGAGGTGATAGTAGGTGCCCACCTAGACAAAAGAAAAATTGTATGGCAGTGGTGGGGGGTGGGGAAGTTGGGCAATATATCAGGGTGATTAAGGAAAATAGCTATTTTTTTACAAAACACCCTGTATTTGAAAAAGTACTGGGCGCACGGTCACAGTTAAAAGTTCGTTGTATGCAGAACTTCATGGCCCTTCAAAAAAGACTACTCAACCCAGCAACGCACCCAGGATTTGGCTTTGGGGGGAGAAGGGACCATAGGTGTCCCAAGCTCTAAAGTCGCGTCCTGCACCCATCTGAGCATTTAAGGACTTGTATTGTAGATTAAAAGGTTTTATTTTATTTTATCCGACAGACCACATTTTATACGTAATTTGTAAATTATGTTCAGAAAACTGACATTCTGGAGGGGGACCGGTCCCGTTCGTCCTCCCTCTCGGTGCGTCCCTGGCTCAACCAGCCGCATAGCCCTACGGGGCTGGTTGAGCAGTCGTTGGAAAGGCCATGAAGTTCTACATACAATGAGCTCTTAACTGTGACCGTACGCATTGTACTTTTTAAGATACAGGGTGTTTTATGAAAAACTAGCTTGTTTTCTTAATCACCCTGTAACTCCTAAACTGTTGGTATTGCCCCCCCCCCTGCCATACAATTTTTTGTTAGTCTAGGTGAGTACTATCACCTACTGCTCTATTGACCTCCTAAGGGGAAAAAATCTGTAGTGTCGAAAAGTTATCTATCACACCTACATATAACAGGATGGCAAGTAATTTTGGATTATATATTTATTTTAGTGTTTGATTGTTTAGAAAAAGACATGTAATGCTTAGCAGCTCGGTAATTATTATGCTTTTATTTTTTTTTGTGCCGATTACTCGTATAGATGAAAAATCATATAACTTAGAGTTTTAAAAGTGTTATTGTTTATAAGAAATTGGTCAGCGATCAAAAAAATTTTTTACCTATCTGATTTTCCGACATAAAATCGATGGCAGGACAGCTTGGCTCACAAACGGAGCAAACAAACTGACTTGACAAATTTTGTTTTAGGGCTCTTACAGTAGAGCCCTAATTCCATGCAATCATTGTATAGCCATTGATTTTTCATAGCAACACTGATTCAAGCCTGAGTTGTTCAAAATTTTTACGATCATAAGGAAGCATTAAATTTTTCTTAAAAATTTACTTGCAAATTGTTCTCAAGAAGTTTAATGAATAACTATTCACTAATAACCCAGAAGAATAGGGCAATTTATATACCCCGTTTTGACAATATTGTCACAGATCTAATCTAAAAGTACTTTTTCAAAAAAAAAAAACACATATGCAGACGAGATCGAAAAGGAGAACATAGATATTGTAAGCTCTATCCCATCCAGATATGAGATGAGTAGCTGTTTAGCTTTCCTGAGGAGAGAGTAAGAGCGAATGCGCTTTATGGGTCACGAAGTGGAAACGTGAAATAAATAAGGGTACCATACTACCATACTGGAATTTTGCTACCAGAATATGCTGTACTATAGACGCCTTTCTTCATATCTTAGACATGCTACCAGTAAGCGTGACCACGGCAGAAGAACGGTGAAGAACGGTTATCGCGACTCCACCCTGAGATCAACATTGATGTGGATTATATTATCAATAGGTTTTCCAAATCAATCCAAAAATTGGATTTTCTGATACTTCTTCCGACCCCCTACCCCGCCCCACCCCTTGAAAATATTTTAGTTGTGACTCTCCACCATATACGCGCCTGACTCGACTAACATTCTTTCGAAGCTAAACATGACAAAGTCAATAATTTAATTTTCGATAATCTTTAACTTTTGTAAAGTCTCCACAAACTCACTTTAAACGCTGTGTCTGTGTCCCATTGAAAGTCAGAAAATCAATAGTTTTAAAGTTTCGGACAATTAAACACTCCGCCGACAAGGAAAAGGACGAATTTTTCGTAACATTTTCTAAACACTTCCGACTGTAATTTTTGAGTGCTGGGTATACAAAGAATCATCCACAGTCATCAACCACTTTTCAGAAGCTTTTAATTGCTCTCTTGGCAATTCAGTGGTTAAGTATACAACTGAAGTGGAAAACTCGAAAAGAAAAAGTTTCTGGAAGAGGACAAGTATGAGGATATCAAAAGCGTTTTACTCTGTGATGTAAAGAAAATAAAAAGAAAAAAAAATTGTGGTCTTATAAGACACTTTGATAGGTTTTTTTCTTCTTTATTTCCTTTTGCTTCCTATATTTCGGCAGAAGAAGGAAATAAAAAAGTTCGCTTACGAATGCTATTTAGAAAACTTTTTTGAGCTTTTGCGAGATTTCTTCACAGTTACCTACTTCAGTCCTTTCTAATTGGATCATTAAGTTGAGAGAGATTCTTGGTAGAGAGGTAAAGTTTATTTTTAGTTAAAGAAAAATAATTGCTTTCATTGTAAAATTTCCTCTTCACACAAAACAAAGTCGGATACAATGCAATACCTGACTCACTCAGGTATGCTTTATAATAACTGAAGCAATACTTAAAAAAAATATATATATATACTTTTTCTCAATCTTCCAGACAACGATAATTCTTTTGTGTTCATTCCTTCCAAGGCATCTGGTTATAATAAATTGACTGTTCTCATAGTGCACAATTTAAGAAAAAGAAAATATTAATAAACTATTTCTGGATGGAGACTTAAAGCACCGCCGGTAGCGGAATTGTTTTTAAAGATAAACAAAAAGAAATTTATGTTTGGCTTTTTATATTTATATATATTCAGTATGAACATGTGCTTTAGTGTCTCCTATTCCTTCACAGTTTGTTATCGTAACTAAGAGATAAATTGAATTTGGTGATCTCTCTAAGTTTCTGGTGCCAAAGGACCAAAGAAGCAAAGAACCAAAGATGTGTATAGGAGGATAGGTACTGAAGGATGGAATCAAACTAAATAATAACTTTCCGCTTGCGTAGCTCAAAGATAGCCTTGGGGCTTTGGGATTAAATCTTCGTTGGATCAAGAGATGAGACAAGTTATATGTCCACATGTATATGTATATAAGAATATATGTGGTATTTTATGTGATAACAAGATTTGGAGACATACTGTTCATGTTGTTATCCATTAATCCCCGAAGGCGTCTTAACAAAGTTTCATGATTATACAAGTACTGAAGGACTCCTTACGAGTTGTGTGCTCGTGTCCGTAATTTATTGCAGATTTATTGGTAAATTTTGACCTTCCTGATGAATTTATATTTATTTTTCTGTTAATTTATATCGAGAGTGTTAAATATGTTTATAGAAATTATAACAGCGCTCGTGGTGTATTTTTGTTTTAGAATTAATTGGATGAATTGAAATAGCATTTAACAGAAATAGGGAAAATTCTTCTGCTGAATATAAATAAAAATCTTAACTCTTTATGTAAATTACTTAAAATATACGTGAGATATATTTATGTTAGAAGAAAACCAAAAACTGTTTATACACAATTTCCAATAAGATAACAAATGGGATATAATTGACGTTATCATCATTGGATGCCGCAAACAAGTCTCTTCCCGTAGAGGAGAAATGATTTGTGTGTTATGATCAAGACGAGAAAATATTTCAAAAAATCTTTCCGACAGGCTGAGAATGTAAACACGGTGGAGCAATCTTGGAAGATATCTATCATAGAAAACATTTGTCATCTCATGCTTTCCATTATTTTTCTAACGCCAAACAAATACAAAACATTCAAGGCGGGCATCGCTTTCTATAGAATAGTTTAACCCATCCACTAGTCTGTCAAGAATTTTTCACTTTCTTGCACTCTCTGACTGTTTTTCAACGAAAGGAATTTAGGAGTTTTATTGTGTTTTTCTTTTCTTTATTGTATCTGTGAACCCGTTTTCATTCAACATACATGTACCCAAATATGTCCCTCATACTTCAATTTCCTTCTTTGCCTTTTTATTATTTTTATATTTTACTTTAATGCTCGTTATAATAAATCTGAAGTATTTTTTTTCGAAAGTTTAAGTATATATAAATTGCCAAAAATAATAAACTTGTTTAGGCTTTCAAGGTTTTTTATTTTTTAAACATATTTTATGTATCAGAAAAGTCCTCTTGAGAATTTTTCAGAAAAAATTTCTGGTTATATTCCTCTCATAATGGATACGAAAATGAATATGAAATGGATACGAAATAGATACTGACAGGAAACTGATATCTAAACGAATACGGATATGGATAAAATTACGAAGCGGATATAAATACGGATAGCGATACGAATACGAAGCGGATGCAATATACTAAATAGATATGGTAATAGACCGGATACGGATGCGACTACAAATAAGAAATTGAAAAGAATACAAAACGGATATGGATATCGATAGCAATACGAAACGGATACGGATGCGTACGAGTATTAAACGGATAAGGATGGGGATAAAAAACGGGTACGTAACAGGTACGATTACGAATACTAATATGGAACATATGTTGTGATCCAAACTTTTGCATGCGGAATTGGAAGTAGCGTGGATCAAGTTAGCGGCAGGTTCATTTTAAATTATCAGTAAACAATCGCAGATCATATTTTCATATAGCAAAATGTTCGGCTATTGCATGTTGTTTTCCTTTTGATGGCCTAAAGTTAACTTAGAAGCTGGGGTACTTTGTTCTTCCAAAGCTTTTTGGACACACTCTGCAACTCTCTCCTCATGTCAAGCACCTTGGAGTCTTCCTTGACTTGAAGCTGACATGGGGATTGCACGTAGAGGAAAAAGTTAATGGGGCTATGATGGTCTTCGCTCAATGCAGGAGAACCTTTGGCGTCACATGGGGCGTGAGACCGAGGGTTGTGCATTGAATGTACACCTCGATCGTCAGACCCATGCTCACATATGCCACCTATGTATGGTGGCCGAGGACGCTTGTGGGGACTGCGATCCGGGAGCTGTCGGGCCTGCAAAGGATCGCCTGCTTGGGAATTACGGGCTCTATGCGATCTACGGCTACTGCGGCTCTTGACGTCCTACTCAATCTGACACCCCTGGATCTTGTCATTCAGGCAGAGGCCAAAAGGGCTGTGTGCAGATTGCGCTCATGGCGATGTTGGATGACGGCTGGGCTTGCTCTTCTCATTGCTCTATGGCGTATCGGCTGGACTTGGAAAACTCTATGGCCAGTATGCCACGGGATGGGATGGTACCTGAGCTTTGTTTCGGACATCGCTTCTCTTTGGGCTTTCCTGCAAGGGAATCGTGGACTGAGGGAGGTGCCTTATCGAGCCTTCCCCGGTCTGCTCTAAAAATCTTCACCGACGGCTTTCACTAATGAGGGAGCTGGGGCAGGTGTCTACTTTCCTGAGCCTGATTTTGGAATGGAGTACTCACTTGGAAGACACACCACTGTCTTCTAGGCTGAAGTCTTCGCCATCTCAATGGCAGCGAAGTTAGCCCTTGATATGCAAATCAAGGGGAAAGACATCGATATTCTTTCGGATGGTCAGGTAGCCTTGATGGCTTTGAATGGCCCTCGGATAACGTCTAAGTTATTGGGGATTGCAGGTCGTCAGTGGATAAGTTGTGTTTTCACAACAAAGTGTCCCTCCTGTGGGGATCATGGGGAGTGAAAGGGCTGACCGTTTAGCTAGGGCTGGCTCCGATTCTCCGTTCCTCGGACCGGAACCTGCCGTAGGCGTTGCCAGCTCGAGTATCGGATTTTCTCATGGGACTCGGAAGGAAACAATGTAGAACTGTGGTTGGCATCATCACCGGTCACAGCTCACTTCACACTCATCTAACAAGGATCGGGGTTGTTAACAGCCCTGAGTGTCTGTCCTGCCTGGAGGGAGAGCCTGAGACAACCGAACACTTTTTGTGTGAGTGTCCGGCCTTCACCCGGAGCAGACTGGATACTCTGATGTCTGCCCTTCTCTCTGTGGATGAGCTGAGAAACCTTCCTCACCAAGACCTAATGCGCTTCATTAAGAGGACAGGAAGGTGTTGGTGAATGGGATTCAGGCCTCCGTGCTTGGGATGGGTTTCTCTTGTTCCCCCTGTTTTATTAAAAAAAATAGTTAACTTGAGCAGGTGTTTGGTTTGTTTACGTGCGAAGCAGTACATACTAAACATGTTATTTAGAACAATGATCTGTTTGGCTGTTGTAGGTTTGTTTACAGTTACCATGCTGATTACTAGACTAGACTAGCAATGACTACGTGTTTCATTATCCGACAGTAGAACATTACCGCATGCATTACAAGTAATTTAAGGTCATGTTCTACTTCTGAGTTATGCTTATAAAAGAAGATTTACATTATTATGATGGCATGCACTTTTTCCGGAAATTGTAAGGAAGATAATTTATTTGAATTTAAATGTTGCCAAAGCAATCACTGCAATACTTCTGACGTACACTTCCCTCTAGTTCTTATGGTAAAAATCGCAAAAACTGTCAAACAGTCAAATTGATATATAAATTCCAAATTATCTCCAGCGAGTTTCTGGACCGAAGGACTACCTCCGAAATAGCTTTAATCTTTTCTATAAACAAATAATTGAAAACTTTCAATTTCGTAATATTTAATTATAAATTAAAATTGTACTTTTATTTTCTTCCATTTTGGCTGGTAGGTAATTTAATTAATATTTGCTATAAAATAATAGTAAAATGTGTTGGCAGTACTCAAATTTGACAGATTATGGTTGTCAGTAATAAAGTTCTATTTCCAGCACCAATAACCGCTTTGTATGCTTGAGAACTTCTTATGGGAGTAAAAATTTTGCAGACACGCACACATTGATAGAAGGCTTTTGAATCTCTCGTCACACATAAATAAATTTTCATATACTATCGCTCTCTCTCACAGTTTCTGGAAAAAATATATGCCATCATAATAAGTCCTCCTTAAGTATACGACGAATGAACAAATAGTAAGGTTTCGCTGGTCATGTAGGGTCGTATTTCAATAGTATAATTAGGCGGCAAGAGCGCTTACCACTGCTTAAGTAAATTTAAAGAGATAAATTAGATAGATTCAAGCGTTTTATTAAAATATCCCGTGGGTGTTTTAATTTACATGGGACATGACAATTTCGTCCACCTGGAAAATACGTAAAAGTGAGTTAAAAACTTATTGGGATCTAAAAAAAAAAATGATTTTTTTCTTCTTTCTTTCTTTTGAAAATGGATTCGTATCGGTTTCGTACCCGCAACGGTAGCCGTTTCGTATTTGCATCCGTACAGGTTTCGTATCTGCATCCAAATCTACCTCCGCATACGTTTCCTATCCGTATCCGTTTTGTAGTCGTATCCGTAACAATTTCGTGTTCGTATCCGTTTTATAGTCGTATTCGTAGTTCTTTCGTATCTCCGTGCATAGCAGGTCCTTATTCATGTCCACATCCATTTTCGTATCCGCATCGCATTGGTATTCGTTTCGTGTCCGCTTTGTATTCGTATCCGTAACCGTATCCGTATCCATATCAACATACGTATCGACAAAATAGATTCAATTTCAAAACTCTTCGAGTATTTGAAAAATTCTTTATAATAATACAAATTCCTTCACATCTAGACGACAGACACATCATCAACAAACGTTGCATTGCGTTCAAATTCCGTTTGGTATTTAAATAGCACATCAACTGTCAGCTCCACATCTCAGTTTTCATCTTTATGTAAACTGGGTCAAGCGTGAAAAGTGGGCCACATTGCGTCGTTGTATGTAATGCCCTAATATCCGAATGGTAAACATAAGGAAAAGCCAATAAATCTTCGGTTTACATTTAATATTTGATTAGATAAATAGAGGATTTCCCATAGCTTGAATCCTGTATTGAAATACGGGATATGCGGTGATTCTTGTCATCTCAACGGAAGGCCCTTAGGTGCTATGAATATGGCATAGAGTTTAGATATTTTGCCATAATTCCATGATTAGAGTAAGGTTTAGTATAATTCAAGGGGATTTAACTCGATTTTACCTATGCAAAGACTGGGTCAGTATAGAAGTATGAGAGAGAAGATATTGAGAGTTGTGGTATGACTGAAATTATTTGAAATGATTTGCCACTGATAGAAAGTTCCTTGTCGATTTTCTAAGTAAATTCTGTGGAAGAAAGTTATCAGAATGGTATTATACCTACAAAATATTTGGGGCTTTTCTAGGAAATGGTAATTAATTACAAAATCTCTCTTCGGGATTATAGTTGTATTGTTGTTAATTGGTATTACCTAGACAAATTGTCTATTTATGTGGTCGCTGTATATAAGACAGAAATTATCTTCAAGCATACTTGCTCTAGAAAATTAAATAAGATAAAGGAAATTTTAAAATGAACTTTTTGAAAGATAAAATGAAAGATACAATATCCGACTAGTTAAATCTTCGGAGTTGTGCTCTTTGATTTCAATTGATTTCAATATCTAAAACGTACAAAGGAAGTTAAAAATTATTATCTTACCGCCATCAACTATGAGCTTTACTTTAATTCTAATTATGCCGCTTAAAAACATTTTTTTGGAGTATATGCGATATGGTCATCATCTTTCGATGTGAGAATTTAATATGAAAATCTCCGACTTTAGTTTTTTTTTTCTTCTGAAAAATACAAGAAAATAAATATAAAAAAATTGTAGAGTATCATTTTAGTAATACAAAGAATAGGTAAATTAGGTCATTTAATTTTTTAGGAGGTTAGTGCACAAATCAAATTGACAAATTCTTTCATCAAGTAAATGAGGATGTTTGCATTTTTGTACATTTCTGTATTTCTTAACAGTATTATTTTGTATTTCTACATTCCTAATTATGTTTTAAAATATAATCTTTTTGTATGAGTTGATTGATTTATCGAATTCAATAAAATATAATTTAGAGTCACCAATAAAATTATAAAAATTTATTGCTTTAATAGAGGTTCAAGATAGTTAGTTATACTTAATCGATGGCAAAAGTCACTGGTTTTATTTTCACGTATCTACGTTAATTTTTAGATAATTTGGTGCAGTGGTATAAGAGCCGCTGCACTCCTATTAAAGGCCTTGCATTTTCCAGAGTATAAATAAACCATTGCGAATCGAGCAGTCATTCTAGACAGGTCAGAGGCTTTGATTCTGACTAAGTCTTGAAATCATGGCGCTTTGAACCCAACAAAAATTATATTTGTTATTTAAATTTGACTTTACTAAGAAAAACGGATCAGTAGTTTTCTTGCTAAATAAATCAATTTAATTGGGGTTTTTATAATTATTTCATTGCAGCTTTTCCATTACCGGAAAGTACATACTGATTTCCGTGTAAATCCATACATATGCTGCATTAAGGCCTATTATTAAATAGAAATTAAAAATAATTTACGGAAAATCTTTGTTGGTTATTTAATTGATTTATTAAAATTTTATACGGGATAGGGATAACTTTGAAAATTAATTTATATGTTAGCATAAAACCCGCTATATGTACGTCAGCTGTGAATGGTTCTTTCTACTTTTATTTTCGGATCATAAATCATTTCTTTCTTAGTTTTACAAATTTAATAAAGAATATTTCCTTTGACTATCGTAAAAAATATTTAAAATACAGGCAAAATCAAGTCTGATTGGTTCTGGAAAAGAGTTTTTAACCTAAGTCTTGAAAACACTGGTAACTCACAGCTTGCTTCGAAAATAACTGTTTGTTAAATACATGTATCTTTCTATTACTAATAACGTTTTTCTGTTCGGAATTTTCATTTTTCTATAAAAATTTTACTCTGCTTGCCGCTGATCAATTGTTGAACTCTTCCGTTGGCGACATTTCATTTTAATGGTATTTTCCAAGAATATATTGGAACAGGTCTACATAGATTTCTAGCTATCAAGTTAATCTGTTAGAGAACTTTTACACGTACAAGGTGTTCACAAGTATATTTTATTCCATAACTAAGAAAAGAATTATTTACTTAGAAATATTTAGAATAAAATCAACTTTATAAGCTAAAATTTAAAATATTTTTGTCCTTATCTCTTTTAGGATATTTTTTGGGGTACCAAACGATGTGTTTGGCTAGGAAGTGTCGGAGGAAATAAATATTGCCGAAAACATATAAAATTTGATCCGAGTACGAAACCTCTTTGGAATTTCACCTTTCATGAAATGGGCCTATATAGATATACCAAAAATGATTGATTTCATTCTATGAAATATTGGACATAAAAATTATTTTATGTCGTACAAAGAAAATTTATTTAAAATAATCAAAAGAAAACTTTTTTTTTCCAGGGTACTACAGAATTTGTTGTCATGCGCTCAAAATGTATTGAATACAATGAAAAAGTAATTCTTATACATGCTTTGGCACCTTATTTAACTCATATTAGTCTTCCGTGATTCAGCCGCTGGAGTTTTTGTTAAAAGTAAATTCGAATTGCTAAACTGTTTTTGAAGCTATTTATTTAAATGTTGTTTTTTTTCTTATAGTCACCACTATCTAAAATTTATGAGGAACTGCTGCCGAAAAATCCAGCTTTCCAGTACATATATATGTAAAGAATATGTAACATGGTAAGTCAAAAGTGTTTATTTATTTATTTATTTTTAAGCCTTCTTTTTGTTTTTTAAGTTAATTTCTAATTTCTAATTTGATTTTTGTAAAAAGATCATAAGAATTATTTAAGTAAATTGAACAACAAGAAGCATACCGACAAATAGTACGGTTGCTGGTTGTTGAATCCAGAAGTTAGAAATCATGAAACACTCAATTCTTGTGCATGATATCCCTCGTATAAAAAGATTTATATTTTTTTCTTTTTCGATAAATTCTATTCTAAGCAAGAACTGAAACTAAAAGTTTTTAGTTTAAAATTTTTGGGACGCTCTCTAAGATTTTTTACGTAGGTACACAACAATCTTAGGTTTTCCTCCGTCCGGTGTAGGTAGCACAGAGGAGTAGGTAAGAAACATTTACTTATTCCGTAAATAGTTACGAAGAAGAAAAATTTTATAGGCAGATATTTACCTGCCACGAAAAAAGCAAAAGAAGAGTTCTGTTGAAATGAAAATGGGTTAAAAAATTTATAGAAAATGTTTTTGGTTAGTAGGTACCTATAGGTACCTATGTGTTGACTATGTACTGAAATATAATATTTAATATTTAGAAAGTTCAAAACTTTTATCGAATCCATACAATGAGAAGGTACATTTCAATAGGGCTATTGTTTTTCCAAGTTTTTTTTCATGTATATGGCTAGTTTTTGATCTAATTTTTCTTGCTTTAATATAAAATAATTAAATTTACTACTTCCTAACTAACGTTCGTCGCTATTAGCTAAAATTAAAAAAAAAATCAAAATCTTTAAATCATATGAAAATGAAAAACCAAAAATAGAGAAATATCATGAAAATGTAAATATTTTCCCCCTTTAAAATTGCCATTCAAATTCTGTCTGTCACCATGGCAATGGGTCAAGTAGTGCTGACTGCACTGGCAAAGAGAGAAACAAAGAAAATAATGCCTTCTCCTCTTCAAAAAGTTAAAATAGTTGCTTGATTTCATTGGTTAATATATAAAATCGACATTTGGCTTAACGAAAGTTGATTCCGCTTATACCCTTCTTTTATCCTGTTCTACAATTCCATATTTCCGTCAGAAGAGAGAGAGGAGACAAAGAGACAAAGAATATATAGATCATTATCAATTTTGCCTATTCCTCTTCCAAAAGTTGAGATTTCTGCATTTCATTGGTTCATAAAAAAAAAAAAACTTAACGAATATTTCGGTCATGCGCAGTAGAACTCGATTTAATATTTCGGTTAGAAATTTGCTGATCGCCTGGTAATTGCTGTTTTTTCAAGAGGGAATGAGATGAAATTTAAAAAATACGGCGGCGTAGCAATTTCGTTTACATTGTTTTTTTCTCTAATTTATAGTAGTGGCTATGGTAGTGAGTGAGTGAGTGATATTGAAAAGATGCAGAGGAAATGGCAATGGGAAATATTTTCGTTTGACAGAATCATGATTTTAGTAACTAATTTAGCTGAGGAAGTTTTCCTACCTCGTAGCCATAGAAAAAATAACAATGGCATCTAAAAAGTTGGTAAATATATATTTATTAAAAAAAAATTAAATTACTGCATGTTCCATCCTTTTCTTGTCGATCAATAGGTTGAGAGCGCGTTGTTCTATCAAGATAAAATTTCTGGCATCGGTATGGGTTTAGAGATGTTAAACACATGCAAAGAGAGAAATAGATAAAATAGCAATAATTATCATGTTTGCCTTCTCCTCTTCCAAAAATTCTTTATTTCATTGGTTAATCAAATGCACACCATAGGGAAGATATTATCATATTTGCCTATTCCTCTTCCAAAAGTTACAGTTTCAGCCAATGAAAAAAGGCTGATGAAATGCACTCACCTACACTACTACTTAACTTGACGAATATTTCGGTTATGCGCAGTAAAACACAATTTTATCGAAAGAAATGCATTTGATCTTGATCTGATCTCATTATTTTTGTTATATGCTGTTTCTACAAGTTATACAGGAGTGAATGGGCATGAATTACAAAATATATCAACGGATAACGGCAGGCAAATTTCGTTTTAGTTTTTTTTTTCTAACCTAGTGATACACTTCTGCCAATAGATGGTTCCAGGGGTATCCAAATGAGAAATTTTGTGGCTCAATGAAATCAAGATTTTTGTATAAATTTTTTTATATGCAGCAGAAAAGTTTTTCGATTTTCCGGTATAATTTATATTTATTTCATATTCGTATTTTTCTCATGGTCTTTCAAGATAACATTTTCTTTTATTTTATTTTATAAAAGTTCATTTCGTATAATGTAAGTAGGTATGACGTGCATTTTCATATCCGCTTTGAAAATCAGTAGGAGTGTTCCCTTATAGTAATTTAGTCAACATTAAATTAGATTTCTTCACGAAATTGCTTTAAAATTAATTATCTTATGATAATGGAACTATTTGTCAACATTTTAACTAGTAAACGTTAACAACAAAGTTGAAGCTATTTTTTCCCAATTCTTTTGCCTGATGCCTATGCATTTGCATACAAGTAAGTATGTATAATCTTTATGACAGGGCTCCATTAGAAATTCAGTTTTAATATGTACTTCTGCAAGCAGATTTTTCATTTCTCATTCCTTCCCTTCAATATTATTGCTCCTGTTTGATTGTGTTGATTTGAAATGATAGCAACCTACTATCATACAATCGTACTATCTTAAATGCAATTGCGACTGCCAACTGCGATGGTTGACTTGCTCATTTTAAATAAAAAGTTCAATACAATATTTGTAAAGCTAGAATTACTCGTTTCTATGACTTGACTATACAGGAAAGTCGGTAATTAAAATATTTAAAATTGAGAACGGATGTATCGATTACCGAGAATATTCTGTTCTTTTTGTACTTCGTATTATTTTCGATTTATGGTCTTTCGTCTATCTTTCTCTCTCTCTCTCTCTCTCTCTCTCTCTCTCTATCTCTCTCTCTCTCTATCTCTTTCTCTATCTCGCTCTCTCTATCAATATATTTTTACCAAACGCATGCGGATATTGAGTGGCTGTTCCGCGTGTAGTACTCGACAGCAAGAATTCTCTTCTTGTCATGTTAAACGATAGATGTCGCCAAGAGTATCAAAATTAGAAAGTCATCTGCCATAAACGAATATTGAATTGCTTCATAAGATTTTTTTTTCTTTTTTTTTCTTAACTAATTTTAAAAACTCGCACTACTGTAGCTAATTCAAATTATATTTCAATTTTTTAGTAGCAGCATGTCTCGCTCGTGGTGAGATTGAATAATCTAAGTGGGAACGCAATTGTCACTAATCAGTACATATAAATATTAACGGCTGAATTTCAAATAGTTACTAATTCAAGTTAGGTTTATAGATCAATTCATGTAAGCATCCTTCAAAATTGATTATACTTATATAATTTACAACCAATATCTGCAATTATCACAATTTAGATATGTTTACAAAACCCAGATAATTCTCGAATTGGCCTGAACTTAGAGGACAGGTAGATAGACGTATACCTACATAAAAACGAATCCTAAAAATGAAAACATAATTATCTAAATTAAAATTAGGCATACCTACGTACAGATTTTCCCACGAAAATCATCTATTTACGATATCGTATGCGTACACATTTGTATGTAGGCAGTTATCGTTATTTGTAATATTTCAGATTAGGAAAGGATCAAAAAAACGTCCAAAAGGATATGAATCATGAATATCTACAAAATGTTATCAATTGCAACATTTCAAGAAACTTCTGATATCCATGTAAATACTTAGTTTCAACTTCAAAATATTTCCAGCATCATCATCATCACTATGATTGGATGGGATTTCCCACGTGCCTTCATTGTTCACCTATTCAATCTACGCAGTTCGTTATATACGTCGATCTCCGTCAACCTTTAGAGAGTCTACATGGAAAGTTTTCCTTTTTGCAATCTTCGAGTCTTTCCATTATTTTGGAATTCGTTCGATCTAGCCAGATTCAGGTATTTTGCAATTTTTTACTTATGTAGAGTCTCTCGTTCAACTTTACTACAACGTCCCAGTTTTCATTATTGTCACGTATATTATTACGGTCACATTATAACAGTTTTCCTACCTAAGATCTTTTTGTGATTTCAAAGTACTCAGATTATATTCACATTACCGTTATTTTTCGGAGTAGGTACTCCCAATTTCCTAATTAAATTCATCTCTACGTTCTACGCCTGCTTAAAATTGACGAAAAGTTGTGATCACTGTAAAAAATGTGGACAATTGTTGCCACAAAGTTTAGGTATTTTCCCTAAAATGTAGTGGATATTCCCTGTGGCAACAATTGTGCAAATTTTTTACTGTGTGGCTATTGATTTAGTACTCTAAAAATTTCTAAATTACTTAGAGTAGGTATGTTGAAGAACTCCTGTTAGTTGTAGATCTTTCACTGCTTAGGACGCATTAAATTTTAGCAAGATTTTTTTCGCTTAGATAGCTATGGTTTAATACTTCAGCGGAGCCAGGTCTCTATCTTGAGTTATAGTAACTGAGAATGCTGTCGTCTCCAGGTACTTTGTTAATTTAAAGCTATTTTAGACAGCATTATACACATAAGAAGTGAATACCTCTGTAGATTGCATTTGAACCACTATTCGATCTGCAATATATTCAATATTTGATGTCGTATAGGTTTACTGTTCCTTGTACCGTAGACACACGGAATTATAGTCCTCTCATATACAACATTCTTCAAGACAAAATTTTAAAAATTTCAGTTTTTGTGCATCTTTCTCGTGAATTTTTTCACGTGGTCCTTGGTATCTAACAATAAGGAATCTTAAAATTACTACAACATGTTGCGGTCGTACTTATGAATTGATCTCGCCATACGTGACTCTACCGATATTTGTCAAGCTCCGGACAATAACATTTCAACGGTCTTTAGTGTACTGCTCGATCTGACTGAACTATTTGTAAATAGATATTTATTTTGCCAAATAACTCAGTGAATTTATAAGGAGCCTATACTCAGCAGATCTAATGCTGAAAATACTTGATCTAGTTAAATATTAATAGTAGCATGTCGCAAGGATCTGAATTTGATCTTGAATCTGATATTCCTGGTATTCTCAAAGACATGTTTATGCGGAGACACTGTTGACATTTATTTATCCAGGCAAGTTGATTTAATAAAAGATTGCATCCATCGAGAGAGCCTATACAGACCTGCGCAATATCGTCGTTCAGAATTTGCTGCTACTTAATAAAAAAAAAAATCTTCTCGCTGATATTTCGCCCATATGATCTGAATCTTCCTTTTTTTATGAATTTGTGCTGACGTATATGTATAGAAATATGAATGCTTTGATAAATTTTACCAGTACTTTCCAAAGCTAACTTAAATCATTAATGTTAATTGAATAACACTAACCAATTTGCTATGTCTACTCACAATATTGACAATTTTAGCTCTAAAAGAAGTGAGAAAGCTAGAATTGGTCTAACAAGGAGAGGGTCCCTACTCGTCATCACCGATTTCGTCCAAATTCACAGTATGAGTAGGGCTTGACTAGAAATGAAAGTAACGCAAGTGGGAGCTCCAGATGACTAAACGACACCGATATAATGCATATTGTAGGGGAGCGCGGAGTTTTGTAGGCTTATACTGGAAAATGCTCAAATTTGTAAATTTTCGCGGAAGTTGTCGCGGTTAAATTGTAACAGAATTTGAACGAAAGTGAGAAATTCATTCAGATAAAATGCCAACTACAAAGGAGGTATGTAGATTTTCGATTCTGTAAGTGGAATTTCCGTGCGTTTTCAAAGATTGCCGGTAGATGGCGAAAAGTGTATATGCAAAATTTGTATAGATTTAGTGTTTTTAAATAGGTAAAGGACATCCAATCTTCCTGAAATTTTGTACAGATAATCTCTTAGTAAAAGTACATCCATAAAAAAAAAACAAAATTTTGGATTAATCGATAAGTTGTAGAAAAACATTTCGAACTGAATTTTTTAGACAGTATTTTGGCTGTCGAAAATTAAATTTCGCAACTTAATCAGAAGGGGAGGGAAAATATGTTCAAAAAATCACAACCTCCCTCAGAGCATTCGAATTCGGGAAATGAAAAACTTTTTCCATTGGTGTATATGAATGACCTTTTGACATTTATCTTTTCATCCGATTTTAATGAGATTATGTACGAACATCCTACAAATATGGTAGAATATAAAATAATTTTTTTTTATTATAATAATATATAAATAACCCACCACTGGTTACCACTCTGTAACCCGCTGCCGTACGAATCTTGTAATAGGTTCAAAAAATCATAAAAAAAGAATTTTGAAATTCGGTTGGAATTTTGCCGAGAGATAAAGGTGACAGCTTTCCAGTATATGCTGCTAAGTAACGTAAGTTGAAAGTAATTAGCATACCTCGCAATTTTATTTTGGAAAATGCTCCTAAATTAACCGGGGTAATGACTTTTGGTTTTCTGTATATGAACGATAACAGGTTATAGATAATAGCAACGAAAGAAAAGTGGCTTAAATGCTGCGAATATACCCGCAAGATGGTAATTATCAAAGTTTTCACAAAAGTGTTAATTTTAAGCCCGGGTTCACCTAAATTATGCATTATCTTGGTTCCGCTTGGCCATCTGGAGTTCCCACTTGCGTCACTTTCATTTCTAGTCAAGCCCAACATATACTGTGCATTTGGACGAAATCGGTGATGACGAGTAGGAACCCTCTCCGTAAGACCAATTCTTATGATACCTACCCTAGATAAATGCCCATATGTAATTTTGTATGGTCACTTCTCTGTGCAAGTATGATTTTTGGAGTGGGTTTTCACATATATTTCTAGAACCGTTCGTCGGACAGTAAAAATGGTTATAACCAATTTCACATTCTGATAAACTTTTCAGTACATTACAACAGTCTAGGACTGATCGTTTTCACAGTATTCGTAAAAATCCTAAATTTTTATGTGACAACAGCAAAGGGTTTGCCCGATTTAGTCCGTTTTTGAAATTTCATTTGCTATTACTATGAAAACACAATGTATAAAATTTATATAGTGGAGAACGAAATTTTTGTATAGCAACCCTATGAAGGAGTTGCCCGATTTGTTTCATTTTCGAACTTAATTTTACAAAACTTCATCTCTCTAAGTATACGCGTTCTCGAGTTATCGAGCGCACAGCCAGGCAGACGGACGGACGGACGGACGGACATGCAACAATCAAAATAACTTTTAATACATAGGTATTATGCATGACTGTTCAACCCATTTTGCTCTACCCTCATTATTTCTGTGCGTTACAAACTTACATTTCTGGGTTTCCTTTTTATTTCTTTTGTGTTATGGAATATGAATTTATTAAGGGAAATCCTATTAAAATGCGATCTATACACAAAAAACTTTTTTGCTTGCTTGTAATTTTTATTGAATACTTACATTTAATTAGTTTTTTTTTGCGACATGGAAAGATGGTGAGAGAGCATTAGTATTTCTGAATTAGGATTTAACTTCCATTGTCGTTTTACATGTAAAGCCGAAAAGATATTGTAAAAATTCTAAAATTCAGCACTACTACAAAATACGAAAACAAATGAAAATTAGATGGAAGCAACTACTCAATAGGAAGTTATTTTCAATATAATCTAGTCCGCAGGTGATTTTTAGTACCTACTGATACCTTGCAAGGGATCCGGAGTTGGCGATATTTTGAGTGGTCTTGGGAATTATCAATCGATTTTGTAACTTCTTTATGTTCATTCTCTTTGGTTTCTTCGTCGTTGCAAATTTCGTCATTTTTAAGTTGAGTATTGATATCCGGGAGGGTAACGCACTGCTCAATAACTGAATTCCTGATTTTCGGCAACCGTACATTTTTTTCACACATTTGGTCTTGTTTAGATTTTGTGCTAACTCAATTGGGAAGCGAGAAATTTAAAGAAAAAAAATATGACACCGTTTTTTCAAGATGGCGGACAATGCTGTGCTGAGGCTACATCACCCCACAAACTTAAATTTAGACCTCCCTCCCAACGATCCCTCAAAAAATCGCTAAAATAATATTTCTTCAAAGCGAACCGTTTCTATTCAATAACAGCTTGAAACCTTGGCATCGATTTCATCATGGTTTCCGTTGGGATCTTCAACCACTCTCAATTTTTATTTTTCATGGAGCTGCGTCTAGTTGGGGAGTCTATGTCCTTTTAAACTACATTTTAACTATATCTCCACAAATTTTCAATCGGATTCAAATCCGATGATTATACACATTGTGGTTCTATTCAAGCCGTAATTAATCACAATTTTTGAGAGATACTTAGGATTTCGGTTCTGCTGAAAACTTCAATGGCGGGGTATCTATCTATTGTTTTCTATGATATTTTTGTATTAAAACCTATCCATTTGGATGTTCATAATGGGGCTGGGTCCTGCCCAGGAGAAATATACTCCGCATCAACGGAACCTCTTCTCCTTCTCCATGTTTTGTTTGGAATTCATCAGAGAGTATCACACAGTTTGCCATTGTTGTTCAGTTCATTTCCCATATTTTTGCCATAAATTTTATTCCTTCTTGTCTATTATATTGTTTGTCAACTACTTGGCAGTTTAACCTCTAAGACTCGATCTCTGATCTTTCTTTCTATTAATGTAGTTTCTCATGACAACAATTTTTATGGAAAAAAAATGTATGGTGGACCTTTAATGGAGATGAGGCAACATCAAATATTGCTCCGAAAATAGTGATGCATTGAGCTCTGCTCCAAGTAAGTGGGGAAAAATAAAACAAAAATGTGTTTTGCACTACCTGGAGCAAAAAGTCTTGCTAGTTGAAAGTAAACTCTAGAGCAGAGATTTTGGAAGAGCAAAATATTTTTGAGTTCCACTAAGATGCTCTAGAAATGGGCAGAAATGGAAAGCACCCTAAGTCAGAAAATTTGAGGATTTCAATAAATCTTTAATTCAAAGCTTTAGGATTTATCTAGAAAAAAAGTATGTTTATCGAATATAATGTCTTGTGGCAATCCATCTCCCCTTACTGTCCACTAGGTCTACGTAAGTCCTTATTTTAATTGGCTTTCTAAGAAGATGTAATATTTGTGAGTACAAAATTTAGCTCCACATGGAGCTTAGGCATTTATAAAAATCCAAGAGTTCCGGTGTGGATAATTTACTTCAAATCAGATTTTTTACCCTTCTTGAGTAACCTGTAAGGAGTTTAAAATATAAGGCTCCGAAAAGAGCTTTATTTTCAAAGCAACCAGTCGAAGTAGAAGCGATATTTCAAGACCTGGTGCAAAGGATGAGGCAATCATTTCTGTTTGTTGTTGTATTTATCTGCTTCATGGGTGCTTAGCCTTGATTGATTAATATTCTCGTTTGGGAGGATCCGCTGCAGTGATTGACACTTGGCTTCTGGCTCATAGTAGTAGCCATAATGTCAAACATTGCTTTCACTTGGTTTGAATCTCTTGAGCATTTGTTAGCTCTAGTCAATTCGATTCTTCTTTTGAGCATTACTCAAGCTGGAACAAATCTTCCTGATGGTCAGACGTTAATGCAGGATTGTTTCTTAATCAGATTATGGATATTTACAGGAATAAATCGACATCGCAGTAAGTGTAAGTTTAAGCAGCATGCTTCATAGAGCTGCAATGGTTTCTTGGACGACGAAAATATACAGTGTGGTGAAAGCTGATACTTCATCATGAAATAACCATTTTAGTTTTTGCGAGCTTTGTAGGTGAGTTAATCCAACTGTAAAACCCAAATTAAGGCTCGAAATGGCTGAGAAATAGCCTAATCACAAACCCTACGCAGCGACCATGCAGTTTTTTTAATCCTCCCAAACTTAATTTAATAGTAGCCTTTACTTATGATGTACTACTATTGCCATGTACATCTAATAAACCAACTTTGATTGAAGTGCATATTTTTGCACCGTTGTGTAAAGAGGGTAGTTTTGTACGTTAAAGTTTTCGGTAGCATATTTGTGTATTTGTAGTGAAAAGTATTTTTTTCACTCTTACCTGAGTTTAGATTTCGCAAATCCTGAACCTCTGAGGTTAATTAATTCAAGGCATCTTCGATAATTTCACTGAAAACTGCATATCACAATCACTAAATCGTCTGGGTACGGAAAATTGTTCAGCCTGTCACAGTCTAGCTTTTTGTGAGTATTTATCTTGGTCATGTCAACGTTTTGTCTGTTTTTATTAAAAAAAAAAACTACCTGAATTCGTATTAAAGTCTACTACTCTTGTTTGGAGTTTGTAGGGGACAAAGCTCTGTACTACCCAAGACATGTTTTTTTGTTTCTTTTCTGTATTTATAGAGCTGATTTCAACCCATGAGTGTTTGTTCTAAGCAGTGTAATTTAATTGATTCCATTACAGTTTAGTCAAATTACTAAGTAATCTAATTAAATTGTATTTGATTTCATTTCAATCAGATTACTTATTAGAGAATATTTAATCTATCAAATGTGTAATCTGTTACAATATAAATAGATTATTTTGTAATCTAATTACATTGTAACAGATTACTTTGTAGATTACTTAAAAGTAATTATTAATATAATGAAATGAAATGACAGAAAATAGTATTGTTCTTGTACGAAATTTGTTTTAGGGAGTTTTATGAATAATTGGAATATAAATATATTAAATATCTTAAATGTAATCACATTAATTAAATTAACATGTAGTGAAATTAACATGTAATCGATTAATGTGTAATCAAATTAACTTGTAATCACACTGTACTTTAATCGATTACATTATGTAATTATGGAAGTGGATTACATTAGTAATCTGATTACAGATTTTATGGTTAATTGTAATTGTTAATCGATAATCAGATTACATTTTGCCCAACACTGGCTCTGAGCTCCACACTACACTGGTTTCTTTATATCCCAGACAGACAAAGAGTGTTCATCAAAATATTGAAGGATTCAGCAGAAGATTGCGTCCAAGTCCCATTTGAATTCTTCGCCAAATTAACGTCTTCTTTTGATGATGTCTTGCTAAATCTTGCAACGTCCTCTGTATGCATGCTTTCAGTAGATGTACAGTCATTCCCCTAATTCGGCTTCTTTGCACTTCTGAAGCCATCCTTGCACTTAGGTAGAATCGACAATATAAATTGTAAGAGGCATTAATTTCCTGCAAAAATTCTATATCTGAAAGTGTAACTTCAATCACTTGGGTGAATTTCTTCGATAGTCTATCAGCTTTTAGCATTCCTAGATGGTTTCAGAGTCTCGGTCTTAAGGCTCTAATTGAAGACTATCCAATGGTTATGACTTGAAAACGATCTTAAGTTTTAAGTCTCTAATCTTCAGCCTTAAAGGTATTGTTGTCGGTGAATAATGAGTGTTATGTGATAGTTAAAACTTCTTCTCAGCCATTGAAATTTTACAGTTACCCTGGTTACATAATACGAATATAAATTTATTGAAAAACTTACCCCATCCCTTCATTACTGCCCGCCTTCTCTAGAGCCTCTTAAGCACTCATCGTTGATCTGTAGAAAAAGAGGCATGCATATATTTAAAGATTTCTATTAGTTTACATTTTCCTTCTTCAGAGACCTCTGCAATACTAAATTTGGATTGCATTTATTGATTTAACGAAGCCCAGCTGCTGTATAGAGTCTTTTGTTCATTACATTGTAACTGATAAATAATTTATCACCTTCGATATATCGTTTGTGTGTGATTATTTCTTACTTTAGTCAAGAATTCTTTATCATCTTCTTTTTTTCTTTTTTTTTATATATAAAAGACAGATGCAACGAAAACTTCTAAGCACGGTGTTCTGCTTAACAAAATCGCTCACAAAAACCTTGCTGTCATCTTAATAATGAAACGCAGCCTGTCTAAGGTGAAGTATGCTATCCCAAGTATCCTTTAGAAGTATGAAGTATGCTATCCTAAGTATGCTGCAGATAGGAGAGCCTATAGAACCCATCCAGTATCTGATACAGGCCAGGGGGACACAAGAAATGTTCCATTGCTTTAAACTCTCCTTCCAGGTAGGATAGATACTCGGGAGGGTTCGTCAGTGACTCGCATTTTTAATAGGTGTGTGTGAAGTGGATTGTACCCATTTACCATACCGACCATGGTTCTATATCGTTTTCTTCCGAATGGCCCAAGAGAAGGGTCATGGGAACTTCTTATTTGGCCCATAAAGAAACAGTTTTGTACACTTGCAAGCGCTCCGATTCGTCTATCGATATAATTCTTTGTACGAATATCTGTTTTGATCAGAGACTTCTATAGAATACTTCCTTTCAGACAATGGATTCGATGTATGGTTAGGTAATTCTAATTCTTATGTATGGATAAGCTCCACCTATGTATAATAGCATAGATGGCACAAGAACTAGATGTCGCATGGCATACTAGAGCAGAGTATACAGATTGTCGAATATGTAGTGCATTCTGGAATGGACCATAACATGTTTTAGAAAATGCCTAAAGCAACAGTTCTTATAATAGCAGTTTTGTATACCTTTGATCGACTTCCTCAACACTTCAGATACGAAAAAATATCGAATCACTCGACGTAAACATCTTTTCAAATATTGTGTTCCATTCCGCAATGAGCCACATAAATTTTGTATTCTTTTTTGGTTTTGCATGCGACATGTACTACTTGCGCCATCTATGATAATAGTCATTCGAAATCTCTAATCACGCTGATTGCTAAGTTTTTCATAGATATAATCGAGATTTAAATTGGGCGCCACGCGACGGCCGTTAAGATAGCATTTGAATACAATTTTGAATTTTCTGTAAATCAGTAGGAGAACTATTCCCCTATGGTTTCTTCAGAAGAACAACAGAGGAAATCGATTTGAACTGATTTGTGTGGAAGGATCCTTTTCATTTGTTGTCTCGGCGAACATAGCAATTCAATAATATTTGTACAGAATATATTTTTTATTTATGTTTTTGCTTTTAAGAAAATATGTAATATGTTGTTGTTATTGTTGCTTGTTCATTGCGACAAATGAAACATTTTCTTAAAATTTTTAATTCCGGAAAATTGTCGGGATATGATTTCGATAAAATTCAGAATCTGAAAAAATACGGAATGCTTCATCCACCTGACAGATACATATCATCACATCTGATAGTTTCTGTTTTGTTATTAGATATGATTGGATGTTGGGTGAGGTAAAATAACTACAAATTTAATTTTGCAACCAACACCGAACGCTGGAATATGCAAAAAATTGCAAAACAAAAGTCCATAAAAAAAATTCCAAAAGTCCTGCAAACTAGAGGGCTTATATGGGTTTCGAAGTTTAAAAAAAGCATATATATATTTTATCTAATAGTACAACATGTCTTTACTTTTTACTTTTTATTTTCTGATAAGCCTGTCATGAGTTATCCTGACCACCGCAAGGACACTTTTCTTTTAGGGGTCTCCGGAAACCAGGTCCCATCGGATGAATTTTCGAAATTTTTGAATGATTTTTTTTTTAAATATTCATTAAATGTTGCTTAAAATTTTGTATAAAATAATAGTTTAGAAAATATGATTTTTTTAGCCTTCGAAACCCATGTAACCCCTTGTTTACCCTGATTTTTTCCAAAATGTGTTAAATTTGCAACCCTTTTCGCCCCTCGGAATATATTCTTTTTTATTGCTAAATAATGCTTCTATTAGTTATAAATATCAAAAAAATTACAAAAATGCTGCAAATCGGTGGAATAACTGTTGGCAATTTGTTGAAATTTTTTTATGGAAGTTATACGAGCTTTTTTTTCTGCAATTTTGTCATACTTTCGGACTTCGATGATGGTTACAAAACTAAATTTATATATGTACTGTACCGCACTCAACATTCCATCAAAATTTATAAGCTTTTGGAATTAATATTAGATTTTGGGATTATTAAATGTCTTCATTGACTGGCCTATAGTGGAACCTTAGACACAGCGGAGAAGCCAAATGACAAAAACTCCCCCCCCCCTGGTCTAAATAGAATAGAATAGAATTAATTTTTTGAGCTAACTATCCCCCTCGTAAACATATATTACAAAAAATGTCTTCTTGGATTTTTGAAATTTTCATGGACTTGCTATTTTGTTTGCAGAAAAAAATGTTTTTAGTCATCGATATATACGCACTTTCAATGAAGGATATTTAAAGGAAAATAGATGTGCAAGGGAAGATATCATCGAAAAGCATAGTAGTACCTACCAAAATAACCTTAATTAATACTAAACTCGGGGTAATATAAGCTCAGACTGTAAAATCAGGCATTTGTGAATTCTACCTAAACTCTAAATGTAGTGAAATTGCATTTAATTTGATTGCTTGAATGAAACAATACGGAAAGATTTTATATTTATAATAGTGGGAGTTTTGCCAATGCACAAAAAATATCTGAAAAGAAAACTAGATATAAACTTTTCAATAAAAATTTATATAATTTGTTTTTGTTTTTTTACTGTTTCTTCTCTATTATTACCACCAGCAAACGACATTAACTTAATTGTCGGCTGAATAAAAATTGACCTCGAAATTGTATACGGAACTTTTTTTTCAACTTAACTTTATTTACAGTTTTCCACAAAACTCAGGAAGTAGATATTGCTGAAAGATTCATTTTTAATGCATTCAATCCCGGACACCGCTGGAAATATCCATTTTGTTTTTACATTTTGCCTAGACTACAACCAACCCTAGTTAGATTATGTTTTTTTTTTCACACAGTAGCTTGACCTCATGAGGCTTAATTTCCATACAAATTACAAAAAAGTCAGTGCGCCATTATAGATACAATTAAAAAAATCATTATTCATGATTGAATGAATTATCGATTCCCCACTGAATGTTTAAGATGTGACAGAAATAAAATAATTATTGTCAAAGACTTACAACATTTAGGGTATAGCTTTGTGACATTAAGTATTCAAAACCCGATAATGACTACACTAACTTACGACCAAATTTGATATTTCTTCTTTTTTACAGATCACACTTAACAAATACAATTGAAATAAATTGTTTTGCTATATTATATTTTATGGTTATAATAGCTAATTTCACAACACGATGCTGGCATGGAAAACTTGAGCTTATTTCTAATCTGATTTAGCGCAGCAACACTGTTCGATTGGGTGCAGAAAATCTGAAAAATTTGCTTACTGCGATGTTCAACAGATTGTTTGAATTTATCATAACCCGATTTTTATTGATAATTTTTATTTATTAGATATGCGTTATTATATTACATTATTTTTCACACAAAAACTAACAAAAATAGCGCATAAATTGCACTTGAAGTGGTCACATTTGACCGTTCAAACTGAAAATATTTATTCGCTACTGATTTTATGATCCTTAAATTTTCAGCCGAAAACTGCTAAGTTTGCACTTAAGTTGGTGGTAGACGAAATTTCTAAAATTTTAACGCACAAATTCGGTCGCAAAAGACCAAAACCTTTTAAATAAAATCTTCAATAATAATTTATTTAACGACTTCTTTTTTTTTTATCATTAGGTACTACATAACAACTATTTTACCATGGCCAGAATAACGAAAACTACTCAATCTGTTGTTACCAGAAAGAACAAAATGGCGCCTTGATGTCCTACAGATTCGGAAATGCAGAACATCGACGAAATAGAAGAAAATAACTCGTTTTATACTGTGTGCACATCAGTTTCTTCAGAAATCCAACGAGACTCCAACACTTCATTAAGATTTTATTTACAAAATGGTCTCAAAATAAATTGTTTATAGCACCTATATGTTCAATAAAAAAAAAACAAAAATATCAAAGTTCTGTTTCATTTTATATCTCTAATTCCATCTCCATCATTTGTTATACTCAAAAATGGCGTTCAAATTAATTTCCATATAAAAAAAACTACAAAATTTATTTCTCTCTTTCGTTAAAATTCGACTAACTAACACTGACCCACTCATTTTTGCCTATTTTCTGACACCACTGTCATTCCCCGCCCTATTGATATATAATCAGAAAAATTAGAAAATGGCGTCCCTAGTTCAAAGTGTCTATATAAAAAAAACTTCAGTAAAATCCACATGCTCCACTTCATTAACTGCTTTCGCTCTCATACCACGCCACAATCGGCATATAATCTGAAAAATTAGAAAATGGCGTCCCTAGATGAAAATGTCTATGTAAAAAAAACTTCGATCAAAATCCAAGCAAATCTAACTTTCGATCTGACAACTGGGAGCAGAAAATCTGATTGAGTTGCTTGCTACTGATTATGGGTACCTGGTTGAAGAAATCTGAAAAATTTGGCTCATTTCTGGCTGTTTTTGGATGTTTCCCAATCGACATTTTTTTGAAGCCTACAAGTATGTAATCCTGAAAAATTTATTCTTAGTATGGGGAGCATTGTCTCTGATAAAATACGATCCACAAAGTTCTCTGGGTTGGTGCTTTCGATTTATCGATATGGAAAACATCCAAAACCAGGCCAGGTAAAGCCAAATTTTTCAGATTTCTTCTACCAGGTACCCATAATCAGTAGCAAGCAACTCAATCAGATTTTCTGCTCCCAGTTGTCAGATCGAAAGTTAGATTTGCTTGGATTTTGATCGAAGTTTTTTTTACATGGACATTTTTAACTAGGGACGCCGTTTTCAAATTTTTCAGATTATATGCGGATTGGGGCGTGGTATGAATGCGAAAGTAATGGAAGTAGTCATTTGGATTTTATCGAAGTTTTTTTTTATATAGACATTTTGAACTAGGGACACCATTTTCTAATTTTTCTGATTACATTCTACATCATACGAAAAGGGCGGGGAATGTCAGTGGAGTCAGAAAATGGCAATTTTTAACGAAAGAGAGAATTAAATTTGTAGTTTTTTTTTAGGAATGGTTTTTTTATATGGAAATTATTTTCAACTACGGACGCCATCTTAGAGTAGAGCCAAGCAGTGTTTGATTGAGTATAAAAAAAGAAACAGACAGCTAGGCCTGTACGGGGTAGTAAAAGCGATTTTTATTAATTTGATTTTTGATTTTTTGTTCCTGATAGGGTGGAAAATGAACATGTTACAATTTTTATGGAAATTTTTTTATTACTTTTCAAAGAGTAAAACTAAAACGCTATTACATTTTCATTTTTTACCTACAGTTTTTCTTCATTTTCTAGAACTATGATCAAATAATAATAAAAACTAGAAATCCGAACAAAGAAATATTTTTATTCTACATAGAAAAAATTAATAGAAAAAATTTAGATCATTTGTCTTTTCTTTTGGTTTTTTTTTTCCGTAATTTTATTTTTATAACATTTTTGACTGGATATTAAGAATTATGGCTATTTCTTATATGCTAAGCAATGTATAATTTCAGAAATTTTACAAGTTTAAAAATTTTTTTACGGTAGGATACACACACCTGTCATTAAAAATTGAATTTTTTTCAGCAAGATAAATAATATAATGAATAATTCTTAGCTTAACTTTAACTGCTGCAAATTCTTATATAATCCAAAGAAATATACAAAAAAAAATTTTTAAATCAAAAGCGACTTTTAAAATAAATTATAATAATCTCCAACATTAGAGAAAAAGAGCTACGTTGGTATGTTAATCAGAACACGCGTAAAATTTTTCTTGAATTCTATTGAACTTGATTTGATGATTTCTTTACATGGAGTAGATACTGAATGTATTTGCATACATGTAGTTAAGCCGAGTGATTCCGTCTTAAAACGTTGCAAATTCGGGATTTCTTCACATGTCCATTTCTCTAAGCATCCTTCATTGAAAGTATTCTGTCTCATCCTGCTGGGTGAAAAAAAAATTAAGTGAAAATAAAATGGTAAGAGTATGAAAGTTACAAAAAAAAAATAAGCTGAAATATTTTGTTATGGATTTTAAACGGGAAAATGTGTTCAAAGCAAAACAGACATATATGTATGCTATAAAAATTGCAAATAATTAAGTTTTTATTAAAGAAATATTTAGAATCAAGTTTTTGCTTCTTTTTGTCCTCTTCTTTTAACGCCCTTCTTCGATATATGTGATAACCTCTGTATTGTGATTTAATCCTTAATTTTGCACACAAACTTTCCAGTTACATTCTTCTCATTATTCCGCGTCCAGCGAGTGTTCATTGCTGGTCAAAATCGGTGACAAAAAAATTTAACCGAAATTTCCGCAAAAATACATGGGACATAGCCTTCAGTGGATACCCTATATGCATGGGTAACAGGGCCCACCAGATATTTTGAGTTGTGTTGACAGTCCAACTGCAACCCATCGTATCTTCTGCGATATGACGAGTTGAGACCTCAGTTCTGGATATGTGATAGCGGTCTTAAGGCGGAAGATTCAAACGAGGAAAGTAGGACAGTACAGTTTAACTACATTGTATGTGTGGAGGTAGGAGGCTATATGTACGAGGTCCAAGACCCAAAAAGTGGGACAACAATAAGGCCGCTCTGTATTGCTGGTACCAGTCGAGTGGAATGTCCTGTGGCATGAGTATCTGTACGACAGAGGATCTTAACTGTAACAGCAAGTATGATGAATTGGGCTTACCTTAGGTTATACTAGGTGAGCCGCTTGTTAATTTAACCAGTGCTGGTCACACACAGGAAGACTAGAACGTCCTGTAAGAAATATAAACAAGAGAAACGAAATGATGTCATGACAACTAGCACACGAGCATTCCTTGGTACAGCACAATGTGTCTTCTTTTAGCTGCCGTATCACAATGATCTTGGTTACGTTCTTCGTACGCTACTGAGGACAGAATAGCGTTTTGCTAGCAGAATCAAGCCAAATCGACATCTATTATTTGAAAACAACTTCGATTGAACCGGCAGAATTTAAGGCTCATTGAATTCTAATTAAATGCTGAAAAACCAATGCGATTTGTGCGTGGAAATATGTTTTTAGGGTGATATTCTCTTATAAATTATCAACTCCAATATTCGTATCCTTTGAATAAATTCTGTCGTATCTTTAACTAAAATTATTTATATGTCGTTATACATGCAGCCATAAATTAGCCTTAAATTCCTGTATACTATTTACATCGAAACTAATAAGATTTATAAGTTTTTTTGTTTGGTTCTGCTAATTTTTTCTAAAGCTAGCAGAACTGTGATTTCTGGGAAAACTATCGGAGCCGTAAATTTTATTTTCGGGCATTAAATTAGTCTTAAATGAGCCTTAAATATACTACTATCTCAAAACCGGTTCTGCCATTTTGGTTCTGCCAGCTTTAAGGACGTTAAATAAAGCTTTCTACGCTCAGCGAAGTAATAATAGCTGAGCATTTAGACAGATAAAATTGCAAGATTTACGTGTTGATTGGTCACGCGTTCAGAACGGTGGTGACGGGGTATTGACACGTCCCCACAAGCCTATAGAATTTTTCCTCAAATACTTTTTATCACCGGAAAAGATTTGCATAGTTTTCTTTGTTATAAACTAACCAGTTGATAAAATAGAGTAAAGAAACTGGGAATGCATAGCACCGGGCTACCTAGGATTGGTCTTCGGTTATTTCTCTTAAACCAGCTGGAAATTTCAACATAAACTTATATACGTATATATATATATATCAGACAATAACTTCTTATCGAAAATGCAGTCTGCATTGCGTACAGGCCCCACCTGCGAAACAGCACTGTTAAAAGTGTCCACTGATATTCACTTCTCTTTTGATAACAATTTAATGACAACTTTAGTTTTACTAAACTTCATTAAAGCATTTGATTTGGTTATCATTTCCTACTTCTAAATGAATTGCTCAAATAATAAGTTTTTTCTAGTTCTTCCATTAATATTATTAGTATTGTTTCCTATCTGGCCGTTACCAGCAAGTAAAGAACGGCGAAATTTAGTCTAATTGGAAAAGGATCTCCGTAGGAGCGCCGCAAGGCTCCATTTTTGGTTCACTTCTCTTTTCGCTTTTTACAAATGATCTTCCTAATATTACAGAAGACGTGAATATCCATTTATATGCCAGACGATGTGCAAATATATTTATCTAGACCAATCCGCTTAGTAGAGGACTGTATTAACAGAGTTAACAATGATTTAGTTAGAGAATATATCCTCGTGGGCAGCTAATAAGCAGCTCCTGTTAAATCCTGCTAAATCATCGTGCTTCTTTCTCTATACAGATACTTTAAGCTCGACCGATATTATTAATATCTCTTTAAACGACGTAGTGTATGTACAAGCAAGGTGAAGAATCTAGGAGTAATTTTTAATGGAAAACTGGAATGATGTGACTAAGTGAACTATTCTCTTCAAAAGATTTACAGAGGACTCAAACAGTTGCAGTTACTTCATACTTCTGTAAGATACTTGGGATAGCATACATGCTGTGTTTCATTACTAAAATGAACGATATTGTTAAGCAGAACAATACCACCGTGCATTGAAATTTTCGTTGCATCTGTCTTTTATATATAAAAAAAAAGAAAAAAGAAGAAGATAAAGAACGGACCCTTTCTTGACTAAAGTAAGAAATCACACACAAACGATATATCGAAGGTGATAAATTATTTATCAGTTGCAATGTAATGAACAGAAGACTCTATACAGCAGCTGGGCTTCGTTAAATCATTAAATGCAATCCAAATTTAGTATTGCAGAGGTCTCTGAAGAAGGAAAATGTAAACTAATAGAAATCGGTAAATATATGCATGTCTCTTTTTCTATAGATCAACGATGAGTGCTTAAGAGGCTCTAGAGAAGGCGGACAGTAATGAAATGTTTGACCAAATGAAAATTACCAATCCTGGAATACAGCAGATACCAACGTAGAAGAAGTCGTAGACGAAGACGAAATAATCACCACTACCAACACCAAAACAAATCTGAAATTGCTCTGGATTAGCTTTCAGCACTATAGGTAGATGTACTTCGAAGAATCTACTTGTTTTCCTTTGACAAGAAACAAACGAAATGGCCATAATTCAAGAACAATGACTTGTCCGTAAATGGTATCCAGGTAGAATTGTACAATTTTCTCTACAACCCTAAAAACCCAAATAAGGGTGTAAATCTGGAACCTTTAATCTTAAATATAGAATTATAGAATGCACAGGCAAGGATGATCTGTTTATTGCCTTTGTATAAATATGTAGCTCATGAACATAACACTCATTATTCACCGACAACAATACCTTTAAGGCTGAAGACTAGAGACTATAAAACTTAAGATCGTTTTCAAGTCATAACCATTGGATAGTCTTCAATTAGAGCCTTAAGACCGAGACTCTGAAACCATCTAGGAATGCTAAAAGCTGATAGACTATCGAAGAAATTCACCCAAGTGATTGAAGTTACACTTTCAGATATAGAATTTTTGCAGGAAATTAATGCCTCTTACAATTTATATTGTCGATTCTACCTAAGTGCAAGGATGGCTTCAGAAGTGCAAAGAAGCCGAATTAGGGGAATGACTGTACATCTACTGAAAGCATGCATACAGAGGACGTTGCAAGATTTAGCAAGACATCATCAAAAGAAGACGTTAATTTGGCGAAGAATTCAAATGGGACTTGGACGCAATCTTCTGCTGAATCCTTCAATATTTTGATGAACACTCTTTGTCTGTCTGGGATATAAAGAAACCAGTGTAGTGTGGAGCTCAGAGCCAGTGTTGGGCAAAATGTAATCTGATTATCGATTAACAATTACAATTAACCATAAAATCTGTAATCAGATTACTAATGTAATCCACTTCCATAATTACATAATGTAATCGATTAAAGTACAGTGTGATTACAAGTTAATTTGATTACACATTAATCGATTACATGTTAATTTCACTACATGTTAATTTAATTAATGTGATTACATTTAAGATATTTAATATATTTATATTCCAATTATTCATAAAACTCCCTAAAACAAATTTCGTACAAGAACAATACTATTTTCTGTCATTTCATTTCATTATATTAATAATTACTTTTAAGTAATCTACAAAGTAATCTGTTACAATGTAATTAGATTACAAAATAATCTATTTATATTGTAACAGATTACACATTTGATAGATTAAATATTCTCTAATAAGTAATCTGATTGAAATGAAATCAAATACAATTTAATTAGATTACTTAGTAATTTGACTAAACTGTAATGGAATCAATTAAATTACACTGCTTAGAACAAACACTCATGGGTTGAAATCAGCTCTATAAATACAGAAAAGAAACAAAAAAACATGTCTTGGGTAGTACAGAGCTTTGTCCCCTACAAACTCCAAACAAGAGTAGTAGACTTTAATACGAATTCAGGTAGTTTTTTTTTTTAATAAAAACAGACAAAACGTTGACATGACCAAGATAAATACTCACAAAAAGCTAGACTGTGACAGGCTGAACAATTTTCCGTACCCAGACGATTTAGTGATTGTGATATGCAGTTTTCAGTGAAATTATCGAAGATGCCTTGAATTAATTAACCTCAGAGGTTCAGGATTTGCGAAATCTAAACTCAGGTAAGAGTGAAAAAAATACTTTTCACTACAAATACACAAATATGCTACCGAAAACTTTAACGTACAAAACTACCCTCTTTACACAACGGTGCAAAAATATGCACTTCAATCAAAGTTGGTTTATTAGATGTACATGGCAATAGTAGTACATCATAAGTAAAGGCTACTATTAAATTAAGTTTGGGAGGATTAAAAAAACTGCATGGTCGCTGCGTAGGGTTTGTGATTAGGCTATTTCTCAGCCATTTCGAGCCTTAATTTGGGTTTTACAGTTGGATTAACTCACCTACAAAGCTCGCAAAAACTAAAATGGTTATTTTATGATGAAGTATCAGCTTTCACCACACTGTATATTTTCGTCGTCCAAGAAACGATTGAAGTTCTATGATGCATGCTGCTTAAACTTACACTTACTGCGATGTCGATTTATTCCTGTAAATATCCATAATCTGATTAAGAAGCAATCCTGCATTAACGATCAGCAGGAAGATTTGTTCCAGCTTGAGTAATGCTCAAAAGAAGAATCGAATTGACTAGAGATAACAAATGCTCAAGAGATTCAAACCAAGTGAAAGCAATGTTCGAGACTATGGCTACTACTATGAGCCAGAAGCCAAGTGTCAATCACTGCAGCGGATCCTCCAAAACGAGGATATTAATCAATCAAGGCTAAGCGCCCATGAAGCAAAAAAATACAACAACAAAAAAAAAACCAACGAAAAAATGATTGCCTCACTCTTTGCACCAGGTCTTGAAATATCGCTTCTACTTCGACTGGTTGCTTTGAAAGTAAAGCTCCTTTCGGAGCCTTATATTTTAAGCTCCTTACAGGTTACTCAAGAAGGGTAAAATATCTGATTTGAAGTAAATTATCCACACCGGAACTCTTGGATTTTTATAAATGCCTAAGCTCCATGTGGAGCTAAATTTTGTACTCACAAATATTACATCTTCTTAGAAAGGCAATTAAAATAAGGACTTACGTAGACCTAGTGGACAGTAAGGGGAGATGAGACATTATATTCGATATACATACTTTTTTTTTCTAGATAAATCCCAAAAGCTTTGAATTAAAGATTTATTGAAATCCTCAAATTTTCTGACTTAGGGTGCTTTCCATTTTTGCCCGTTTCTAGAGCATCTTCGTGGAACTGAAAAATATTTTGTTCTTCCAAAATCTCTTCTGCTCTAGAGTTTACCTTCAACTGGCAAGACTTTTTGCTCCAGGTAGTGCAAAATACATTTTTGTTTTATTTTTCCCCTCTTACTTGGAGCAGAGCTCAATGCATCACTATTTTCGGAGCAATATTTGATGTTGCCTCATCTCCATTAAAGGTCCACCATACATTTTTTTTCCATAAAAATTGTTGTCATGAGAAACTACATTAATAGAAAGAAAGATCAGAGATCGAGTCTTAGAGGTTAAACTGCCAAGTAGTTGACAAACAAAATAATAGACAAGAAGGAATAAAATTTATGGCAAAAATATGGGAAATGAACTGAACAACAATGGCAAACTGTGTGATACTCTCTGATGAATTCCAAACAAAACATGGAGAAGGAGAAGAGGTTCCGTTGATGCGGAGTATATTTCTCCTGGGCAGGACCCAGCCCCATTATGAACATCCAAATGGATAGGTTTTAATACAAAAATATCATAGAAAACAATAGATAGATACCCCGCCATTGAAGTTTTCAGCAGAACCGAAATCCTAAGTATCCCTCAAAAATTGTGATTAATTACGGCTTGAATAGAACCACAATGTGTATAATCATCGGATTTGAATCCGATTGAAAATTTGTGGAGATATAGTTAAAAGGTAGTTTAAAAGGACATAGACTCCCCAACTAGACGCAGCTCCATGAAAAATAAAAATTGAGAGTGGTTGAAGATCCCAACGGAAACCATGATGAAATCGATGCCAAGGTTTCAAGCTGTTATTGAATAGAAACGGTTCGCTTTGAAGAAATATTATTTTAGCGATTTTTTGAGGGATCGTTGGGAGGGAGGTCTAAATTTAAGTTTGTGGGGTGATGTAGCCTCAGCACAGCATTGTCCGCCATCTTGAAAAAACGGTGTCATATTTTTTTTCTTTAAATTTCTCGCTTCCCAATTGAGTTAGCAGAAAATCTAAACAAGACCAAATGTGTGAAAAAAATGTACGGTTGCCGAAAATCAGGAATTCAGTTATTGAGCAGTGCATTACCCTCCCGGATATCAATACTCAACTTAAAAATGACGAAATTTGCAACGACGAATAAACCAAAGAGAATGAACATAAAGAAGTTACAAAATCAATGGATAACATTCCACACGACCACTCAAAATATCGCCAACTCCGGATCACTTGCAAGGTCTCAGTAGGTACTAAAAATCACCTACGGACTAGATTATATTGAAAATAACTTCCTATTGAGTAGTTGCTTCCATCTAATTTTCATTTGTTTTCGTTTTTTGTAGTAGTGCTGAATTTTAGAATTCTTACAATATCTTTTCGGCTTTATATGTAAAACGACAATGGAAGTTAAATCCTAATTCACAGATACTAATGCTCTCTCACCATCTTTCCATGTCACAAAAAAAAAACTAATTAAATGTAAGTATTCAATAAAAATTACAAGCAATCAAAAAAGATTTTTGTGTATAGATCGCATTTTAATAGGATTTCCCTTAATAAATTCATATTCCATAACACAAAAGAAATAAAAAGGAAATCCAAAAATGTAATACGTAGTCAAGTTTTATATGGTCATAACCCATATTTTGGACGCATATAAATTTCTAAAATTTCTGTTTTAGGTATATACCCTAGATGAAATCTAATAATACTCAGAAGACTAATTCCGTTTGTAACGCACAGAAATAATGAGGGTAGAGCAAAATGGATTGAACAGTCATGCATAATATACCTATGTATTAAAAGTTATTTTGATTGTTGCATAGCAAATGAAATTTCAAAAACGGACTAAATCGGGCAAACCCATGTTGGTGTTGTCATATAAAAATTTAGGATTTTTACGAATACTGTGAAAACGATCAGTCCTAGACTGTTTTAATGTACTGAAAAGTTTATCAGAATTTGATATATATGTGAAAACCCACTCCAAAAATCATACTTGCACAGAGAAGTGACCATACAAAATTACATATGGGCATTTATCTAGGGTAGGTATCATAAAAATTGTTCTTAGACCAATTCCAGCTTTCTCACTTGTTTTAGAGCTAAAATTGTCAATATTGTGAGTAGACATAGCAAATTGGTTGGTGTTATTCAATTAACATTAATGGTTCAAGTTAGCTTTGGAAAATACTGGTATAATTTATCAAAGGATTCATTTTCCTAAACATATACGTCAGCATAAATTCATAAAAAAAGGAAGATTCAGATCATATGGGCGAAATATCAGCGAGATTTTTTTTTATTAAGTTGCAGCAAATTCTGAACGACGATATTGCGCAGGTCTGTATAGGCTCTCTCGATGGATGCAATCTTCTATTTAAACAACTTGCCTGGATAAATCAATGTCAACAGTGTCTCCGCATAAACATGTCTTTGAGAATACCAGGAATATCAGATTCAAGATCAAATTCAGATCCTTGCGACATGCTACTATTAATATTTAACTAGATCAAGTATTTTCAGCATTAGATCTGCTGAGTATAGGCTCCTTATAAATTCACTGAGTTATTTGGAAAAATAAATATCTATTTACAAATAGTTCAGTCAGATCGAGCAGTACACTAAAGACCGTTGAAATGTTATTGTCCGGAGCTTGACAAATATCGGTAGAGTCACGTATGGCGAGATCAATTCATAAGTACGACCGCAACATGTTGTAGTAATTTTAAGATTTCTTATTGTTAGATACAAAGGACCACGTGAAAAAATTCACGAGAAAGATGCACAAAAACTGAAATTTTTAAAATTTTGTCTTGAAGAATGTTGTATATGAGAGGACTATAATTCCGTGTGTCTACGGTACAAGGAACAGTAAACCTATACGACATCAAATATTGAATATATTGCAGATCGAATAGTGGTTCAAATGCAATCTACAGAGGTATTCACTTCTTATGTGTATAATGCTGTCTAAAATAGCTTTAAATTAACAAAGTACCTGGAGACGACAGCATTCTCAGTTACTATAACTCAAGATAGAGACCTGGCTCCGCTGAAGTATTAAACCATAGCTATCTAAGCGAAAAAAATCTTGCTAAAACTTAATGCGTCGTAAGCAGTGAAAGATCTACAACCAACAGGAGTTCTTCACCATACCTACTCTAAGTAATTTAGAAATTTTTAGAGTACTAAATCAATAGCCAGCCACACAGTAAAAAATTTGCACAATTGTTGCCACAGGGAATATCCACTACATTTTAGGGAAAATACCTAAACTTTGTGGCAACAATTGTCCACATTTTTTACAGTGATCACAACTTTTCGTCAATTTTAAGCATGCGTAGAACATAGAGATGAATTTAATTAGGAAATTGGGAGTACTCCGAAAAATAACGGTAATGTGTATATAATCTGAGTACTTTGAAATCACAAAAAGATCTTAGGTAGGAAAACTGTTATAATGTGACCGTAATAATATACGTGACAATAATGAAAACTGGGACGTTGTAGTAAAGTTGAACGAGAGACTCTACATAAGTAAAAAATTGCAAAATACCTGAATCTGGCTAGATCGAACGAATTCCAAAATAATGGAAAGACTCGAAGATTGCAAAAAGGAAAACTTTCCATGTAGACTCTCTAAAGGTTGACGGAGATCGACGTATATAACGAACTGCGTAGATTGAATAGGTGAACAATGAAGGCACGTGGGAAATCCCATCCAATCATAGTGATGATGATGATGCTGGAAATAATTTAAAGTTGAAACTAGGTATTTACATGGATATTAGAAATTTCTTGAAATGTTGCAGTTGTTAACATTTTGTAGATATTCATGATTCATATCCTTTTGGACGCCTTTTTGTTCCTATCCTAATCTGAAATATTACAAATGACGATAACTGCCTACATACAAATGTGTACGCATACGGTATCGTAAATAGATGATTTTCGTGGGAAAATAGGTACGTAGGTATACCTAATTTTAATTTAGATAATTATGTTTTCATTTTTAGGATTCATTTTTATGTATACAAATGTCTATCTACCTGCCCTCTAAGTTCAGGCCTATTCGTTAAAGCTGATAAAATCTGAGTTTTGTAAAAGAATATGAATTGTGATAATTGCAGATAAGTAAATTATATAAGTATAATAAATTTTGAAGGATGCTTATATGAATTGATCTATAAACCTAACTTGAATTAGTAACTATTTGAAATTCAGCCGTTAATATTTATATGTACTGATTAGTGACAATTACGTTCCAACATAGATTATGCAATCTCACCAAAAGGGAGACATGATGCTACTAAAAAATTGAAATATAATTTGAATTGAGTACAGTAGTGAGAGTTTTTTTAAATTAGTTAAGAAAAAAAAAAACTCTTATAAAGCAATTCAATATTCGTTTAGGGCAGATGACTTTCTAATTTTGATACTCTTGGCGACATCTATCGTTTAACATGACAATAAGAGAATTCTTGCTGTCGAGTAATACACGCGGAACAGCCACTCAATATCCGCATGCGTTTGGTAAAAATATATTGATAGAGAGAGCGAGATAGATAGAGAGAGAGAGAGAGAGAGAGAGAGAGAGAGAGAGAGAGAGAGAGAGACGAAAAACCATAAATCGAAAATAATACGAAGTACAAAAAGAACAGAATATTCTCGGTAATCGATACATCCGCTCTCAATCTTAAATATTTTAATTACCGACTTTCCTGTATAGTCAAGTCATAGAATCGAGTAATTCTAGCTTTACAAATATTGTATTGAACTTTTTATTTAAAATGAGCAAAAGTCAACCATCGCAGTTCGCAGTCGCAATTGCATTTAAGATAGTACGATTGTATGATAGTAGGTAGCTATCATTTCAAATCAACACAATCAAACAGGAGCAGTAATATTGAAGGGAAGGAATGAGAGATGAAAAACCTTCGCTCTGAAATCTGCTCGCAGAAGTATTAAAACTGAATTTCTAATGGAGCCCTGTCATAAAGATTTTACATACTTACTTGTATTCAAATGCATAGGCAGGCAAAAGAATTGGGAAAAAATAGCTTCAACTTTGTTGTTAACGTTTACTAGTTAAAATGTTGACAAATAGTTCCATTACCATAAGATAATTAATTTTAAAGCAATTTCGTGAAGAAATCTAATTTAATCCTACTGATCTTCAAAGCGGATATGAAAATTCACGTCATACCTACATACATTATACGAAATGAACTTTTATAAAATAAAATAAAAGAAAATGTTATCTTGAAAGACCATGAGAAAAATACGAATATGAAACAAATATAAATTATACCGAAAATCGAAAACTTTTCTGCTGCATATAAAAAAATTTAGACAAAAATCTTGATTTCATTGAGCCATAAAATTTCTCATTTGGATACCCCCGGAGCCATCTATTGGCAGAAGTGTATCACTAGGTTAGAAAAAAAAAACTAAAACGAAATTTGCCTGCCGTTATCCGTTGATATATTTTGTAATTCATGCCCATTCACTCCTGTATAACTTGTAGAAACAGCATATAACAAAAATAATGAGATCAGATCAAGATCAAATGCATTTCTTTCGATAAAATTGTGTTTTACTGCGCATAACCGAAATATTCGTCAAGTTAAGTAGTAGTGTAGGTGAGTGCATTTCATCAGCCTTTTTTCATTGGCTGAAACTGTAACTTTTGGAAGAGGAATAGGCAAATATGATAATTTCTTCCCTATGGTGTGCATTTGATTAACCAATGAAATAAAGAATTTTTGGAAGAGGAGAAGGCAAACATGATAATTATTGCTATTTTATCTATTTCTCTCTTTGCATGTGTTTAACATCTCTAAACCCATACCGATGCCAGAAATTTTATCTTGATAGAACAACGCGCTCTCAACCTATTGATCGACAAGAAAAGGATGGAACATGCAGTAATTTAATTTTTTTTTTAATAAATATATATTTACCAACTTTTTAGATGCCATTGTTATTTTTTCTATGGCTATACAAAATTTAAAATGCACAGAACGAGGTAGGAAAACTTACTAAAATCATGATTCTGTCAAACGAAAATATTTCCCATTGCCATTTCCTCTGCATCTTTTCAACATCACTCACTCACTCACTACCATGCCACTACTATAAATTAGAGAAAAAAACAATGTAAACGAAATTGCTACGCCGCCGCATCGTTTAATTTTTTAAATTTCATCTCATTCCCTCTTGAAAAAACAGCAATTACCAGGCGATCAGCAAATTTCTAACCGAAATATTAAATCGAGTTCTACTGCGCATGACCGAAATATTCGTTAAGTTTTTTTTTTTTTTTTTATGAACCAATGAAATGCAGAAATTTCAACTTTTGGAAGAGGAATAGGCAAAATTGATAATGATCTATATATTCTTTGTCTCTTTGTCTCCTCTCTCTCTTCTGATGGAAATATGGAATTGTAGAACAGGATAAAAGAAGGGTATAAGCGGAATCAACTTTCGTTAAGCCAAATGTCGATTTTATATATTAACCAATGAAATCAAGCAACTATTTTAACTTTTTGAAGAGGAGAAGGCATTATTTTCTTTGTTTCTCTCTTTGCCAGTGCAGTCAGCACTACTTGACCCATTGCCATGGTGACAGACAGAATTTGAATGGCAATTTTACATGGGGAAAATATTTTCATTTTCATATGACTTAAAGATTTTAATTTTTTTTAATTTTAGCTAATAGCGACGAAAGTTAGGAAGTAGTAAATTTAATTAGGTATACCTAGGTACAAAATTATTTTATATTAAAGTAAGAAAAATTAGATCAAAAACTAGCCATAAACATGAAAAAAAATTTATAAACTTAGAAAAACAATAGCCCTATTGAAATATACCTTCTCATTGTATGGATTCGATAAAAGTTTTGAACTTTCTAAATACTAAATATTCTATTTCAGTACATAGTCAACACAGTCCACGATTTCAAGTTTCTACCTATAGGTACCTACTAACCAAAAACATTTTCTTTAAATTTTTTAACCCATTTTCATTTCAACAGAACTCTTCTTCTGCTTTTTTCGTGGCAGGTAAATATCTGCCTATAAAATTTTTCTTCTTCGTAACTATTTACGGAATAAGTAAATGTATCTTACCTACTCCTCTGTCCTACCTACACCGGACGGAGGAAAGCCTGACTATTGTGTACCTACCTACAAATTTTTGTCAATATTTTTATTTCTATTTAACTCTTAGCGAGCGTACCAAAAATTTTAAACTAAAAACTTTTAGTTTCAGTTCTTGCTTAGAATAGAATTTATCGAAAAAGAAAAAAATATAAATCTTTTTATACGAGGGATATCATGCACAAGAATTGAGTGTTTTATGATTTCTAACTTCTGGATTCAACAACCAGCAACCGTACTATTTGTCGGTATGCTTCTTTCCGATTATATACATGTTACATAATATGTATATAATAATTGTTTTCAATTTACTTAAAGAACTCTTATGATCGTTTTACAAAAATCAAATTAGAAATTAGAAATTAACTTAAAAAACAAAAAGAAGGCTTAAAAATAAATAAATAAATAAACACTTTTGACTTACCATGTTACATATTCTTTACGTACTGGAAAGCTGGATTTTTCGGCAGCAGTTCCTCATAAATTTTAGATAGTGGTGACTATAAGAAAAAAAACTACATTCAAATAAATAGCTTCAAAAACAGATTAGCAATTCGAATTTACATTTAACAAAAACTCCAGCGGCTGAATCACGGAAGTCTAATATGAGTTAAATAAGGTGCCAAAGCATGTATAAGAATTACGTTTTCATCGTATTCAATACATTTTGAGCACATGACAACAAATTCTGTAGTACCCTGGAAAAAAAATTTTTTTTTTGATTATTTTAAATAAATTTTCTTTTTTTACGTTTGATACCTGCCAATGTATGACATAAAATAATTTTTATGTCCAATATTTCATAGAATGAAATCAATCATTTTTGGTATATCTATATAGGCCCATTTCATGAAAGGTGAAATTCCAAAGAGGTTTCGTACTCGGATCAAATTTTATATGTTTTCGGCAATATTTATTTCCTCCGACACTTCCTAGCCAAACACATCGTTTGGTACCCCAAAAAATATCCTAAAAGAGATAAGGACAAAAATATTTTAAATTTTAGCTTATAAAGTTGATTTTATTCAAAATATTTCTAAGTAAATAATTCTTTTCTTAGTTATGGAATAAAATATACTTGTGAACACCTTGCACGTGCAAAAGTTCTCAACAGTTTAACTTGATAGCTAGAAATCTATGTAGACCTGTTCCAATATATTCTTGGAAAATACCATTAAAATGAAATGTCGCCAACGGAAGAGTTCAACAATTGACCAGCGGCAAGCAGAGTAAAATTTTTATAGAAAGATGAAAATTCCGAACAGAAATAGAAAGATATATGTGTATTTAACAAACAGTTATTTTCGAAGCAAGCTGTGAGTTACCAGTGTTTTCAAGACTTAGGTTAAAAACTCTTTTCCAGAACCAATCAGACTTGTTTTTTCCTGTATTTGAAATATTTTTTACGATAGTCAACGGAAATATTCTTTATTAAATTTGTAAAACTAAGAAAGAAATGAATTATGATCCGAAAATAAAAGTAGAAAGAACCATTCACAGCTGACGTACATATAGCGGGTTTTCTGCTAACATATAAATTAATTTTCAAAGTTATCCCTATCCCGTATAAAATTTTAATAAATCAATTAAATAACCAACAAAGATTTTGCGTCGAACAACGGTGAAGACGTCTTTTGGATATATCTAGATAACCAGGAAAGTGTTCCCAGCGAAACTTTATAGGGATCTTCCTCTCTTCAATATGCGTCCAACGTCTGCTCATACGTCAAAATCGGTGACATTCAATTTTGAGTCAAAATTTAGCAAAAAAACATTTTTTTTCACGAAAAAATGAAATTTCACCGATTTTGATGAGAGATGGCTCATTCGACGGGGAATAAGAAAAGAAGTAGATATCCGAAAGAATTTTTCAAAAGAAATCATATTGACACATTGACCGATTCCAGGTGATCTTTCTGCGTGAATTTAATTTTAAATTTTAAATTCTTTTTGCAATATTGATAAGGTAAGCGATTTTCCTAGTGTATAAAAAGGCTGTAAATTATTGAATAAAATCAGTGTTTCTTTCGACTCTACTTGGTGACTACTCATTAAGCGAGCTCCTTTAGCTCCGAATTGGAAGGATTAAAAGGTAATTGAGCTCTTTAGCTCTTTAGCCTCTTAGATCCAACCCAATCAAGTTGGTTAATCTATACTCTGAGCTTCTAACCCGTAACCCAGCTAGACATTGCTGTTAGAGCTAGCTACAGCTCTTGCGATTCGATTCAGTTATATTAAGACCAAACTTTGAGCTTTACAGCTCTCATTTAGTCGAGCTGCAAGTATATAGAGCCGTTGTCAAGCTCTACGACTTGTATCTCCTCGTTAATATAAATTTGTTTTCTTTCTTTCCGGTTTCTTTCACTAAGAATTGCAACATTTGAAGGCCACGAAGAAGGAGTCAACCGGAGATCATAAAAAAACATTACACATTCATAAACATTGAAAACGGGATAATTAAAAACAAACTAACATCGCAACAGTTGGTAAATAAGATTGCTTAATAAAAACGTAAATAATTGATCTAAAATGTGTATCTAACTTTAGGTCTGTAAAATACTTCAGTACATTGGTACTTAATGGTACCCGTACCAGTACCTAAATGTTTTTTAAGTCCCGGTACTGGTACTCAAAAAACTCTTAAGTACAAGTCCCGATATTGGTACTTACTTATTTAAATACGTCTTCTAATAATTGAGATTATCTGCATCTCGACAGTGCCTCAAGATATCTTACCGCCTTCAGTAAAATAGAAAGAAAATTAGTTATGACTATAAGAGTAACAGTAGGACAGAAATTGATATGCTGAATCGATATCCTTTGTTGAGAATGTTGGCAATCAAGTGCCACAATCCGCTCTCTTCCTTCCACCGCACATGTGGAACGTTGATTTTAATTTGCAAGGTCTTATAAATGCTGCACAAAGGCAATCTTTATCTGATATGACATTTGTTTTCCTAAACGCAAACTCAAATGCTGTATGAACAACTTCCAAAATTATTTAGAAATTAAACAGCAAAAGCTTAAACGATATTTTATGATATTTCATAAATGGAAACCTCATCCAGTTATTTAACTGACTATAGATTTTTCAACATTTCTGATTTGAATTTTCGAAACTCTTGACCTTTATAAGTACCACTACCAGTACCTGCATTTGTACTTGAAAATTTTTATATACCAGTAGCAGAACTTGTGCTTGAACTTGGAAAGATTTGAAGTATTGGTCCTGGTCCTGGTAATTGGAATAAATACTGGCAGGGTTTCACTATCATATCAGTTTCGTGTATGGAACTTTAGGACTCTGATTTATTTTCCTTAATACGTGAGAGAAGCAAAGGAGCGGTCGTGGAAAACAAAAGTCTCTGTTAATTAAACGAGACAATTTTCTTTTATTGTGGCCAGCCCGTCCCTTTAACTCGTACACGAATTTGCCTGTTTGTATATTTCTTTTTACTATTTTCGACACTCTCGTAGACGCACTTTTCGTCATCACAGCGAGCTAAAATTTGGCACACAAGTTCATGTCGCGTGACAATTGAATCTATCAAAATTTGAACCGGAAATTTCCATTGAAAACCCGGAAAATAGGGAAAAATCATATGAAAATTTGGTATAAATTTGATCAGTGATAAATCGGAAAAATGCAGAGTTTTCCAATTTTTCCGGAATTTTCCGACTTTTCCGGAAAATTTTCCGGTACAAAAGTTTTCTAAATTATGCAGGATCAAGTTCCCTATCAACTGGCATCATTACTTTCTCTCCGGCAATGGTGAAAGCGTGCAGAAAAACTCGAGGAAAATTCATGTAAAACTCTTTTCCGGAGTTTTTCAGACCAAGGAAGCGTTTGAGCGTTGTGCAACCTAGGCAAAGCTGTAGAGCGAAATGAGTTGCATAAACTTGCTTTTATGAAAAATTGCATGGAAAACCCGGAAAAGCGAAAAAATCATCGGAAACATTTTCATCGATACGATTAGTGATAAATCTGTTTCAGGAAAAGTCCAGAATTTTTCAATTTTTCTGGAATTTCCGGAATTTTCCGGAAAAATTTCCGACAAAAGCTATGCGGAATCATTTTTTTCCGTCCTACTGGCACCAATACTTTCTCCTCAACAATCATGAAAACTTGCATGAAAAAGCGAGGAAAATTCATGTAAATTTTTAAAAAAAAATTCATAGTAATAGGAAAAGTCTGTGGAAAACATGGAAAATCGGGACAATTCAGTAAATCAGTGTCTTTTATTTTAATTATTTATTTTATTTTATTTTATTTTATTATCTATTTATTTTAATTATTATTTTATGTTTTAAGTATTATTTGCTCATTTTATTTATTTTACAATTTTTCAAATTTAACTTTTAATTTTAATTTGCTTATTTTTTTAAATTTATATTATTAGTCGCTTACCGATTTAATTTTAATTTCCGCCTTCCTTTCGTACTAAATAAAAGATATTTATATTCTTGTAGTACATACCCCTAAATAAAAAATTCTATTCTATTCTATTTTCAGCCGTAATAAAATTGTTTTAAAATATCTCCATGCAGCACGTAATAACAATTTAGTTAACGTGAAACAGGTAGAAAGTAAAATAAGTAAAAAACGAGTTTTCAAACAAAACTGAGGCCAAGCCGCATGAAAAAGTAGAAAATAAACTTTTCTTCACACACAAAGGTGGACTCAGATTTTATTCGCTGACAATCACCGATATATTTCAGTATGATCAATCAGAGGTAATAAGTGATTTGATTCATGAAAAGAAAGAATATTCAAGAGGAATGTCCCAATCAGAAAATCTGAATCCACCTCTGTGTGTGATGAAAAATGTATTTTCTACTTTTTCATGGGGCTTGGCCTCAGTTTTGTTTGAAAACTCGTTTTTACTTATTTTATTTTTATTTTAAAATCGTGTAAGTTTTATTTTATTTTTCAAATAAACACTACTTTCTATGATATAAGAAAAATCTAAATTACGTTGGATGTTTGGAGTGGACTGTAGGGAATAGATGAGTGTCACTTGGGTTCATTGGGATTAAAGAAAAGAATAAACTTTCACTCAATTCGTCAATTACATTATGTACTAATCTATTTTCGCAATAATTTAAATGTCCGACTAACACTATTTGGTAAATACTCGTCGCCGTTGGTCTCAATAAGCAATAAATATCGCTCGATCGCCGAATGTTGACTGACTATTTATCCAAAAATTGATTGAATGCTAATGACTTAAACTAATAAGCGATGTACCATGCTTTTCTCTCTCCGGGTGGTCAATATTATTCAACGAGAAACATTTGAAAACTGTTCGTTGTTCTTCTGCACTCTAACATTGGAGCCTCGATAAAGACTGCTATATCTCAAAAGCTTTGCTTATTAATACCGCCCCGAATGTGCACACATACCTGCATTTGCAGTAGATTAAAAGTGCTGATCTAGTGTTTTTGCTTTCTTGGAAGCGGAGTTAAGGTTTCACGTAGGAAGACTACATATTACAAAATTAGTGACACGATGTTTGCGACTTTGTAAAATGAGAATTATTTTATGAAGTTTTTTTGTGCAGAGTTGTTTTAATGGAAATTATATTGTAGAATTTAGAGGATGTTTCTTTGGGGTTCTATAACTTATAGACTCTCTGTACTCTCTGTAGCTTTGCAAACTCTATGGTTTTTTAATCTATGCAATTTCGTTGGCTTTAGGGATTATATCAACATCTTGTAAGTGCTCAGAGAAATGAATAAAAAATTTCGGTCAAAAGCTGGGAATACTAATGAGATGGTATTCTTCGCAAACAAAATGTTTGTAAAACCTAAGTACGAAAGTTGGGGGACCTGGCCCACCACAGAAAAAAAGTCCTAGTTACGCCAATGTCTCCGGTCAAGATTGGAGAAAAAAAGTATTTTTTATGAAAATCAAATGTTTTTTTGTGAAAATTCCGATTAAAGTTTTTTGTCACCGATTTTGATGCGTGAGCACTCATTGGACGCGAAATAATGAAAAGAATATAACTGTAAAGTTTATCTGAAAAATTTAAGCTGGTTTAAGAGAAATAACCGAAAACTAATCCTAGGTAGTCTGGTGCCCTGTGTTACCTGTTTCTTTGCTCTATTTTATCAACTATTGAGTTTATCACAAAGAAAGCTATACACAACCTTTTCTTTTCTTATTCTGCATCGAATCTTCTTTGAATTTAGTGACGTAAACTTCTATAGCTGGGTAAGTAATGCACTTCTTATCACTAGGGCACCTATTGTCTTAAGCAGAATTGCGATGAATAAAGTGACCGACGGCCGGTGGCTACTGGTGATTTCTATGTAATACGCGCTCCATAACAGAGCTGGGCAATACTTAAGTAAAAAAAGACTTAAGTACTTCTTAAAGTACATTTTCGTTACTTAAGACTTATTACTCAATACTTTTGAAATGCCCCTACTTAGTACTTGAACATAAGTACTTGCTTCTGTTTACTTGTACTTAAGACTTAGTTTTGTACTTAAGTGCCAAGATTTTTACTTAGGTATTTGTGAGTCTATTAAGTACCTACAAATATCTAACTCTTCGTAGAAAAGTAGACATAAACTCTAACGCAACTGCTTTTTTGTTGAGTTTTAAAGCACGCAAAGAACTGTCACGCATCAAGGCAGAACCTTAGACAAACTAATACCCTACAAATAAGACTGGGCAAGTAGAACAAAAACCAGTAACGTCTCGCTCGAATATAAAATCGACGATGCCTCGACTTGATGACATAACCACTGACATGAATAATATGGACTGACTACGTTCATAGAAATACACTGCAGAAAGTGAGCTAACGTCTATATTGCTGACTCTTTCGATATAAGCACCAAGTATCAATTGAGGGAGAACTGAAGATAACAAATAAGTTAGTGGATTCGTCGAAATGCATGATTTTAAATTAATCATTTAGGGATATTACTGCGATAAAAACTGTTTTACCAAAGACAATATATTCATTAGATACGCAGAAGAAATTCTAAATGTTTTATTAAAATCACTTTCCGAGCTGCGTGCTCACTTTTTCAACTTCCCACCACTGATTTTTTCAATGTTGGCACCGACATAAGAACTCTTTTTGACACAAGCAATTGTGTCCACGTGAAATAGAAAAGTAAGCAGTCCATATTATAAACGTCAGTGGACATAACCAAGGGTAAGCAAGCAACGCCTCGCTCCAATATATAATCAACGATGCCGCGACGTGATGTAGGAAAGGCCTCAGTTTTCTCTTTGTAACTTACTGGAAATTATTTCCTTAGAATTGTTATGTATTATTGGAGGCGATAATGGTTCCTTCGACGGACCTCTAATATTAGAGGTGAAAGTTTTACTCTACCTGCAGCCCAGAAAACTATAAAAAACTATAAATAGTAGCCACTAATCACTATACATTTATTTATTTTTTATTTATTAATATCTATTAACTGAACTCAATAAACTTCATTATATTACTGCCAACGTATAAAGATTCTAAAAAAGTACTTTAAAAAGTACTTCAAAAAGTACTCAGTACTTTTTATAGACTTAGTACTTAGTTAAAAGTACTTTTATACATGCGATACTTGTACTTACGCTGAAGTACTCAGACCTTCGGTACTTGTACTTGTACTTAAGTACTTTATCTTTGGTACTTGCCCAGCTCTGCTCCATAAAACGTTTGTAAAAATAATTGTTCATATTACTGTAATAATTGTCTGCCATCGGCCGCTCTGGTCAATACAACTGTGCTTAAGGTTTAAGGTTGACCTCTAAGTCTTGGGGAGAGGCTGACATAAACTCCTACATGGATTAGTGGAGCAAAGAAAATAAATAATGCTACATATTCTACTATTAGACAAAAGCATATGTAAGCCATTACGAATAAATGTCCATCAACATATAAAAAGTAAACATCTCTTCGAAATCTTTCTATTATTTAGGAATAAAATAATTGGTGAAGTAGTTTGCATGATATGCAAGCACAATATCAGGACATCGGATACTCTGTTAACCAGTGTTCATCATATGTAGTATATGACTTCTGGCTTTACATATAAAGGCATTGTTCCTAGTAGATTTTAAAATCGAACTATCACAATGACTTTTGCTTATTTAGTCTATCTGATTCGAAGGAAAGCTCATCACTCGTCTTATTTCGCAGCAACTCCCGTTGAAGACATATAACTGCTGGGGATAATATTTGAAACCTATGGAAATTAAGACCAAATCAAAAAACAAGGTGTATTAATGCTCATACCTGCATCAAATGTGCTGCATAAATTTACGTAGGTCTTAACCTTATCAAAGTGAAAAGCTAATTTTATAGTTACGAAAAATGTTAATCCTTGCTTCCAGTTGCGGTGCTGTATGGAATCATTTTCCTAAAATTACAATTAGTACTGTTCTTAAATAATTTTCACATATTTAAAAAAAAAATTCAAACCATCTGATTAAGTACTAAGTAAGTATGGGAGGAAAAAAATTACCACAGTTACCGCATCTATTTTCTCATGAGCACCAGAGACAGACATCTACATATTTCAAATACCTAGCTTATAGTCTTGAAGTATTTCTTTCTTGATTTACGCTAAGTACTAGAAAGTAAAAATTGATATTTAATGAATAAATACAGTTAAAAAAAAATCGATAATGTCACTATCATCGTGATAGGGGATATATTATATAGCATGTGTCAATGTGCATCTCAACTGGGCGCAATAAATCAATCCTTCGCATTGCAGTTCTGCTGCTTGCCTCTAAATACTCGGTCGCTACTGCTGCTGCCATGGCAGCATTATGGGGAAATAAATTCGAAATACCTCCAATCCCTCGATAACTATTACTCTGGAACGAGGGTTCGTTTTAGGAACAACCACACGATGTTAATAAATCAGGATTGAAGCCTATGCGCAGAAAATCACAATATTTCCGTCACAATCTCACAATACACAGTCGGCTCGGCCCTCTTACAAAAGGATTTAAATAATTCCGTGGCGGTAATTGTTAACTGCTACACAAATATCGACAATACATGCACTAAACGTATTCTCTTAAAGCGCCCTATATCCTTCCGCCTGAAACTGACCGTTGGCAATCTCTCATTAAACAAAACAAATTTTACTTTTCCCCCTGACTGTCCAGCAACTAATTAGTAAAGCATCATACTCACACACACACACACACGCATATATATAGTATAGTATCTTCAAGCAGAGTTCATGATGCCTCCTCATCTTTTGAACTTTGACCTGGATTTACCTATTGTTTCGCGGCTACGGAAGTTGCAAACAATTTTGGCAATAATTATTATTGAAAGTTCGGTTCACTGAATCCTAATCTGTTATCACTTTTCACTTATCCAGTGAGGCTTTTCAACTCGTTTACATAATTTTTGAAGGGATCCATTGAATGATTAACACAAATTGGGATCAACTCAATGCGTTAATTAAATTAACATTCTACTTCGGTCTGGAGGTGTGCAGTAAGTGGTGATTTTTCCCCGATTACAATAATCTGCATGATGCACAATGCGGTGTATTTTGTAAATTCATTCCTGTGAACACAAGAGAAACTGGATGAAATGGTGGTGTTCCACCAACAGGAAAGCTTACGGGAATAATTATGTACTGTTTTAGGTGGCGATGGGTATCTATTGTAATAATTAACTGTAATTCTCTTTGAAATATGTTCAGATCCAGATCCTAGTGTTGATTTACTTATATATTTTGTATGTACATTTCGTCAAATGCACTATTTTAGGTTCTGTTTGAAATTACTTTGGAGCTCTTCATCAGTAATTATTTCAATAACATATCTACATAGTGCTCGCCGAGCAATTATCAATTATATCAGTTCAGAGGAGACAGGCCTATAATTGATAATTTTATGAATTTTTTCGGAAATTTATTGTGAATTTGTCGTATAAAAAAATCTTTCGTTTTATTACGATTGTAAAAAAAAACAAACTTAGTCCATGGCAACTCACTCTTTTTTGGCCACAGACAAACGGTATAGAATTGCATACTCTTGAAATGTATATAAATTTACATATCAGTTTCATATCCCATGTGCAGCCAAAGGACTATATGTAATAGTCACGTTCGCCTTTTCATTCAAATGCATTTTCCATTTTAGGTTTGAATTTAATAAGGTATGAACATGACTCCGTAGATAATATTTGAGAAATTTTGAAAAGACAAAATGGATAAGCTTTCGTTTCCTGGTGTTTTAGGGTCATTCTGCATGAATACGTTGTACAAGCAGTAGTCAAGTTTGACATAACGAAAAATGATAGGCATAAGTCTTCATTATGCTTCAAATGAGAATTCCTAATTTCTCACTATCTTGATTAAGATATCAAATAGAATGCAATAGGGTACGGATACAAGTGGGAAGTGTTAAACGAATTGAGGTTATAGTACAAAAACCATGTTGGATTTGGAATATCTCTTCCGTTGGTCTTCTTCCATTAACTTTAAAATTTATCATACTGTGAAAGGACGCATCAAGTAAAATTTTAAAGGGTATATGAGGTGTTCTTTGAAATTGATCAGGCAAACATTTGGTGGTATTCTTCTATCAAACCGTATTCAAATTTCATCTCTACAGCTGAAACATTTAAAACAGCTGCGTCATTCCATATCTTTCAACGTCGATATCTAAAAATTTCATGTTCAGATTTTTACCAAATGTCTTTACTTGGTTCGGGCGTATTCATCGCTGTGATGTATCGCGTTGGTGTTCTATGATTATCGCTATTGTTATCGCAATCGCTATCGCGGCGGTGTGAATCGACCTTTATACATTGAAAATAATGTGTAGCTACATCCATCGCTGTCGCTTCGTTATAGCTATCGCTAAGTTATCACAATCGCTATCGTTGCGAAACATCGGTCAGTTTGCTACCAATTGCGTATATTTCAAAGTGGAACTTGATCGATAAAACCTCAATTTGTAAGGCGAACGAATTATGGAAACTGATGTTAACAAATTCTCTTCAATGAATGAAAAATGAATGAGTACCCATAAAGTTAAAAAGCTTTGAAAAAGTGATGGTGATGATAGTTTATCTATATGAAGATTTTCTTATCTATTGTTATCTGTGGTATATGAGTGTGCAAGCAGCTAAATCGAATAACTCGAATAAATCCATACGCTAGAAATCGCGTATTAGGTCAATTATAAGAATAATACATCTTTTTAAGTACTTTAGCTGTATAAGGCCATAGTATCTTAAGTCTTACATACCTACATAATTTTACACATATGTATGTGTAATTTATTGTTTAAAATATCCAACAACAAAACCCCAATTAAAATTACTCAACCTGTAATGCATAAAAAAACTCACATGAAATTGCGTCGTAAAAACCCTTTTAAAACAAGTTCGTTCCACTTTCAATTCCAAATAAAATCGTGAAAATATTAATTATTCAATGCCTTTTACGCAATTTGCCTAGAAGTCGCGGTAATAATATCCTTTAGTGAAGGTATTAAGTACAATATAACAGAAAAATAAAACGCAAAACACCTATACCTACCTAACTACTCAGCCTAACACGACAAAGCAATAAAATCTCGTAAAACTCTTATTGAAATTGGTAATTTTTTGAAGGCGCATTTATTATTCCTTATTCCTCTAATCCTTGTCATTATTTCTTTCATTGCAGCACCTCCTCTCTCTCGCCTTGGAAACGCGTTTATTTTAATTTTATTATGCATCATTAGGCAGGCAGGCCAAAAAATACAGTCGAAGTCGAGTCATGGCATGAGGCACGACATTACTCTATTATGTGATAAATATATTCCACTTATACCAGGAAATCTATGGGATTTGATACATTTAATTTGGATTTTCCTAACCATTACTTAAGTGTGTGTATTAGAGTTTAACGGAAAATCTCTTAAGAAAAATTATTTCGACCACCTGCTGCCTGCCTTTCCACAGGATGGGATTCAAGTCTATGTAGTACGAGGAGCGCAATTATCTTAAGTCCACCTTGAAATATTTGCACAGAAAAGAAGAAAAAAAAAACAGGAACAACATAGGAAGCAGTAAAGGAGCAGCATAATGAATTAAAAAAATCCTTGTTTTGTTAATGGAGGGAAATTTACGAGATTTGCTTTTAATTTTGAGTTAAAATGAAAGCAAATAGCGTCATAAAGTCACAGGTTAAGATTAAAATTATGCAATATGCAAATTGATTAAATTTGTGTTGAGTAAAGTTTCGCTTTTATTACCTTGTGGAAAGTTATGGTGGTAAATTAGTTGAAGATTTTTGTGGAAAATTGTCACTTAAATAATTCTAAAAATAAAAAAATTTGTATACCGATCAAAACTATTTTAATGGAAATTTATTCATTTATTTGCTTCACAAAGTTTAAGCGATGGTACTTTTAGAAAAATACTACCAAGAAAATCATGACATCATATTCATGTGCTATGATCTACCCCTGTACCCTCCACAGCCTCAATTGGTGTCATTTCGAAACTATAATGGCGTAAATATGTCGGAACTTGGAGACGAATGCAGTCTGCTGAATTGGGGTGACATTTATTTCAGTCCTTCCGTTTGACCATTAAGTTGAAATTTTTAGTACCTTAATCAAGCACCTGCATGACCGACATGTTCCTCTGATACGCAGAAGAGCGCACACTTCTGGATGCTCTTGGTTCTCTTCCGAAATATCATCTCTAATATCTGAGCGAGAGCATTTATATCAAGCCCACCGACGGGTAAGAGCTGACAATACCAAGCGGTTGTATAAATCTGCTCGAAATCGTGTTATCTCAGCCATACGCACCACCCAAGTTGCTTTGGAACAACCTGAGGAGGGCTGGTGTCAGTCGTAATAAGGTCAGCGATCCCACTTGCGATCTATGCCCTAATGACTTAAATAAATTATTCACCTCCGCTCAGGGTATTGTGCAGGCTTTGGCAGAAGATCGAGATCACTTTGTTGATTTTCCTGGATCCAGCTTCTCCTTCAGGTGTGTGGATGGCGACGAAGTTATTAAAGCTATCTTCTCTATAAAATCTGATTCGGTAGGCCCAGATGAAATACATCATCGTTTCGTTAAATTCATTTTACCCATGATTATTAGTCATCTGGTCTATGTTCTGAATTCATGTCTGACTTGTTTTACATTTCCGCGTGTATGGAAGGTAGCCACTGTTCTCGCACTTCCCAAGACATCGTCTCCTAAAGAGTTGAGCGATTTCCGCCCCATTAGTATCCTTTGTTTCTTTTGCAAAGTTCTGGATAGATTGATGCATACTCAAATGCTCGAACATTTGGGTGAAAACAAAATACTAACGGAATGGCAGTCCGGATTTCGCTCCCAGCATAGCTGTGAAACTGCCCTGATAAAGGTAACTAATGATCCGCGATCAGCTCTAGATAATAATCATGTAGGCGTCCTTGTGTTGCTCGATTTTTCAAAGGCATTTGAGAACGTAAATCATCAAATTCTCGATTGCTATATAGCTTTTTATGGGACACATGTCAGCAAGTTAAAGTGAATAATGTTATCTCTAGCCTTCTACCCGTCCAGTGTGGAGTTCCACAGTGTGGAGTTCCATCTCTATGATCAATTGCAGTTTTTAAAAACTTCTCGAAATAACCACCTACTCATTCCACGTTTCCATAGGTCCATTCTAGAGCGCTCTTATTTCGTTGAGGCTGCTCGCTCATGGAATTAGCTACCTGTAGCCATTCAAGGTGCCGGTTCCCTCGATAAGTTCAAATCACTGTAAAAATACCGTTTCTCTGGTGAATATTAAATTGAATTAAATAAATCAATAATTGACATCTGCGACTTGGCAATGAACTGGGCTTTTTATAGTTTTTATTTATATTGCAATTTTTGCTTATGTTTTTGTTTTGTTTTTGTTTCTTTTGGATTTTAATTTAATTTAATTTTTCATTTAAGTTTGGTTTCTTTTTGTTGAGTATGTATTTTTATTTTTATTTATTTTTAATTAATTCCTTTGCAAGTAAGCTCGCGATTTGTATTTTGAACTTTTTTATCCTTATGTACTGAGCTTTCACATTTGTTTGTTCATTGTTTTATTCTAGTCTAAGTTATTTTTTGTTAGTTGTTAGTTTATTAATTATTAGTTTTAGTTTGTTTACTTGTTTTATGTACCTTAGTTTATTTTTATTTCTTATTTTTTATTTTGTTTCATGCCTATATACTTAGTTTGTCCTTTTTATTATTGTACTTATATATAAGATATAATAACTTGTGTACATTCAATAAATGTTAATTCTATTCTATTCTATTCTAAAATATTAAAGTAAATAGTGATTATATTTTTATAGTAATCAATAAGGTAACTAAGTGAATAATAATATGGGAATGATTAGCAACTGGTCGAGCAGGTGAATTTAACCTGCGTCACCACGCACCAAAGAAAAAAACATCGTACCTAAGAAGAAAAAACCAAAGAAAAAGCAAATACACACTAAGTCCTGAAGGGACTATATGCCACTTAAGTATAGTTTACACAAGCGAAGTTGCTGTCCCAATTAACCTCATTTTCAGTCCCTCACCTCCTCCTGACATACCAACCAGTTTACTGGCGCCAGTACGAAAACGAGTTCCACTCACTTCAACTTTTTAGCGCAGTGGAACCTGTGAAATAATCAATTTGAGTGTATTTTCTGTAATTGGTACACGTTTTGATGCGTGTAGTCATTTATAATATCATCTGGCGTGGAACTTGTAAAATGTGAAGATATTTATTTTTGAGAGAAAATGGTTTCAAGTGAAAAATTACATATTGAAAAGGTCATAAATTGTGCAGCAATGTAATTAAGGGCAATTTCGGAGAAAAACTCTAAGAAAAAAGATAGTGCAAGTACGTTCCTGGCATATTGATTGCTAAGGAATAATATTTTTGCTTACGTAATTATCTTTAATATTTTCGAAATTTCTTACTGAAAAATAAAAAGCACTCCCTTCGTATAAGAGCGCAAACACAAATGTGTTGACATTTTATAAATTCCACACCAGCTGATATTATTAAAGACTACTTAAATCAAAAAATGTACCAGTTGCAGAAAATGCACTCAATTTGATTATTTCCCAGGTTCCACTTCGCTAAAAAGTTGAAGTGAGTGGAACTCGTTTTCGTACTGGCGCAAGTAAACTGGTTGGTATGTCAAGAGGAGGTGAGAGACTGAAAACGAGGTTACTTGGGACAGTAACTTTGCTTGTGAAAACTCTGCTTTACCTTCAGAACTTGATGAAGGATCAGTTGTTAGGATCCTCTGAGTGCCTTGCCCCAGCCTCCTTTGACATCGCTGGCACATAAATCAATGTCCCTATTAACCCTGAAAAGAGTGGATGATCAGAATCATCAGACCACCATGTTAAGAGAAGGAGGGCTCCGGAAGAGTGAAAAAGGAATTAAAAGACGTCATCATAGTCATTAGGTTATAGACAAATATCCATATATTAAAGGGTGAATCTTAATTACATACACAAAATTTATGTTTCTTTTCAGAGACTATCGCACAGCTAATTACATAAAATGCTCCGTACTAAAAAGAAAAAACGATAAATCAACTTTGCTACACCATAACATAAGAAAAGTGTAACTCAAGAAGATCTTGTAGATCCGAAATGTCTACATTTACCTAACCTACTTAAGGAGGATTTACATTATAATTGCACGATTTTTTTACAGAAATTGGGAAGGAGATGGTACATCTTATACGGAAATTTATTTATAAGTGACGACAGAGGTAAAACGCGGTTCTTCTGCATTTTTTCCAGACCTCGAATGTTCCACAAGCATAGTAAGTTTTTATAGTTACTAAAACTACAACATTGATACTGACTCTCCTAATCCGTCATTTTTGACTATTAGCAACACATTTTACTATTATTTTATAGCAAATATTTATTAAATCACCTCTACCTGTCAAAATGGAAGAAAATAAAAGTACATTTTTAATTTGGAAGTACATACTTCGCAATTGAAACATTTTCAATATTTGTTTATGAAAGGATTGAAATTTCTGTTACGCGCCACAAAGTGACACAAGCGACATCTGTTGGAAATACAAACAACTTTAGGTTAGTGTCATCTTAGTAAACTTTGGGTTCGGAGAACGGAATATTCAGGAAGTTTCTAGGATAATTAGTAGAATATAAATACGGCGCTTTCACATCCACGAGGCGGAGTCTTATTTCAGACAGTGAAGTGAACGAAGCAAACTATTTGGATTGCGATAATTAGAAGTATAGTACTAGCGATAACTATAAAGAGTTGATATGATAATTATTTGTGAATTTGTGAGAGTAAACAGTAAAGTTAAATAAAGAAAGAACTTTTGAATGATTATTGAAATATTGTGTTTTAAATAATGAACTAAGGCCACGCACGTAATATTATTTTGGAGGTAGTCTATCGTCCAGAAGCTCATTAGAGATGATTTAAAATTTATATTCCAATTTGACAATTTGACTTTTTGACAGTTTGTAATGTTTACCATAAAAACTATGTGAGGTATTGCAGTCATTGCTTCGGCAGCATTTCAATAAACTATCTTCTTCACAATTTCTGTAAAAAATGCGTGCCAGCATAATAGGTCTGTTTGATGAAAACCCCGGGTAAACCTAGGGCTACACCGGGCTAGACTATCTTGTTTTTTGAAAACCTAGGGCTACGCAAACCTAGCTTACACTAACATTTTTTTTTGGGTAATGGTTTGACATTTTTCACTTGAGAACTGTCACTAGCAATTTGTTGCTGATTGGAGCATATAAATTACTTCTTGAACAAAAATAAGCAAAAATTAGAGTAGGTACATTTTATTTGTCTTCATCCATTTTATAAATAACTTTCTGCAATTAATTATACGCAGGAGAACTGTCAGAGAAATGTCATTACACTAGGTTTACCCGGTGTTTTAAAAACTTGTTCGCTAAACGCAAAATCCCTGGGTAAAAATTGGAGGGGAAAATTTACACGGCGCTTTACACGGTGTATTCATTGAACAAACCTAATGTAAATCCTCCTTAGGCTCGACAATCGATTCCATATGTCGACTGATAACATCAAAACACGCTAATTTCAAAAGTCACTGAAGGTAGTATGAATTTCAGTAATGGAGAACCGGTAGCATGCGGGTAAACAGCAATCCATCAACTATGTGATAATATGATAATTTCAATAAAAGTAATGTAATCTAATGCAGATTTTCACTACGGAATCCATGTCGCATACGTATGAGCGAAATTTCTTAATTATATGAAAATATGAAATATGATTAAAAATGTTAAGTAAAAAAATTTACACCAGTGGGCCACAATACATTAAATAAAAAAAAAAAAAAATTAAAATGAATGCCAGTTGCTCCAGCCTACCAACAATAAACTGAGGAGCATAACTATAGACGCACAATTTTTAACGTATACAACCATCTCGATAAAGAGAAAAATGAATTCAATTATGTATATGGTGTGAAAGAAAATTGAGAAACATTAACAATAACACACTTTAGTTTTACTTAAGTACCGTTATATTTTAGTTTTCATTTTATTATTGGTGCTTAACTATAGACGCAGATTAAAAGTTAACACAAAATGAAAAGAAATTCACTTCAATGGAATTAATTAATAACTAGGACTTTCGTTTTTTCTAATAAGCTGAAAAGGTCGATATGAATGCTCTCAATTAAGGGTTTTAACATATTTTTATCAATGGACGTCCACGATTCAATCACACCACTTTTTAATTTCATAACATAACATACAATAATACCCTAGATACTTCCTGTCAGGTTTAAATCCTGGGAGTAGGCTAACCATTCCAAAACATTAATATTGTGGACTTGCAGCCACATACGGATCTCACGACTACTGTACACCGAAGCGTTATCTTGTTGAAATATCTACTCTTTCTCGCTATTTCTTTGTATATGTGGAATTAAATGAATCTGAAACGGTGTGATATACTCCAAAGAAATTATAGCCGTGGTTGGGAAAGCCAAATCGATCAAACCGCCAAGGTAAAAAAGTCCCCAAAACCATTAGTACTAGCACCACAGAAATTTCTTTTAGTTTTGAATAATAACGGTGCTCTCTCCGCAAACCTTCCAATATGAGCTAAATCCATCGGGACCGTCTAAGTTAATGGATTTAGACCATATTTGAGGAACTGCGGAAATAGCACCGTTATTTTTCAAAAAGAAATTTGGGTGCGGGTTGTACTCTATAAGATTTCAATCTTGTGTACATTGCCGAAATAAAGTTAATCTTATTCTTATTCTTATCGTATAAAATTGGTGAACATGAGTGAAAATATCTCAAAGGGACGAAGATGGAAACTGCAGAGCTAATGAGATGCAAGCACAAAAATGGCAAGTAACAAGTTGGATCAACGACGATAAAGCAATGGCAGCGCGTGGAAATTCAACAAAATTGCTGTTTATACCTGCACTGAGCTCCCACACTAGAAAACTTGAGCACCACAAAAACATGGAGAAGCTTATGGGTTTATAAGCATTCGTCTTTGTTATAAATGGTCTAAGCCCTCTTCTTCTTCTTCTTCTTCTTCTTCTTCTTCTTCTTCTTCTTCTTTTCTCACTTTCGTCCAACCTTTTTTTCTCGCCAAAGTCATCTATACTTTGACGTACACATGAAAGTGGTGTAGTTGGAGGGATATCGGCACCTAAATTGGAAGTTAAAGCTGCGAACATAACAAAAGACTAAGAATTTCAGGGAAGGAAAGGGAGATAGCAAATATTTATTAGCTGTGTTCTTTTATGTACCTTGTTCTGGAACTCTCATATAGTGAACAGGACAAATTATTCTGTCGATTGAAGCGAACTATTTGTACTGTTCGCTTCATTGCAATTTTTCTATGAAACTGTATGAGGCGTTCTTTTTGTATCTTTTATTCTGTTTTGTTTTGCGGATACAAAAGAACACAGCTATTATATCCAAAAGAGAACAAAAGAGGAAGAAGGACTGTTATCGAAGAGGTAAACATATTATTGGGTTGTTTCTGAATAGAGGTAATTTGTCTTCAATGTTTGTCCTAGCGATTCCGACTTTAAATGTAGGCTTACAGCGAGATAGAATTGGTGGAACGTTATACCTTATTTGTAAAATAATATCTTAAGCTGTCTATGAGGTTTGAGTATACAGACGGCTCCAAATCTGAAGATAACACCGGAACGGGCGTCTTCTGTGACGAGCCTCATTTGGAACTTGCCATACACCTGGAAAACCATATAACGGTCTTCCAGGTGGAGGTCAAGGCCATTCTTGCAGCGGGAAGGTACCTCCTTGGCTCATACAGTGAGAATACGGAGATTGCCATCTGCTCGGACAGGCAAGCTGCCGTAACCTCCCTCCACAATTGGGATCACACCGGGACACCTGGTCTCTACAATTGCGACTTGGGCGGATTGACAACACAGTTGTCTTTGGATAGACGACCCTTTGGGTAGAACAACAAAGGAACTGTGGGGTAAACCTAACCCAAGTTTCACAAAAAAGTTACTAGGCCTGAGCAAACCTACCATGAGAATTCATCTATTATCACTGGACACTTTTCTCTCAGGGGTCACCTACATAGGATAGGACTGGCTGATAACTCTACATGCAGAGGATGCGGAGAGAAGTCCGAAACGGTGACTCACTTTCTTTGTCACTATCCGGCTCTCTCCGTAAAACATTACAGATTCCTTGGTTCACACCTCCTGGATGAATTGCATGAAGTGGGTAGCTTATAATGTAAAGGAAATCATGGAACCGAGCGTATGTACTCCATCATTTAATATTACACAACATCTTTTGAATTTTTCTGTGAGGTCAGCTTATTCTGATCAATTACAAACCGCCGTGCTTAAGTATTCTTCCAGCAATGATATAGACACATTATTGCAAGCCATTAAGGGCCAAGAAAAATTGGAAATTCCCCAAGACGATATAAATACTCATCACGTCCACCACTATTCCCTAGGCTATATTTTACTCTTGCTAATACTTGCTTTTACATTGTACAAGCTTTACACATGGCATAAATTGTCCGTTGGAAAAATACGCGAAGACATTCGTTTTAAAAAAGACAACCAAAAGATACAAGATCATGAAGAAAATGTTGAAATGAATGATGACAAAAGTCAGACCAAGTCGACTAAACCCATACCAAAAGTTCAAAAACAAAAAAAAGGTTACTGCAAAGCTTACTTCTATGCATGTCAAACACATATAAAATATTAGTTTAGGCTCTTTTATTTCTTCTATCAAATATATAGCTATTTCTGGTGTCATTTTAAAATTACTGTAGAATATAAAGTTGAATAAGAATAAAAATATAAAAAAGAAAAGTAAAGATAAAAAAAAAATTTTTTTAGTTCTATAATAATATAATATGAAAAAAAAGAGAAATAATTACGAATAAAAAAAAAGATGTAGGATAAAAATTAATACTTTAAAGGTATTGTTTTTTTTATTAATTTCTGTAATTATACATTTAAACACAAAAAAAAAAAATAAAATAAAAATCTTATACTATTAAAAAAAAAAAAAAAAAAAAAATCAAATGAAATATATTTTTAGATTGTTTATGAATAAAGGAATGGTTATATTCTCCTTATTACATAAAAGAAATATATAAATGAAATTATAAATAAACTAAATAATTTAAATTTGTTTAAATCATATTTGAGGTGCGCTCGCTTCGAAAACATTTTTTTAAGGGGGGAGGGATGTATTCGGTAATAATTTAAATATAACAATAAATAAATCATTACGTATGCACTTTGGTCACATTTTCCACCAACGTGACCAATCTATCATTTGTGAAAAAAGATCGTTAACATATCTTTTTTAAAACTGTAAACTGTAGACTCGCCTCTTTAATTCGACCCATTACACCCCGTGTGTTAACTGTAGCCGTTAAACAGTTATTAACTGATCACCTATTCCGGTCACACCGATATTAGACGATATTTTGTAAAATGACGTGCTAAGGGAACAAAATATTGTTGAGAATAGGTTTGAAAATAGGTTTAAGAATAAGTTTAGAGCTAATAACTCTTAAAGGGCTTCAGATAGCACACTGGGTGTAATAGGTCAACTTAAAGAGGAGAGTCTACAGCTTACAGTTTAAAAAAAGTTATGTTAACGATCTTTTTTCAAAAATTATAGAGGTTGAATTAAAAGAAAAGGTAAGAAAATCCGAAATATCCGAAATTTTTAGCTTAAACAACCATAATTCTTGATGGGAGAGGGGTGTGGTGCTGATTGAGCAGTCGTTGGAAAGGCCATGAAGTTCTGCATACAATGAGCCCTTAACTGTGACCGTACATATTGTAGTTTTTAAGATACTGGGTGTTTTGTGAAAAACTAGCTTTTTTTCCTAATCACCCTGTAACTCCTAAACGGTTAATATGCCCTCCCCCTGCCAACAATTTTTGGTTCGTCTATGTGAGTACTATCACTTCCCGCTCTATTGACCTCCTAGTGGGAAACAACCTGTATTGTGAGATCTAAGTTGTTCAAAAATAATTAATTTAAAATTTGTAAGTTGTGTATGTTATTTATTCCTTTTTTTTTCTTTCCTCACAGAATTATAACAGAGCGAATCTTATGGTTTGTAAGAACGTCTGGTTGGGACCTATGAACTCATTCAGGAGTCCTGAGGGTGAACAATGGGCCGTGTAGTGGCCAACTTTCTAGGGTTCTCCCCCCAGTGGGACGCAATACGCAAACTCCTTTCAATCCATTCATCCATCCATGAGATTTGAGTAACTATTAGAAGGAATAATTCGTCGATTTTCGAGGATTATCAATGAATAGGTACTTATGAAGCCTTTCTGGGTAATCTACTTATATATTGGTAATTTGGTAAGTAAGGAAAAGGTAGAATGGATTACAAATAAGAGAGCAGTATCTTAAGATACTTCTGACCAAGAAATTATATAGAGTTAAAATAATTGCTAAAAATGAAGCCTAATAATTACAAAGATCGCTATGTTATGGTATTAGTATGTCTATCAAATAACAGTTGGGTATCGAAGGTATTTCCGAAGTCTTTTACTTCTGTGACACTTAAGGAAGAATTTGAAATATATGCTAATCATAGTAAAGCGTGTTTTCCTTCTGGAGAACGTTAAACAGGGGCATTTCTTTATATTTACAGGAAATTTATTCATTATACACACCTCATGAAGCTTATACAAATCATTTTATAATATTATGCAATCATCAAGAGAGTAAATAATTTTAAAGATTTTGATATCATAGGCATACAATAGAAATGGAGATTTTATTGTGAATGGAAGATCATTAATAAAGAGGGAAAAATTTAGGGGCCACGCATTGTTCCTTGGGTTGCACCAGATGTTTGGGTGAAGGTATATGACTTAAATCCGTTAAGAACTACAGACAAGCTCCTGTTTTTTGAGGCCAGCCCGTCCCTTTAATTCGTAAACGAATTTGTCTGTCTGAACATTTATTTATATATTTCTTTTTTACTATTTTTGACACTCTCGTAGACCCACTTTTCGTCATCACAGCGAGCTGAAATTTGGCACACAGGTTCATGTCGCGTGACAATTGAATCCATCAAAATTTGAACCGGAAATTTCCATGGAAAACCCCGAAAATCGGGAAAAATAATTTGAAATTTTGGTACAAATTTGATTAGTGATAAATCCATTTCAGGAAAATGCAGTTTTCCGAATTTTCCGAGAAAAATTTCCGGAATCTTCCGACTTTTCTGGAAAAAAAGATTTCTAAATTATGCAGGATCAAGTCCCTATCAACTGGCATCATTACTTTCTCTCCGACAATGGTGAAAACTTGCAGAAATAATCGAGGAAAATTTATGTAAAACGCTTTTTCGGAGTTTTTCCGACCAAGGAAGCATTTGGGCGTTTTGCAACCTAGACAAACCCCGAAAAGCGGGAAAATCATCGGAAAAATTTTCATCGATATGATAAATCTGTTTCAGGAAAAATGCAGAATTTTCCAATTTTTCTGGAAAATTGTCAGAAAATTTCCGGAATTTTCCGACTTTTCCGGAAAATTTTCAAACAAAAAACTTTTATAAGCTATGCGGAATCATTTTTTTTCCGCCCTACTGGCATCAATACTTTCTCTTCAACAATCATGAAAACTTGCATGAAAAATTTCATAGTAATAGGAAAAGTCTGTGGAAAACATGGAAAATCGGGATAATTCATGTTATATGGGATCAAGTTGGAATACAGCTAAAAAGCGCTGTTTAAAACATAATTTGAATTTCAGAAAAAAACCGTTGCAGTGCTTCAACGATTTGATACTCGAAAAATTTTTGTTTTCGGATCGGCACCAAACATAACTTAAAATGTCGGTAATGATAAGCTGAACAAAAACTTCCAGGCAACCACGGTGCTGTGTTCCAATCATCTCATCGTAACTACCTTCAAAATTTTAAGTTTTTCGAAACCTCGGTAAACCGTAGTCCGAGTTATCGAAACTGTTCGGATTGTGTTCGAAGTGCGGTCAGTCGATTGGAAACCCTCGAGTCGTATGGACGAAAAAAAAATTTCACTGCGAATATTCAAAAATTGACTCAAAATATGGAAGAAAGAAAGAAATATAAGGATAAATATAAGAAAAATTAAAGGAAAACGGAAAATTAAAAGGAAAACAGAAAAGTAAAAAGAAAGTAAGAAACTAAAATTAAATTAGAATTAAGTAAAAATATAATTAAGTTCGGTTAAATTGATATTAGAACAATTTAGTTAACGTGAAAAAGGCAGAAAATAAAATAAGTAAAAAACGAGTTTTCAAACTAAACTGAGGCCAAGCCGCATGAAAAAGTAGAAAATAAACTTTTCTTCAGACATAGGGGTGGACTCAGATTTTTTGATTGGGACATTTCTCTTGAATATTCTTTCTCTTCATGAATCAAATCCCTTATTACCTCTGATTGATCATACTGAAATATATCGCTGATTGTCAGCGAATAAAATCTGAGTCCACCTCTGTGCGTGAAGAAAAGTTTATTGTCTACTTTTTCATGCGGCTTGGCCTCAGTTTTGTTTGAAAACTCGAAACCAGTGAATTGATTTCTTATAGATGCCGAGTCTACTCAGTTTTTTTTTTATGTATGTGATCTATCTTATCAAAGACCTTAGAAAAATCAATGTATACCGCATCAACTTGCTTTTGCAGTAACATCAGTGTACAGGGATAAATTGGTAGAAGTTGAACCTTGTGGAAAAAAAACAGTGTTGATAGTTGCATATTAAGTGTTTAACTTGGGAGAAGAGCTGGTCATAAATGATCTTTTCAAAACCTAGTACTAAGCTATTTGATTTATACTTATTGGGCGATAATTTGTAATTGGTTTTGGGCTGCACGATTTTCATATATGGGTTAATAAAAGGGTTTCTGAACATGATTGGGAAGATACCTTGCGATATGGATTTCTTGAAGAAATGTGAAATGGATGTTGACAAATTATGGGCACAATTTTTTAAGAATATATTTGATAGTCCGTTCTGGCTAACTTTTTTATTAACAACAAGTAAACAATATTTTGAAACGCTTTCTGGTGTACAATGAGAAACTAAAATATTTTCTATGTGCATAAATTTATTAAACTAGTTAGTTATGGGTTCAATAATTCTGGGTGTTACTATACACTGATTTAATATACTTAGTCAGCAAATAGAGCACAAATTATTTGCGGCGATGAAAACGTAGAATTGTTATATTACATTTCGGTAGGGAAAGAGAATTGGTTAATTTCAGATTCTTTGTGTAAGAGAAGAATTCTTTTGATTGTAACATTTGATTCTATATTTTCTATATTTTTTTTATTACAAGCTTTCACTAGAAATTTCACTCTTTTTCTCAAATATGAAAATGTTAGATAATCATCTTTGTTCTTATAACACTTATAGGCTTTGCTATATTTCGTTTTTAATTTTAGTGCTGAGATAAAATGATATGAAAACTAAGAAGGGAATCTGTTTGATTTATGTGAACATTTAAATGATGAATTTCTGGGCAAGCTTGATTAGTATTTAAAGTATCTATGATAAAGAAATCAGTTTGAGATAGTTATATCCATATTTATTCTGTTATAGTCAGCACTGAAAAAATTACTTTCTTATGAGCAAATTGCAACTCATTGGATTTTATAAAAATATCAAGCTGTAGATGATGGGGTCTACTTTTGAGACAGATGTTAAGGAATATTCTACTTTTAAAATAGCACTGCTGAGATTCCACCATACTAAGTCGAGTAATCTGCTGTTTATATTTGTGTACGAGTAGTGTTTTTCTAGAGAACTAAAAGACATATATCATCTAAAAGAGTTGAGGATATTTTGTTTAAGCTACCGAGATTTTTCATTAAAAGAATCTCTGAGTATAAATGCCATTCTATAGAATTAACATTAAAATCTCCTAACACAATGATTTTTTAATCAGGTTCGGACTTTTGAGAAACGATAGAAATGCTGTTCATAATTTTCTAGGATATATTTAATGTAGGTACTTTGCGGTGAAATGTCGAGATAAAAACAAAATATAATGGCTGCAGTTTTCACTTTTAATTTTAACCCAAACTACCTCACCACTCGTTTAATTAATTAAACGAAATTACAATGTTGAGATCAGTAGGTACCTACCGAATTAAATTTAATTATCTACTTTCCTCGAATAATTTTTTGATTCGAATTTGAACCTTTTTGTCGTTTATTCCTAGCTATAAAATGAACAAATAATAATAATAAATAAAAATGGTAATTGATAGTTTTTTTTTATGAAATAAAGCTTATACTATGACTGTAATAGTTTTCTATTTCATTTTTCTTCACTTCTTAGTCACATAAAGGCATTGTAAATATGCGAGGAACTCCACCCACAACAAAACAATTTAAGGACAATAAATCTTGTGTTTGATGTGCAAATTAAAAACCATAAAGAATAACTTACGCAGACAGGTTGTGATTATACAAATTTACAATTTTTTTGTGATCATTCCTACTCTTAATTCAAATATATAACTAAAAATTTATATGATCGTCTTTTAATAAATAATTCCGAATATAGAAAAGAATGAAAAATTAAAAAAAAATCCCTTTTAACTAGATATCATAAATATTTACATATAAAAAAAAAGAGCCCAGCCATCATCATAAAGGTTTTGCTGTCACAATTTTTGTCATTGTTAAGCTACCCAGAATAGCCTATGACACCCTTCACACGTTTGAGCCAGCGTATCTTATCGAATATTCAATGTTTCAAAAGTGGTCCTGAGGCATTTCCAAGTGCAATTCACCACATCAAGGGACCAAGAAAGACGTTCAGAAGTAGAAAAGCAATTTTAAAGGTTAAGCTCCTTCGGATTTCCGTACACATCATGTACAAAATAAAGCCAAGAGGGGTCATGCAAAGAGAAAAAAAAAACGTTGAGAAAAGTTATTCAAGTTTTCTATATCTTTTCCTCCAAGGTCGTCGGCGTATAAAGTTTTTTCTGTTTCTACGGGAATAGGTCCCTTAACAATTTAGGGATATACCCAAAAATTTCTATCAATTTATCGAAAGTTTTTGTGTGGTTGTGTGCATAGCTTTTTTTTTTTTTTCTTCGCCTGTTATAAGAAATATTTCGAAAGGGAGAGGAGTTCCATTTCTTTTCATGTGGTGTCAATTTGTTTATGAAAAAACACTACTAAGATAAAAAAAACAAACAAGTAATCCGGAAAGGAAGCAAATGACGAGAGTTCTGGACGTTTTTCGTAAAGTACCACAAAGTCGTAATCTCATCAATTTCAATTCAAGTGATTTGAAATGAAGGTCAAAGAAGATATTTTTATTAGATGGAAAAAAACGTTGCAAGGCCATCCTCAAATTTACATCTAGGTATACATATAAATAGTGTTAGTAAAAAAATGATAGTAGTAATTTTAGACAAATCAACTGGTTACCATCCAATCTCATCAAATGAATTAAAATACAGCTGGTCTATAATCGACGGACTAATAGGTATGACATTTCTACAATATACATTCGGTTATTTCATTCCGTTGTGATATTAAAATGCTCAGTCGACGGCACTATAAATTGAAATCGATTGAATTTTTACAAAATACGAATTTCAGTTAATTTTAAACTTATTTCAAATGTTTGAAATGCCAGATTAAGCTCGTCAGACATAAAGAAATACATTAATCTAAAACAAAATCAAATTACACGAGTTTCCAGTTCATATGAACACAAAAGTACTAAATCAAAAGAGTCTATGTAATAAAAGCGATGGCATGACCTGGACCAAGCCCCATCATTCAAAGCAGCCTCGAAGTCATATATACCAAAATTAACTGAAATTCGCTGACAAAATCAGGAGTACGCAACATTTCTATCTCACTCAACCAGCCATCAAGCTTAGTCTCATCTCGTAGTAGATGCACCAGAAAAATTTATGGGAACTACTTAACTTCTGCTAACATTACGCAAGATTTAATATATTTCGAAAATTCATGTTAGAGTTTGAGAGATGTGTTCAAGGTCCTTAATGGTATCAACGTCTCTAAAGCCGCAGGACCTGATGGTTTCTCGCCCCTATTAATTAAAAGCTGTGCCTCATCCTTGGCTAAAAAAATTTCCAACTGCTTGGAAACTAGCTCACGTTCAGCCTATTCCCAAGAAAGGAGAGGGTAGCGATCCCTCAAATTATCAACCAATTGCAATCACTTCGATTCTTTCAAAGGTTTTTGAATCTATCATTAACTCAAAATTAATGAAGTATCTGGAAACCAATCAGCTCATCAACGATCGCCAATACGGCTTCCGGCACGGTCGCCCATCTGGAGACTTGCTGACTTTTCTTACGGAACGTTGGAATCGTAGTCTTCACAATTTTGGTGAGTCCAAAATCGTTGCTCTAGATATTTCAAAGGCCTTTGATAGAGTCTGGCATCCAGCCCTTTTAGCCAAACTCAAAGCACTTGGTCTTTCCCCTCCTCTTCTTTTATGGATTGAAAGTTTTTTATCTAGTCGCCAAATACGTGTTGTATTAGATGGCGTTATATCTGAACCTCATTCTATTAATGCCGGTGTCTCCCAGGGCTCTGTTATTTCTCCGACTCTATTTCTAATCTTCATTAATGATCTGCTTTCCCTTACTTTTAATCCTATCCATAGCTTTGCTGATGACAGTACACTTGATTTCGCATACTCTTTTGACACCCTTGCGGATTCCAGAGGGAACGCCACATGTGTTAAACGGGACTGCGTGATTAGATCATTGAATAACGATCTTGACAATATTCTCGCTTGGGGCAAAGTGAATCGCGTCGAATTCAATGCATCTAAGTCCCAAATCTGTCTCATCTCATTAAAACAAGACCATCACTTAACCACTCCCGTTTCGTTTGATGGAGCACTAATTTCTGATTCACCGTCACTAAGAATTCTTGGCATTAATATTTCCAGTAAGTTAAGCTAGACAGATCACATCTTCTCGGTTGCCAAAGAAGCATCAAAATGTCTTGGTTTTTTGAAAAGGTGTAAGAAATATTTCAGCCCATCAAATATAGCGCTCCTCTACAAGTCCTACATCAGACCTAGAATGGAATACAATTCCCATATCTGGGCCGGAGCTGGTCGCACAGCCTTAGCTTCATTGGATATTGTCCAAAAGAGAGCCTGCAAGCTCATTGGCGATGTGACAATTACTCGTCATATCGACTCGCTCGAGCACCGTCGCAATGTTGGATGCCTTTCGCTCCTTTATCGCTATATGCATGGTCAATGTTCTGATGAAATATCTAGTCTGATCCCTTGTAGAATAGTTCCTGCACGCAATACTCGCGCTGCATCCCGCGCTCATCATTTTACCCTTCAAATTACCTTCGGCCGTACACTAAAATTCCGTGATGCTTTCTTATCCCGAACTGTGCGAATGTGGAACAGTCTACCATCTTCTGTCTTTCCTCCGGCATACAACCTGCGAAAGTTTAAGAGCGACATACATCGGCACCTCCGCCGCTCTCCTCATATACCTTAATCCTTTCCCAATCTCCTTCCTGCCACGCTGTGCTTTGCATCATAGGGTATCCCTTGAGCTTGGCTTAATAATATAAAAAAAAAAAAAAGATGACACCTGGGTTAGTTTGAAAGTTATGAAGAATCAACAGTACCAAAGAAACAGTGATACGTACACTGTAATTTGGTCAGATTTATTTTAAACTTGTTATCAAATAACCAGGTGTAAATATTTTGCGAATCGCAATTCATCCTAGCCACATAATCTTCGATAAGACGTAAAAGACGACTGAAAAAGACCTGAACGTCGTCAGCATAAATATGGACGTTGGCTTCTTTTAATATTAAATGCTGAATAGTATAGGACCCAAAACAGACTCTTGTGGTACTCTAGAAGATAGAGGAAGAAAGTGGAATTAATTATCTTGTCCCGAATCAGAACACTTCAGTGCTCAGCCTATATCAAATATAAAAGTTATTTCTCGCCTAATGGTATTTTCAGAGTCAAGTGATTCTTGATATTCTTTTCTCCTAATACCATGTAGCAAATCCTATAAATGTGATTTTTAGGTCAGATAATTGTAAACTGTATTAGTTCTCCAGAAAACGTCGAATCACCTTTCCACCCGATTCAAGTCGGTAGTCAAAGTAAAAGAAATTGGAAAATTATAATGTTTTTCCCGGCAAAATGCGAAATAACTACAACAATTTCTCATTACATTTGGGAACGTTAGAACATTATTTTTTACTTGATTATGCATGGACGTTAAGAGAAAAAAAATACCCAAGAGCACAAAGTCCTGCTCTCCTAAACTCCGAAAGTATGTATTTTGACCCCCTCCCCATCTTCACATCATACGTTTTTTTGTACCTCTCGCAATGGCCTATCTAATGGTTATATACTCGGTGTAATACCACTCGCGGGATACCTTAAAGATTTCTTTATAATTTACACAACTAAGTATGACCATTGATAATTTTTTTCTAGATGTGCCCAGAATCATTGACGTCTTAAAAATGAGATGTCGCTAATTGTCTATCGCTTGTTATGTCCAGCTTTAAAACTTTTAATAAAAAAATTTCAATGACTGGATATCATTTTTTATGTGGTTTTAAATACTTTTACTTTATGTTGACTCAATCAAAGAAAAAAAGAAATAGGAATTAAAAAACATAAGATGCCTCTTAAACGCAATAAGAGTGCCTGAGAGTTGAACACTACATGGAACAGAGCTCCCCAATTGAAACGCCTAGATCAAGTAGAAACCCTACAAGATAGATGTACGGTAGCGTTGAATCAACATGTTACGACCTCTCCGAGACTGTAGAAAATTAATATGCTCTGCTAGATAACTAGGTGCATCATTGTGAATAATTTTAAACAAAAATATTAAATTAATTCGTTTGACATGAACTTCAAGAGAACAGTCTACTAATTTATTTCTAAAATGTGTAATGTAGTCATATCTGCGTAGGCCATACATGAATCTTATACAGTCATTAAATGCCACATCTAGTTTCCTACGGCAGACATCGTCCGCACGACTGAAGACCAGGCGTCCCCTAGAAAAATACTGTAGAAGCAGAGTTTTTTCAGATTTAGACGCATATTAACACTTAAAATACTGGCAAATAACCACAGGTGACGTAAACTAAAGTAAATTTTAAACAAACAAACATTAATGTGGTCACAACAATTCAAATGAACGTCAAGGATAATTCCAAGATAACGTAACTTATCGACAAGTGGCAAGATATTCCCACCTAACCAAACAGAGCGAAGAGACAGTTGATCTTTAAAGCTCAAAGCCATGGACTATGACTTCCCAGCATTTAGCTTTAATTTGTTCGATATGGACCACTGCAAAATCCTGTCCGAATCTTTGTTAATACGCTCTACACAATCCACAATCTTCCATAAGCCCAATTGGTCGACTCAGATACATCTGCACATTATCTGCATGCATATGTATGCTTACATCTTGTGAAACTTTCGGAAGATCATTTATAAAGATACTAAACAGGAGAGGACCAAGGGCAAATCCCTGAGATGCGCCGCAAACTAGTGGAAGTAAATCAGACGATATGTCATTATCAAGTACAACCCTTTGAGACCTATGAGAGAGGAATCAACCGGAGAGCAGATGATGAAAACTTGAAATTATCTAACAACTTCCACAAAAGTTTGCTATGGGCGACACTATCAAATGCCTTAGAGAAATCAAGTAAAGTTAGGATGCAAATCTCACCTTGGACAGTGGTGAGATTTGCATCCTATTCGGCTATTTGGATATCAGTTCTAGTAAGGCTGTGTCACACCCATGACCAGCTCGAAGGCCATACTGCCACTCAGAGATTAAGCTAATCTTCAGATAATCTTGCATTTGCCAGTACATTAACTTCTCAAACACCTTAGCTGGATGGAAAACACAGTAAGTTTATGGGTCGAAAATTACTGAGGGTTTCCGGAGAAGACTTTGTTAGAATGGGAAGCACGTCCATAACCAGGGAATAAAGATCTAGTCAGACAGTGATTAAAAATTAGCTGTAGAGATTTCAAAATAAAAGAGAGTAGGTATGAGTTTCAAAAACATAGGAGTGATTAGATCTGGAGCCATGGACACACTTCTTCGCCGAATCACTATAAACTCCGGCCTGACGTAAGTTCTACCACAACCTTTTGGGCGACAAGTAATGACTGAACTTATTAGCATAAAATACTCATTTAGAATAACAAATTTTACTGGTTATAGATTCCTTAATATTTTATATAACCTATTACTGTGTTCGATTTTAAGGCGCTGATATTACCTGTAAAGAAATTCATGTTCTGCAATCAGAGAACGAATTTCAGTAGCCATCCATAGACAAGTGTGGGGCTTAATTATTTTCATCCTAACTGGGACATATTTTTTGAATACATAATTTATTAAAGTTCACATTGTCATCAATCGAGCTCAACTGCTATATTAAGGCGTAGCAAAGCATTCCTCAAATAGTGCTTCGGAATCAATATGATTATATGTAGTAACGGAATGAAAAAGTCCTCTTAGGATTAATTAGATCCAGCTCCAAATCATAACATAAGAATAAGATGTCATGGTCCAGAATACTAGGTGGTGTTAACTGATTATTAAATAAAATACTAGAGTGGTCACAAAATAAGAATAGATCTAATTGTGATGGATTTAATGTACGAAAATAGGTTGATAATGAATTGACTAAGCTAAGGTTGGCGGATTGCATATAAAAGACAAATGAGTCAGCAGTCCTATTCACAATTTGCAGGTCAACATTAAAGTCCCCTCCTACAATTACATGCTCATAACGTTAAGTGATCGAAGAAAGTATTTACATATATATATGAAATTGTAACAGTTATTGAGCATTTTGGTGGAAAACACGCTTAAAATTTAAAAAAATTAACAAAATTTCTTCCAATTTTTTTTACTTTGACGTCCTATAACTATGGCAGCGGAGGATCCGAATCCAGCAGGAATGGGGGGGGGGGCTGTCATGTCCCCCTCCCCAATTAAAGTTAAACATATTTACTTAATTGAGTTATTTGAAAATATATATTTTTATTTTATATTTGCTTTATTTATATAATTCAACTACAAAACCTAAAAAAATAAAAAATATTTCAATGAATATTGTATGCACGTGTGTAGGTTTTTTTTTTAGAATTTGAGTTTGGGACCCTAACCTTGGGTGATCCAAAACCCTCGAGAAACACTTACCAAGCCAAGAAACAGTCTGCCTCACTACTACATCAAAGCCCTATCTTAGTACTAACTCCTAACATTCTAAAATATTTGTAGCGTTCTTATGTAAAACCACTGACATGTATAATACAGACTGATTACGTTCATAGAAATACACTGCAGAAAGTGTTCAATCTGGCACTTATTGAAGTAGACAATTATCTTTTGGAAATGACCTTTTTCAGTCATTTTCGCTGGACATGCTTAAGAAAAAGTGTAAAAAACGCAGAGCGGGTTACATTTTGGGTACAGAGTGTGATAGGTTATTTTAAAGCTAAGCTTTTGGGCTTTTGAAATTAAATACGAAAAATTGATATTGATGACGTGTTTTTTTGATAAAAATAGGAGGTAAATAAAAAAAATCGAGTAAAAATTCCGAAATTTTAACTTTGTTGAGCCAATAACTTCAAAACTTAAAGGGTGAAGAAAAACTTTATTGACCATTGGAAAGGTCCAACGATTATCTATCTATCAAAGTTTAAATCATCATCATAGGGTGTAACGTTCAGGAGTTACAGGGTGATCTATAAAAACATACCCAAATATCTTACAGTTCCGTTATCTCGGAGACCGTTACGATTTCCCTCCCCCCACCCTTACAATTTTTTGTTTGTCTAAGCATAACCTATCCGTATCCTTCGGGTGCCAGACCACATATGGGACACCCTGTATATGCCAGTGTGTAAAACTGGGAAAAGTTTGGTTTGAATGTCTCCTGCAGTTTGCACCCTAAACTACTATTCTATTAAAAAATGACTTTTGTAAAAAAAATTATATTAAAAAATGACACATCATCCACACCGCTTAATTCGGAAACCTTCCTAGTACCTCACTACAGTATTGCGGTGGGCGCTGAGCAAGTGGAGTGTTGGTTCAACATTCCTGGGAAAGCATAAATGCTTTACTATCATCTAAGCTAAAAATCACCTTGAACAACAAGGAAGTTACGGGGTGTTTTGTAAAAAACTAGAATAATTGTCTATCACCCTATAACTCCGTAATTGTTGAGATATCCCCTTCTGCCAACTTTCTGCCATAACATTTTCTGTTCCTAACACTTGAATCTATCACCTGCTTTATTATGACCACCAATTACAAATCACCCTGTATAATGAGCCTGGCTGTTTAGTTTTCATTTAAGTAATAAAATACATGGCTGGCAATTTACGCAAGTCTTTTCTACACAATTCTTTAATTTTCACTTATCATTCAATGGTGTCTATCACATCCACCTTCACGATTCATTTCGTTCAAATAATTGTTGTGTGGTTAATCAGCTTTTGGCTCACGATAAATAGTAAATTTTGAGTCCTATTTTCTCGACTATAAATGCAGAGTTCTATTACCTAAAATTATATAGAATTTTTTTGGAATGATAAATAATAGCATTGACATTATTATTCAAATTAGTGAAATGAATGAAACAAACATGTGTGCCGTTCCAATAAATCCTCGTACTTCGAAATCAGAGTTTTATTTTCTTGCATGCAAACCTTCTCATGTATACCTCATACATATTTGTTAGTCCATAAGGAATCTTTCGTGCAACACACTAATTGCAGAGAAATCCAACGACCAAAACAACAACAAAAAACAACAAAACTTTTTATTTTTATTTCATGCTCCCTTAGCTGACCTTCATTTGTAAGCGAAAGTGGTTCAAATCATAATTCTGATTTCAATGCAAAGATAGGGAGTGTTTCTATTTTGGGATAAGAGAATGCTTAATTCAGAAGGCGTACACTAACTACTTTTATACTTAATGAGCAAAAAAGAAAATTCCTACAATCGTACAGTTATCAGAATAAAATTTAAGAAATTTAGTCATTTTTTGAAGGTATGTAGAGCGAGCAACCATGTGCAATTAGACTATCGAATTTAAGGTTTGGTAGATGAAAAACCTCTAAATTCAGTGAGTCAGACTATCCTTTGTCTTACAGTTAAAAAAGTGAATCTAATTTCTTTCCTTTTCCTTTTATTACCACCCCTGCACACAGGAGTGGCAAAGTATTTTATAATAATTAATTGTAATGAAATCCTTTTTGTATTTTGAGTGTTAGTGACCGGATTACCGACAAACCTACATACATACAACAGAAGGTACACCGGTGGCACAGCATGGCGTTAGTAGAGTATTTCTTTGTTTTTTTTCTCACCACCTGAAATAGGTGTATACAAATATTACAACGGTCAAGCTTTCTTGTTGAATGGAAAAATGAAAGAGAGAAACGAAAACAAAAAAAAAACACAAAACAAAAATCCACCAAAGTAAATTTCCCAACATGCTGCTTGCTAGTGGGTCTATTCTATAGCTGCCCGCCACCACCGCTGCCACCGTTAAGCAAGGAATGAAAATTTGCATACTCTTTAACCCAACCATACAAACATTTACAGGTAGAGAGTCTATGGTATTAATTGCTATATGCTGCTTAAACTCTTCTAAGTATATATAGAGAGGTATAGAGTATAAAATCGGGCATTGGCTAACTTTGTGGAGCCGCCATACCTATACCCCCCTTTTCTTATAGGAATATAGAAGGCGATTCAAAGAATAAGGTATTTCGTGTGGTTTTGTGCTTTCGGCTTACTCTGGTATTGTATGTAGGTACATAGTTACATTATAAATAAACAGGATAGAGTGCAATAACGGTCAGTGTACGACTTTGTTTTAACCATATTCGGTTTAAGTGAAGCCTCCGCTGTATAGTTGGTAAAAGGATGTCCATTCGTTCTATTGAATTCAGGCAGCGACGGGAGACGACGGCGACTCTAAAGACAAGTATCCAGAAGTTCCGAGACTCCTCCAAGCGAAAGAAGTGAAAGGAAATTTTAAAACATTTTTAAGAAAATTAAAAAAAAAAAAAATTTAAAAAGGTGCAGCATTAGGCAAGGACTATACCATCAGCCGCCGGGGTGATTTTTATCGAAAATTGATTTTGCTGGTTTTGAGTTTTTATCCTGTTTATATCTGACTATATTAAGGCGGTTATTTAACCTAATTACGATCCTTTATATAAGGTGTGGTGTGATTGTTGTTTTTTTTATTTTATTTTTATTTGTTTTTTGTTTTTGTTTTTTTTCTTCTTGGAAATGGCCCATATTCGGCTGAGCTTTAGTAGTGGTGTAGGTATCATAATTTGTGTATAATACAAAAATAAAATAAAAGCAAAAACAAAACAATAAATATCAATCAATTATTTTTGTGTACATAAAAGGGATACAAAAACAAAAAAATACATAAATCACGCGATCACAAATTATAAAAAGGTCCTGCCGACTTATTTAAATAATGTCGAATGAGGCAACATCACCTGATGCAATGCAATCGATTGATGGTCAAATATCGCCACCACGTGCCAGTGCTGTAACACCTCTTGAACCTAACGCATCATCGTCTTCCCAGTTGAACGGTGGTGGTAGTGGTAGTGGTGGTGGTGGTGGTAGTAGTGGTGGTGGTCTTGTTAACGGACAAAACAATTCAGTGCATAAATCTGGCTCGAAGGATAACAATTCCTTAGATATAAACAATTCGCACAATCAATTGCATAGTGACGACGAAGACTACGATAATTCCGGACACGGAAATAATGTAATGCCATTAGGTGGCGGTGGATATTGGAATCGTAACGGACACGGTAGCGGTGCAATTAGTCCAAGTGTTTTAGATAATATGAGTGAAAATTCTTCTCAACCACCGGTTATGCCGATGACAAGATCTAAATCTCGTCCAGAATTATCATCAAATTCTTCTGCTGCGGCAGCTGCTGCAGCAGCAGCAGCAGCTAGCCGATACTCAAACCTTTCCTATTGGAAAGCAAGACGTGTAATTTTCTATAGAAATGGTGATCCATTTTTTCCTGGTGTTGAATTTCGTTTTCGTCCTGGCCGTGATATAACATCTCTTGAAGCACTTTTAGATAAAATTTCTCCGAAAATTGATTTACCTCGTGGTGCTAGATATGTATTTTCTATGGATGGAGACCGGAAATATAATTTAGATGAACTGGAAGATGGCGCTTCGTATGTTGTTTCTTCATTCAAATCATTTAAGGTGAGAGTATTTTTTACAAGTTTTTTTTTCTTATTTTTTCTTTCCCTCAGAGTATTTTAAAAATATTTTCTTGATGAAATTGGGTTTTTATTAAAAAGAACAAAAAAAGCAATCAATAAAATTGGAATAAATTATATTCAAAGAAATATTGCTATATAGGGGTAGTAAATATACACCTCCCCCGACTCTCCCTCACCATTATCCCATATAGAAACTGGAAACTGGACTGAACAATAGTGTTGTAGTGGTTTGCTTTAATGAAACACGCAAAATCCTACGTTAAAGAAGGCGAAACGAAAAGGATTTTTACCTTATGCTCACGATTCCTTCATTATAAGGTACTTATACAACCCGCCCGCCAAGAAAACAATTTTTACGAAAGGGGGAATCGGAGAAGTTATACCAGCAGAAGAGCGGCATAAATACGTTGTTTTACTACACTTCATATGTATAGTATAAATCGCAGGTGGAACATGTTTGACCAAATTATTTAGGACAAGGTCGTACGTATGTAAGTTGCTTCACCGCGGCGCTATGGTTGTATGTATTTATGTCTCTGTATTGAACTGACTTAATAATTGGCGTTCTCTTTCCCTAGTACACTTGATATTCTTCTATAATCGTCGGCCCTAATACATAGATTTGCATGAAATCACGATTGACGCGATTTAGTTACAAAAAAAAAACAAAAAAAAAATGAAAATGTTTACTGGACCTACATACATTTGTTGACTGTTTTAAAGACCCCAACTAGAACAAGTTTCACTCACTTTGGCAGGTTCGTTGTACACGTTACTGTAGCACACACGTCTTTTTTGAACTTTTATATGGTTTTTATCGTATCGTAACTTATCGTATCGAAAATATTATACATAAAGCATAATAAAGGAAAAAGTATAAAAATTAGTGGTTTTGTGATATCCTTTGTTTTGGTCATTTTAATTGCTGCTTTTGGATTTTCCCCGGAATGAGTAAGTTACCCCGAAAAATTATTTCGTTATTAAAAACAACGTAAGGGAAAGCACATGAATTTTTATTAGTAATTAACTTTACATTAGAACAGTGAGTCAATGGAAATATAAAATAAATCTTTCGTGCAGTATAGTGTTACTCATTTATCTACATACATACTAACGATTAGGTATAGGTATTCAAAACCGCACACAAGTTTTAATAAATAATTGCAGCGTGATTTCTTAACAGTGAAAAATGGTGACATTAAGATTGTTAATAAAAAACCCGGGAAAATATTATTATGGAAATTTTCTGTAATTTTTTTTTTTTTAATTAAAAAGTAGGTGGAGCAGATTTTTTTTAGCAACTGCATGCAACAGCTATTGACCAACGTTAATATAGGTGCTGACAAATATCCTGTTGGGTTTTAGTGGGTTGGAGGGTTGGAAGGGATTTTCCAACATCCATATTAAGTATGTGAGAAATACCAAAAATAGAAAGTGGAATTTTTCTCGAAAATATGAGGAATATATCAAGTGATTTTATGATATGAATAATGAATTTTATGTGAAATTTGCATGAGTTTAAGATTAAGTTTTTTTTTTTCTAATTAGTTTTTTAATGGAAAGGATAAGGAACATATTTTATATGTCAAATGTCAATGTCTAAAATAATACCACGTAAGAAGAAAGCTGAGAAGACGGAATGTTGTTCTGAAAAGTGCTATAGTTTAAATTAGTTATTTTTATACCCTAGATGAAATCTCATAGGATATACTAAATTTGTCATTCCATTTGTAACGCATTGAAATAATGATGGTAGAAGAAAATGAATTAGAGGCCCGCGCATAATATTAAAGGTTATTATGATTTTTACATGTCCGACTGTATATCTCTGTCCGTCTGTCCATCCGTCCTCATGATAGCTCGAGAACGAGTATACTTCGACCTTGCACATGAACTTTAAAAAAAAAAAAAGTAAAATTAAATTCGAAAATGGAACAAATCGGCTAACTCCTTTGAAGGGTTGCCATGCAAAAAATTAATTTTTCTCTATATACATTTGAACACTGCCATGAAAACGAGTTGAAATTTGGCATACAAATTTATTTGTTTTTTATGTGTACTATGAAAACTATCAGTCTTAGACGATTTTATTGTACTAAAAAGTTCTTCAGAATACATAATCCTATGAAATTGGTTGTAAGAATTTTTACTGTCCGACGAGCCGTACGTAAAATAAGAGCGACAACTATTATGAACAATCAAATTTGCACAGATTGGTAATCATACGAAATTACATACAGGCATTCATCTAGCTTTTTTCCTTGTTCACATTATTCTCAGTAGCTTTAAATTTGAAAAGTCTTTATTTTCAAACTAAATATTAGTGGAATGCTGACTAGACTACTTAGCCAAATATAATAAAAAACGTCACAAAATATATGGTGGGATGCGCTTCTAAAGATTTCTTAGCTTACCTTTTTTACAGTGAAGACCGTGTAAATTCTTAAAATACAAAAGCTTACCGGCGACTATCTCTGACATGTGTAGATCTTATAAGCAAGCATTATCATATCCCTCCGCGGTTATAAATCCACAAAATTTAAATTTCAAAATTTGCGATATTTTTTCTCAAATTGGCACTTTGTTATCGTAAAACATGTAATTAATAGTTTTTTTACTGATTTAATTCAAATTTTTGCAAAAATTTCTTTGAAAAATGCTGTCAGTGTAATTTTTGGTTTTTGTTTGTTTTGTTTTTGTATTATTATTAGACTGTTTTACGATAAAAATATTTTGTAAATATGACAAAGTTACAAAATTTGAAAAGTGTAAAGGGGGGAGTGATATTATGGCGGTTGAAATTTATATGGGAAGCGAAAACTCTCTCTTGAACGTTGTATTAAAAATAGTAGTCGATATTATACTTCGGAAGATAAAAAAGGTTTACACTACATATTTATCACGCTTTATTTTCGCAACCGTGAGAGTCGGCTCTACCTTTTGCTATGTATATTTGTATTACTACTAATTATTTAAGTATTATCGTTTACATCTGAAACATCCTGTATAGCTTTTTTATGTAGAGTGTTGTAATAGTATGGTAACATACGCTAGTTAGAGTTATGTAAGAAACACTTAGTTTGAACAAAAATCCTTCCAGAAGTGGTTTCGACATTGTGTTGTGTTATTCTGGTTAGACTGTTCTTTTTTTTACCGAAAAGCTTAACCCTTTGAGTTGTATGACATACAATTAGTCATATCGTCGATGTTACTGCATAACCGCGAGACTACTAATGTGAACTACCGCGTAAGTTAAAGTAAAATTTTCATCAGGCATTAAAATTTTTTTTTTTTTATTTTAATGACAAAACTATTGCTCTAGATCTCTAGCATAGAACGAGAAATATCATATTGCTGGATTTTAGACATGAACTTAACAAACCAAGTTGTAGTTTCTTACCTAAATTACCATTAACTTCGAAATTAGAATTTTGCTACTCACCTCAATACATTTACGCGGTTGTGATATTGCTAGTCTCGCGGTTTACAGTATCACCGACGATATACAATTAGGGTGTTTTTAAAAGTTACTTAATTAATTCCGCTACACAGTCAGAGTGGGATCAGTTAAATATGTAAAAACGAATGTCAATTTGCTTTATCGGCAACAATTGAAAATTAGCGATATTTTAAGCTCTGAATTTTTTTATTAATTTAAAATTTATATAATCAAATGTTTATGTTATCGGGACCAAGATTTAAACTTCAAAAAAAAAATGTATATATTTTTCTATTCTAACACGCGTAATATTTTTATATCAAGGACATAATATTTTGGTTTCTTCTGAAATGTGACCCGGATATAGTCCTTTAAACAAATGAAAAGAATTAACACAATCGTAGAAGACCATTTAAAAGTTATTAATATTTTTATGTTATGCAAAAAAATTTAATTCCCAGAGCGCAAGTGTTCTACGTGCTGCCCCCTTCCCTTTTGCAAGATGAACAGTTCTGCTCTGGAAATTAATTTTAAAGCAAAAGAGTAATCAGGACACTCCAAATAATCCATTCGCACAGTTCATCCTATTTATTTACTAAGCACCCTGTATTGTATATGCACGTGTGTACTTAGTTTTAAATTTCTCATGGTAGTTGAACTTGAAAGTAGCGAATATATGTAGTTTGAAGAGGAGATCCCCTCTTCTACTTTTTGGAATTATAATTGTTTTTTTTTGTTACATACCTAACTTCAAAGAAAAAAGAAAAACTTGTGTTTAACCATACTCTGGAAATGTGTTAGCTAAGCCAATGCTGCTTTCTTTATTTTTATAGCCAACACTCCAATAATTAAGAAAACATTTTTTTTTTAAATTAACAATTTCGATGTTTTTCGACGGTAATTCTTGCAGTTTGATTCCAGTTTTCAAGAAAGCTATAATTTTTTAATATATATGTTCCCTATAATTATGCTTCAACAAAAACAACATATGATGCTTCTTTCTGAATTTGTGCTGTCAATTAATTATAAACTCAGTTCTAGAACTAGATGTCAATCTAGCATTGGATGATAGACTTTGATAGAATAAGAAATTTTGCTGGATAGGATGTAAAGGCCCACTCCCCGCAGTTACGACCTCTTGATAACTTGTATCCGTTTTGTTTTTTATATAAAACACCATTCAAAATATGTTTACCATTGGCATATTTATACATGAAGAGTACCATTTGCCCTTTCAGAGGACTGAATAATGACCTAATTACTTCTCTCCAATCAAGATTTAGAATGTTTCAAAATCAAACTTTGATATTTTTTTTGAGGCCATTCCCTTCAACTCGTACACGAATTTGTCTGTCTATTTATTTATATATTTTTTTTTACTATTTTCGACACTCTCGTAGACCCACTTTTCGTCATCACAGTGAGCTGAAATTTGGCACACAGCCGCGTGACAATTGAATCTATCAAAACTTGAACCGGAAATTTTCATGAAAAACCCGGAAAATCGGGAAAAATCATTTGAAAATTTGGCACAAATTTGGTTTCAGGAAAAATTCAGAGTTTTCCGATTTTTCCGAAAAAAATTTCCGGAATTTTCCGACTTTTCTGGAAAATTTTCCGGTAAAAAGGTTTTCTAAATTATGCAGGATCAAGTTCCCTATCAACTAGCATCATTACTTTCTCTCCGACAATGGTGAAAGCTTGCAGAAAAAATCGAGGAAAATTCATGTAAAACGCTTTTCCGGAGTTTTTCAGACCAAGGAAGCGTTTCAGCGTTTTCCAACCTAAGGCAAAGCTGTAGAGCGAAATGAGTTGCCTAAAGTTGCTTTTGGTGAAAAACTCCGTGTAAAACCCGGAAAAACGGGAAAATCATCGGACAAATTTTCATCGATATGATTAGTGATAAATCTGTTTCAGGAAAAATGCAGAAGTTTCCAATTTTTCTGGAAAATTTTCCGAAATTTCTAGGAATTTTCCGACTTTTCCGGAAAATTTTCCGACAAAAAAGTTTTATAAGCTATGTGGAATAATTGTTTTTCCATCCTACTGGAATCAATACATTCTCTTCAACAACCATGAAAACTTGGATGAAAAATCGAGGAAAATTCATGTAAAATTAAAAAAAAAATTTCATAGTAATAGGAAAAGTCTGTGAAAAACATGGAAAATCGGGAAAATTCATGTTATATGGGATCAAGTTGGAATACAGCTAAAAGGCGCTGTTTAAAACATAATTTGAATTTCAGAAAACCGTTGCAGTACTTCAACGATTTGATACTCGAAAAATTTTTGTTTTCGGATTGGCACCAAACATGACTTAAAAATTGTTTTAATATATCTCCATGCAGCACGTAATAACAATTTAGTTAACGTGAAAAAGGCAGAAAATAAAATAAGTAAAAAACGAGTTTTTAAACAAAACTGAGGCCAAGCCGCATGAGAAAGTAGAAAATAAACTTATCTTCACGCACAGAGGTGGACTCAGATTTTATTCGCTGACAATCAGCGATATATTTCAGTATGATCAATCAGAGGTAATAAGTGGTTTGATTCATGAAGAGAAAGAAAATTCAAGAGAAATGTCCCAATCAAAAAATCTGAGTCAACCTCTGTGTGTGAAGAAAAGTTTATTTTCTACTTTTTCATGTGGCTTGGCCTCTGTTTTGTTTGAAAACTCGTTTTGTACTTATTGTATTATCCCTATTTTTATAAATTACCGAAATATATATTGTTTTAGTTTTCCAATAGGGACTTAACAATTTTGAATTTAGTTTGTGAACGCACCTTTTCACTTAACATCGAACTGTCACTGTCAGTTTATTCAGTGGACATAACCTTTTCATCATGGTGAATACACGAACGAACAACGTCTTAAAAATTTACTACAGAAATTTGGAGTCGGTGGCCGCTACTTTAAGAGCGTTAACTCCGATTTTCGGTCGTAATTCTCGTCCTAGTAGACAGGCAGTAACAAGTTTAGTGAAAAAGTTGGAGTCTACATATTCGTTGTGTGATGTTGTCGTGCCAGTGAGACTACGGGTTGGTCGAAGTGTCGAAAATATCGCTGTCGTTGAAACGTCCGTAGCAAATGATCCAAATCAGTCAATTCCACGGCGTTCTCAAGAGTTGGGCATCGCCAAGACCACTTTATGGCACCCATACACCATGCACCCATACAAGATCAGGCTCACTCAAGAATTGAAGCCGATGGACCATTCGAAGCGACGTACGTTCTCCGATTGGGCTCTGGAAAAAAAGTTATCAAGTCCTTATTGGAAAACCCATTATATGGAGCCATTAAAAATTTATTCCTGGTAAAGTTCATTCGAAAATTCGATTTTGCCTCTGATTATACGTACAAAAAAGAAAATTTCTAAATTTAAAATTAGATTTACTAGGAATAAATTTTAGTATCTGAATTTTGGACATATATTGTCATAAGTATACTGATGCGTTTTAACAGATACGTATCCTTAAGGAAGGACCTTCCATTTTCGGAGGTGTTATAAAAACAAAACCAGTATCTCTTCACAGAGTGGTGGAACTCCAGAACAACTTCTGTCAGAAATAATGTCCACAACCATCCTATGAAATAATTTTATTTTATTCTGTATTTGCAATTGTAACAATGCGTTGACTAGTTTATGTTTTCGAAAATAATTAGTGCAATATGAACGCAGTAACGCACCCAGGATTTGGCTTTGGGGTGAACGTGACTACCTGATATCCAAAATCAAATATTACTTGAACAGAAATTTAAAACTTTTAATTTGCAACTAATATAAGACTTCGTTTTTAAATTTTCTACTACTGCACCAATATAGTTAGGGAGATGAGTGCAATAGTGAGCCACAGGTGTTGTCCATGAATGAATTAAGATTTTCTGAGTGCAGGGTATAATCCCGCTCTAAGCATTATTCCTTTACGTCAAAGGTCCATATCAATCGTGGAGGGCAGTGGCCGTGAGTTATGAAAATTATAAACACTAAAAAAGGCGTTGTACATGGTAATTGCATTATATTTGGACGACCGAAATGTGATTGGGAACCAATTTTCTGCAAATTCGGTCAATATCGTAGTAGTTTTGACAGAATTTTAAAAAAACTTGGACTTTTAATGCGAAACTTGGAAGGATGGTAAATTACACTCTCAAAATTAATAGAAAAATTATCTAAGAAAATAATCTTATGTCTAATGCCCTCCAACCGATTGTTATGGATTGAGAATTAAGTATTTATTGCTTAAGGGATGGTTACCGTTCATGACAAAGAAAAATTCGATTTTTTTTTTACATAATTATCATCTTTAAAGTGTTTAAAACACGTGGGTAAAAGGATATTTTCATATCTAAAACATTTTAAAATTCACAGCCTGTTTAGAGCGGAACCGTCCGCCAGCTAGAACACAGGTAGCTGAGTCGTTCGTAGCGCGCTTGCTGGAGACACCTTTTCTTGCTACCTGTGATACCCTCATAAATTTCTGGAAACCGCTAACCTTCAGATTCAGCATAATCAGTTCTGGTGCTTGAATAGCTGGAGTAAGCTGTCAAAGATTTTTTATAACGTTAAGCTTTATATGAGTTTTTCTGGGAGCAAAAGTTTTCAGCGTGCGGGGCGTTCTACAGCTTCAACGGATGAATCTTTGCTCAATTGAAAGGAAATTTAATTTGCGCGGCCATTAGGAAGCGATTTTTGTCAAATATTTATTTACAAATAGTTTTTTTCGTTCGTTGAAGCAAAAAAAAAACACAGGGCAAAATTTTTTTGTTTTTTTTTTAACATCTAACATGTTTTTATTCAGAGGTTTTTTGAAAATGAAAACCGGTAAGGTCCCCAAATTTTATTAAGTTTAAGCATTTTTAACCCTATTTGTTTCGAATGAATTGGCAGAGCTGTGGGGCTTCGCTCCGCCACAAAACACGCCAAGCATGGTTTTGTTTGATGGGTGCTGGAGCCGACATTTTGGCGTTTTTTTATAAATAAAATTAGAATTTACTCTCCATTGATAGAAGAATAAAATAGGTTAAAACCCATTTCCATAGCTATTTATTTTATGTAAAAAAACATTTCCAAAGTTCATGCATTTTTCAATCCTCTCGACGGTAACCTGCCCTTAAGGCTGAACGGCAGGAAATAAGGCTCTCGATTCCGAGCTTCCATTAATTTAACTATAGAGTAGTAGCGTTAGTTTTCGTTCTAATGAAATTGCCAAAGCCTACCAATATTTACTTATAAAAAGTACTATTCAAAATTACATACAAATATACAAAACCGAGTATTTGCTTAGACTTCTGGATCGTGCCGTCACCACGAGAAGCTTCTGAGAGTTCAAATGAATAAATCCTTCGCTTTTATCAAGAACTTACTTACGCGATTTGTCCGGTTTTCGGATTCCTGAACAAAGTTACCCAATATTCATTCTAGTGTTAAAGTAGCAGTAAATTTTATTTAAGTTAGAGGCATCTCAATTTTTATGTTATAAAAGTAATTATCATATGAAAAATATTAAAAAATTTGGAACAACAGCTCCAGTAGCATTTACAAATATATTTGGAAAACCTATGTATGAAAAATAATAAAAATGAAAAAGTTTTTAGGACCGAGAGGAAAATTACATGAGTTTTTGAGATTTTTGATTTTTTTTTGCCAAAGAATTCAAATCAATATCATAAAACTTATGGAAAATTAAATGAATGAACAAATGCATGCAAATTTATTCATCCTTAAATAAATAAATAATTTGAAAATTTAGACTGCTTTCGATTCATTTTTGGTTAAGAAAATGATTTATTTTAATATATCCATTAAATTTGAGCTTTGTCCCAAATTTCAGAAATATAACAAAAATTTACATTCAAAAAGTGATAAGTTCATTAAGTTGATATCCTAACAATGAACGGAACACTTTACAGTGGATTTAGTAGATATTTTTTCATGATTTATATTATCGTTGAGTGTGTACTATTATACTTTATATTTTTTGAATGACATCAAAATTTTATATGACTTTCAATGACTCTTGAATTTGCCTCGTCTACATTGAAAGTCAGAATTTTGCATATGATCATGATTTTTTTTCGATTGATTTAATTAAAAGAGAGACAAAATATTTCAGAATTAGATTTTTAAAAAGCAACAAGAGATTTAAAAAGAGAAACAAGCTGTGCTACTAATTTTGACTATAATTATGATAATATTTATTTTCTGATAAATTGGATTAACTTTAATAACTACTTACGTAGCTCAAACCGTAGCAATTTTGTACTTATTCTATCAAAGCCTAGCCATAATTGTCAAATTTTAGGGCTCCGTACAACAAAATGATCGCTTCTAAGATCTCTCGTCCATCCGTCTGTCTGTCTGTCACATATGTTTTTCTCAAAACGGAATTTGAAATTTGGCAGAATGTTAGGTCCTTGTGACTTGAAAATATTAGTAGTCCAGTCAGTAGGGGTTTTTGCCCTACAAAAGGTGGGGTAGTTGTGATATTTATATATGTTACTTAGTTCCAGGCCCCGATGAAAAATCCAAGCTTTTACCCTTGGAGGGGGTCTGCGCGTTCCGCCGTCTTGGATTAAAGGTACAAAAAATTGTTTTTTTCAAAATAATTCCTCAACGGTTGCTTCTTCGACAAAAATGACAGATGCAAATTTGAAGAAGATTAAATTCCATTCATTTTTTGTATAAACACTTTTTTTGTAAGTCTGATGTGTAACGAGTTACAGTGGAGGAAACGTGAACATTCATCCAAAAAAATGCACCTGTACGTGTACTATACCTTATACAGGATTTTTCGTCCATGGTGGTCCAAAGGACAGGAGGTGATATGATAGTAGTAACCTAGTAAAATAAAAAATTGTATGGCAAGAGGGCGGTTTCGGAGTTACAGGGTGATTAAGAAAATATACAAGTCTTTCACAAAATACCCTGTATCTGCAGAACTTCATGGCCGTTCAAACGATTACTCGACCAACCACGTATTCCTCTCCCCTCAAGAGTTATAGTGGACCCATACAAGAGCGAAAACATTGATTTTTCATCGGGGTCTGGAACTAAGTAACATATATAAAAACCTTTTGTAGGACAAAAGCCTTATTTAGACCCAATTGTCTGGACTATATTTCGATAGTCCAAAATTTAAAACATTTTTTTTTATTTTTAATGTGAGTGGATTGGGCCCCATAAAAAAATTTTCCTTTCCTGTATCGTGAGGGGTATCGTTTGAAAGTGCTACTTTCAAGGATTAAAAAAAAAAGAAAATCAAAATTTTATTTTTGACTAGACCATTTTTATACCCTAGATGAAATCTATAGGTTTACTAAGTTTGTCATTCCGTTTGTAACGTACAGAAATAATGATGGTAGAGCAAAATGGATTGGACACCCACACATAAAATTAAAAGTTATTTTGATTTTTGCATGTCCGTCCGTGCGCACGATAACTCGAAAACGGGTTCACTTAGAAAGCTGAAATTTTTTCACGGACATTAAGAAAAACAGTAAAATTAAGTTCGAAAATGAGACAAATCGGGCAACTCCTTCGTGGGGTTGCCATACAAAAATTTCGTTTTCCACTATATATTTGGACACTACCTGAGAACACGTCGACGTAGATAGCTGAAATTTGGTACATTGTGTTTTCATAGTAATAGCAAATAAAATTCTAAAAATGGACTAAATCGGGCAACTCATTCTTGGTGTTGCCATATAAAATTTTTGGTGTTTTACATATACTTTGAAAACGATCAGTCCTAGACATTTTTATTGTACTAAAAACTTCTTTAGAATATGAAATCCTATAAAATTGCTAATAATCATTTTTTCTGTCCGAGACCCGTTCTAGAAATATATGCGAGAAAGCAATGCAAAAAATAAAAATTGCTCAAATGGGTGACCATACGAAATTTCATACGGGCATTCATCTAGGGTATCATAAGAATTGGTTTTACACCAATTCTAGCTTTTTCACTTGTTTTACTTTATTTATTATATTTGTTTATTTATTATGTAAATGGTGGTGGTTCCAAGTAAAATTTTGTCATAGCACATATCTAAGCTTAAGATATTGAAAAGATATAAAGATATTTATTGGTATGTGTATATGCTTCTAGGGAATTTAAATGGAGTTTTATTTTTATTTTGCTGGATTCATGACCTCAAGAATCTGGAAACTTGTTTAGTAGAGTGAATTTTATAGTTTCTGATAAGAGCTGCAGCGGACAAACTTTTACTATTAAATATTTTATATCTAGTCTTATCTTGCGATATCTTATTAAAGTTTTTTTTTTATATATGTACATACATAATATGTACGTCATAGCTATGGATCTGTAATATGTATATCGAAAAACCATATTCAAAAGCACGTAGAATATGTATATTACTCTAACCACATTCATCTCAATCGGGAGCAATTCCATTCAAAAACTTTCTTCCATTCCTTGAAATCGTAAAATTTTTCAAATTCAATGGTCTATCTCAGATCAAGATCTTTATAGAAATATATATGTATGTATGTAAACCAACTCAAGATTGATAGTACCTACTACATACATACTACGCAATTTTATAGTTCATCCCCTAAAATCGAATATCTGTGCTAGTCAGCTATCATCCAATACACTAGCGAATATACTACTTATGGATTTGTGTGATAGCAAAATATAGTCTATCTACTACAACTACTATATGTAGAACTTAACTTTACCATATCTTCCCGTAGTGACTGTCTTTGCAACTTGCTTGCAACCCCTTTGCATAACCATGCCACGCTATAAGGAGTAAGTAGCGTTCCAAGTGTTATGACATAACTAGTTCACAGAAAATCAGCAACTGCACACGAATATGTGAGAAAAGCGAGCCAAGCTAGAGGAGGGACCCACTTCTGAGTCCGTCCGTATCAGTGACCAAAAACACTGCAATATGCCGTCTGACAGTTACGTGGCGACTTATTACGTGTACGGATCCGAAATATTACGCCTTTTTGCTTTCTTTGTTTTTGGTTTTAATAACCCCATTAACATAATAAAATCGTTTTTCGCTCCGTATCACAGCGGACAAGCAAATTTTTTATTCCTTCCAAGAGTGTACGCGATAGAGATCTGCATGAAAAAATAATATGTGGAAAAGTTTTTAGAGTTCGAAGTTATAAGAGCGTTTTTTTTCTGTCGTTTTTACAACCCCAAAAAAAGTTACACATATTCCCCAGCCAACGTCTCTCCGTGGGAAAATCGATTGAAGAAAGTTTTCTTGACCAGTAACAGTAAAAGGAGCCAGCCCCAATTCTAGCACCACTACCACCAGCAACAGCAGCACTAGCAATAGTCCATTCATCGCGGGGGAAATTGTGGCGTGGAATGAAGTCAAAACGAAAAATCTTAACTTTGACAGCTTAACAATAGGAGCAAGTTACGGAGCTCTTCAGCCCCCTATCCAAGTAAGTCATCTAGCTAGTAGCCACCACAGAAATGAGTACATGGAGCAGTAAGATATGGGACGAGAACGCAATTAAGGAATAATTTTCTATTAAAATTGCCCTTATCACTGATCCCATCTTATCCAGCCGTAAATCTGGCCATGTTGACTTAGGGTCGGTGTTTTTATTATTATTAGGGTGGGAAGCGAGTCAAAAGGTTTTTTCCTTAAAACAGACAGAACTTGCTTATTCACGCTAAGAAATCTTGCTTGAGGTTTTCTATGTTAACTTGCATCCCCTTTGATTTTTTTGCTTTTTTTTTTAAAGCGAAATTTATTGTATTGGAGGGGAACGTAAGCCCGGTAAATGGAGTGGCAGGATCGTCAGTAATTGAGCTTTTAGATTTTCCTCTATTGTTCCGAAATTTTTATCCCCTCAATGGACATCAGTTATAATTTTTGAGATAAGAAGAAAAAAAGGGTATCTCTGGGATTTCAGTAGCTTACGTTGGATTAGCCTTTGATGGGGAGGATCAAGATTTAAACTTTTTTTATTCCGTTGTAAACGAGGGGGGCTTCATGAAGGCGATTCTTGTTGTTTTTTATTGTTAGTTTGGATATTTTATAAAATTTATTACAAAATCGAATTTAAGAGGAAATGTGATAGAAAAATATTATATATTTCGACTAAGAAAATCACTTTAAATTTGGAAATTGTTCTTTTAATTGGGAGCCTTTAAATTAATTTTCCCTAGTTTTTGAACCGACCACAAAAATTCGTAGTTTTTAACATTTGAAAATTTAAAAGAGAGTGCGCGCTGGTTTTGACTCAGCTTTGAATTTTGAAAACCCGTGCAGTTTCAATTTAACGTGTATGGTGGACTGTTTAATAAATAAATTTAATTACCTTAGGAGGAGTTAGTACTCAGCAAAATTTTCAATTCAGATACCAACGACATCTGTAGGCAGTAGAATTTACTAAACGCGGGCTTGTGTCCTCTCTCGACTGAAAGTGAGAAAATTCATATAAAATTAGCCCAGGCCTAGACCACAGACTACATTAGAGACATCTAGCGGAAAAAACGGAAACCGAACATTCGACAAAACCATACTATTTAAGACGAAAAATGAATATTTCCAATTCAAATAAATTAAAAATTTCTAACGAGAATTAACTTTCCTAATTTTTTTGCTAAACATACTATTTTACTTTGTATCTGAACAACTTCCAATGAAATATTAATATTACAATTTCTCGTCGGCGAAATATCGAGAGAGAATTAGAGTCAAATAATTAAAAAAAGTGACACTAAAAATGAAAAAAACTCGACTTTCTTCGCTAGATCTAGGCTTTATTTTTCTGAAATAGTCACAATCTAAAGAAATGAGAATACCTATTAAATGGAATTTGAATTAAAAATTTCAATTTTTACAAGTTTTCGAGCAAATATCTCCATTCCAATACATTTTTTTTTAAATTTTTGCCGTTATTTACTAGACCTCTTCGTTATCAATTTAAGATATAACATAGTTGCCATTTCACATTGAAAAATGTGGTACTGATACAATCTTTTCAAAATTCATTTGGGAAATAGTTCCTTGTGCTTTGTATGTATGCATATATTAAAAATGATATACATTCCCAAAAAACTCTTCAAGTAAGTATCAGCCGATTTCCAACATTTTGCCCAATTGTTCAAGGACTTTGAAATATCTTCATAGCCTCGAACTCTTTTTTTTTAACATCTGCACACTTCTTATTAAATTTCAAATTGGGGTTGCATGTCTAACATACTTGCCGTCATCTTTAAATCGAAAGCCCCAATTTAATTTATTTCACAAAATAAGAGCTAAATGAAGATGCAATAAAATAACTAACTGTCATGGTCGCATTCGGAAGTAAATAAAGAATTGCAAAACATTTCGTATCAAAATTTTCATGAACGGTATGGGGTGCAAAATGTGTGTGTGCAAAATGTTTTGCTAAATGATCAGTTGGCTATACCGCGATTATGAAATTTCGGAAGTTTACCACTTTTTCAAAAGTTTATTTCAAAAGCTCCGTAGTTTCCCAAAATTATGATAGTCAAAAACTCAAAATCAATAAAATAAGTAAAAAACGAGTTTTCAAACAAAACAAAACAAACTCCATGAAAAAGTAGAAAATAAACTTTTCTTCACACACAGAGGTGGACTCAGAATTTTTGATTGGGACATTTCTCTTGAATATTCTTTCTCTTCATGAATCAAATCACTTATTACCTCTGATTGATCATACTGAAATATATCGGTGATTGTCAGCGAATAAAATCTGAGTCCACCTCTGTGTGTGAAGAAAAGTTTATTTTCTACTTTTTCATGCGGCTTGGTCTCAGTTTTGTTTGAAAACTCGTTTTTTACTTATTTTATTTTCAGCCTTTTTCACGTTAACTAATTTGTTAATACGTGCTGCATGGAGATATTTTAAAACAATTTTTAAGTCATGTTTGGTGCCGATCCGAAAACAAAAATTTTTCGAGTATCAAATCGTTGAAGTACTGCAAGGGTTTTCTGAAATTGAAATTATGTTTTAAACAGCGCTTTTTAGCTGTATTCCAACTTGATCCCATATAACATGAATTTTCCCGATTTTCCAAGTTTTCCACAGACTTCTCCTATTACTATGAATTTTTTTTAAAAATTTACATGAATTTTCCTCGATTTTTCATGCAAGTTTTCATGATTGTTGAAGAGAAAGTATTGATGCCAGTAGGACGGAAAAACAAATGATTCCGCATAGCTTATAAAACTTATTTGTCGGAAAATTTTCCGGAAAAGTCGGAAAATTTTCCAAAAAAATTGGAAAATTCTGCATTTTTCCTGGAACAGATTTATCACTAATCATATCGATGAAAAATTTTCCGATGATTTTCCAGCTTTACCGGGTATTCCATTGAGTTTCCCACACAAGCAACTTTATGCAACTCATTTCGCTCTACAACTTTACCTTAGGTTGCAAAACGCTCAAACGCTTCCTTGGTCGGAAAAACTCCGGAAAAACGTTTTACATGAATTTTCCTCGGTTTTTTACTGCAAGTTTTCACCATTGTCGGAGAGAAGTAATGATGCCAGTTGATAGGGAACTTAATCCTGCATAATTTGGAAAACTTTTTTACCGGAAAATTTTCCAGAAAAGTCGGAAAATTCCCGAAAAAAATTTCGGAAAAATCGGAAAACTCTGCATTTTTTCTGAAACGGATTTATCACTAATCAAATTTGTACCAAATTTTCAAATGATTTTACCCAAATTTTGCGGGTTTTCCATGGAAATTTCCGGTTCAAATTTTGGTAAATTCAATTGTCACGCGACATGAACCTGTGTGCCAAATTTCAGCTCTCATAGTGAAAAACGAAAAATTTAAATAATAAGTGGAGTGGGGAAGGTAACTTTACTCCCTAAGATCTATTCGAATGCGTTGTATTTTTTTTAGTTTTCAATTAGCACGTCAAAATTTTAACGTTTTCGAAATGTTGAAATGAATCCTTTTAGTCTATAAATAATGGAATGCTTTTTAAGCAGGTAAAAAAATCTTTTCCTGTGGACCATTTTTTTCAAAATGTTGGGCCTTTCAAATTAAATTTTGGAACGTAAAAAATATATTTTTTTTTTGTTACAACTCAAATAGGTATCTCAAAATATTCCCTAAGTCTCTAGAACACAGATTAAGGCCCAATTTATCTAAAAGCAAATTTCGCAGGAGCCAAAAATATTTGATTGTTGGTTATAACTGACCCAAATAATGTTTTGTTTGTTTACTTATTCAATCATCTCAAAAAGATCTTTGTCATCTGTTATAAAATTTCCAACAAAAATCCGTGTCGTCGCATTCATGCTCAAGCTCTTTCAGTTCAATTTTGTAAAGAATCAACAGCGAATCGGGCACGCGCAATCAGGGTTGCGTACCAGAACGCAAACCGAACAGTCAATTGACAGAATTTAAGTAGTAGGTACCTATATGGGAATTTAATCAAAATTTTCCTGTGATAACTGAATAATATTCAAATAGACCGACGAAAGCGTGATCTTATATGAGTTGGTATTATTAGTTAGAGTTGTCTTATAAATGTAAAAAAAAAACAATTTTTACAACAACTATGAGACTAACGAAAAAAGCAGCGTATTCCTGTTAACTATGACTCTATGTATTGATAATATCAAAATTTTGGCTTTAGAAACCTAGAAGATAAGGAAGAGGAACGGTGTTTCTCACACCTTTTGGGTTATTATCTTTGTAACCAAGTCACAACAAATTTTGACAAAAATTTTTTTCGAATCCATGAAAGCGACCCATTCAAACCATACAATACACACGAAAAAAAAGTTGATGCGGCCCAACTCTCTCTCATCGAAAATTGAAAAAGAAAATATTTCATAATTTTTGACTGTGGAAATATTTGAGCGTCATGAAGACCTAACATTCTACCAAATTTCAAATTCCTATGTCAGGTGGTTTTCGAAAAAAACGTATCTGCCAGACAGATAAACGGACGCAAGAGCTTATATATTGCATAAATATCTTTAAGGTTTGCGTTTTTTACCTTTTGAGGTATGGAACCCTAAAATTCATGTTGGTTTCCTTGACTAAATTGACGATCAAAAATTTTGAGGTGACGTTAAGCTAACGTTGAAACAAGCGAGCGTATACTGCTGTTCAATAGAAAGAAAGTAGGCGCAATTTGAAAAATTTGCAAAAAAAAATCTCGCCGGTTGGAACTACAGAACTGACAAATTACAAATGAAAACTACACATCAAAGAAAAATTACGTTAAAATTAAGTAGGCCCATGTTCAATAAATACTCGTCAAAAGTACAAGTATTAAATTTGAGCCTAAAGAAGGATTTACATTATCATGGCAGGCATTTTTTCTAGATATTGGCAGAGAGATAGCTTATTGAAATTTAAATACTACCAAAGCAATCACTGCATACCTCACACGTACACTCATCACTAGATAATAAATATTTAAAAAAAACTTCAATTTCACAATAGTTAATTACAAAATAAAAACTAAAACATTATTAGTGACAACACTAATCTGTCAACTTTGACTAATGGCAAAACGTTTTACTATTATCTGTCAAAATGGGAACAAATAAAAATACGTTTTTAATTTGTAATTAAATATTATAAAATTGAAAGTTTTTAAATATCTTTTTATGAAAAGGATTTAAGCTGTTTCGGTGGTAGTCTCTCTTCAGCGAATCCACAGATTCATTTAAGTGGTCTTTTTTGAAATTTATTTCAGATGATTTGGAAATTGATATTCTATTTTGATAATTTGACTGTTTGCCACTTTGCGATTTTTGCCATAAAATGTAGTGGAGCGTGTACGTGTGAACTGTTGCAGTGATTTCTATCTCCTTCACAATATTTGGAAAAAATGCATGGCATCATAGTGTAAATCCCTCTTTGTATTGATGATTTGAATGCCATCGGTCGAAGTCTATCTGACAGCATAGAAATGAAAGTAACACTAGCCTAAACAACCGTCAGTATGGCTTTTCGAATAAATTAATAAAAGATAAAGCACACTTTTCTACATTTTCTAATAATTTGTCAATGCAAAAATTCCTTCAGCAAAGTATATCATTAACAAAGAAACGTGAAGTTCTACCTACTTTGGGAAGGAATGATCGCTTGTAGTAATTTGGACCAAAAGACTCCACACTTTCGCCAGAAAATTATAGAGATTTTTAATGGCATCTGTTACCATTCGCAGATCATACATATTGATTGATTGATTGATTTAAGAGGTTTGGGACCTTTTTTCAGGTCCCCCGAAAGAAGGCCAAGTCAAGGCCCATTGTTCACCCTCTAGACCCATGAGCGATCGCTTATAGGTCGCAACCGGACGCTCTTATAAATTTCAGTATTGGCTGCCAGCCCTCCTTGCCGACATCATGTAACTGCTCCAGGAGGTGTGAACCAAGAATTCTGTAACATATTCCTGAGAGTGCCGGGCAGTGACCTGGAAAGTGGGTCACTGTTTCGGACTCCTCTCCGCATATAGGAATAGGATCATCAACAAGTCTCATCCTATGAAGAGAGAGGAATACCCAGTTAGAATGGACACCAGAGTTCTCAGGGTTGGCTTGTTGAGTTTTAGGAGCTTATTCGTTTGATTTGAGTTTGGTGTACCCCACAGTTCCTTTGTTGTCCTACCCGTTGGATCTTCTAACCAAAGGCGACTGTGTTGGCGGTCAGCCCAGCTTGAAATGATTGAGACAAGGTGTATTGGTGCATTCCCGAAGTTCGTCTGCCCTTTCATTCCCGCTGCTGTTGCTGTGCCCAGGCACCCACTACACTATCACCCTGTTATTCCGAGAAAGGGAATTCAGGTTGGTTTTGCACTCCAGTAATAATTTTTCAATGCAAAAATTCCTTCAGCAAAGTATCACTAAGAAAGAAGCGTGAAGTTCTACCTACTTTGGGAAGGAATGATCGATTGTAGTAATTTGGACCAAAAGACTCCAGACTTTCGCCAGAAAATTATAGAGATTATTAATGGCATCTGTTACCATTCGCGGATCATACATATAGCTATCATTATTTCTTATGTAGGTATGCAAAGAACTGGGCATATATTCAATACAAATATCCAACAAAATCTCAGTTAAGAGAAAACTTTGGTGTTCATCTAATGCAAATTTCAATCTAAGTTAATCCATCCACCATATGCAAGCCTACGTTAATATATACACGTACTTTATATCTGAAAGATATGCTTTAGAGGTCCGCTTTGAAGAGTTTTTCAAATAGATTTAGACCAGAATATGCTTTGCAGCCAACGTACAAAAATAGACTGAAATTGGATAGACCACAATTTACTCTGATGCTACTACGGAAATATTTTTAAGCACAGAAAATGGAAATCTAGGACACTTTGGAAAAAAAACCGCAAAAACACTCACAGATTATGGAAAGTATATTGATAACAACTGGAAAACAATTCCCATTTCCATTGTGAAGGTAAGCAAATATATACGACTTCTTATCTATAAGTAGATATGTACTGGCCTAGAATGTGGTTACAAAATAAAACCATTAGATTACGAACCCCATTCCACACTCGAGTTATATTTTCAAATTTTTTCATAAAACGCAAGCTAAAGATCCTGGCGATAAGATTTCGTTTTTTTTTTTTTTGCATAAAATCCTCCAAGTATTACATGTTGCCGGCTGACGACAGGTCAATGAAAACGAGGTAAAATGTTTGCTATTCAATAAAAATTCACTGAAACCCATTCGCACTCCCTACTTTTCTTATCAAAGGGAAATGTCCTTATTATGACGACTTACGGTTACTTGAAAACTAAGACTAAATTGTTAAAAGTGAATGAAATTAAAAGCGAACCTTAGAGGCCGATGTGCGGTCTCTTACTCCAAAATATACATATAAATTTTCAAAATATAAAAAAAAGGCCGAGAAGAGGACGATTGTAATCTTAACATCCAGGACAGGCAGCTAATTGTAGCTTAGCATGCTAATTACTTACTTATAAATCACAATTGCTGCTTACTCTCATTCTCATATTACAAAAGCGTTGCCACGCCAATAGCAGTAGAAACTTGTCTTCGCTACCCTCCCTCTTGTGTAAATAATACACAAGCACTTGGAAATTTATCAGGTATTTCTGCTTGCGTAAGTGTAAAGTTTTCATGTAATTTGCACAAAAATTAATCAAAGTTTTCCGCAAAAGCAGGAATTACTTTACTTTTACTTTCCTATGCCGGTGGCTTTGTGGAAGGATAAACAATTTTTCGAGCTTGAGTTATTTATCGGTGCACGTCTCTCTCACCGCATACTATACCATTCCACCCCCTTTATGTTTACTTTTTTTTTTTTTAACTGACTATATACCCTCCCCCGCATGGAAACCATAAAATGTGAAACTTAAGAACAAACGAAATATTCTAGAATCGCAATTGACTAATAAATCATGGTCCCAGAATGGACAAAAAATTTACTTTTCGTGGCAATTAAGATTTCTTCATGGGCTTGAAGTTACTTATCTTATGATAAAAAATTTCGACGTGAAAAAAAACAGAAAATAAAACAAAAAGGTAAAAATCGGATAAGGTGTGTCACGTAAGACTTTCATTCACACTTTTTGCGGCACACCTTTTCTCAAAGTATTTCGCGGGGGTGGGTATCCACAAACCTACTTTCGTGTCCTCATTAATGTAACGTGCGGGGTGTACTTTACTTATACACAATAAAAAATGAACTCAAGTTTACTTGCTTGGTAAAGTGGCATAAAACGAAATTTATGAATTCGCTAAACAACAGTTTTAAGGCCAATAGCGCAATTTATGAACGCGATTATGAAAATTAGGGTGTGAATTAAAAACAACACATCGTGTTGTTGTGTTGAGGTGTATGAACGCTCCCCTGCTGCGATGCTGCTGCTACCGCGCGCCTTAAGGCTGATTCTCAAAGGACTCATTACGCTCTACTTACTTGTAACATACTTAATTCCTCCTCGGTGAGGATATCGTGACACGCATATGTTAAGAAAGTTGCTTAACATGATTTTTATGCAAATTTTCAAAATAAATGTTATGAAGATGTTAGGGTGAAATATCACAAGTTTTTCTTTTTTAACAGCCTGATAAGAATGCCAAGCATTTCTGTGTAGAAGGGGGTGGAGGATTTGAATTGCACACGGATCCCATATACATAGGTAGCTATACTTGCGTTTGGTGATTGCATACCAGCCTACAAGTGGAAAGATAGGTGGTAGCGATATTGTGTAGAATTTGTTAATGTTTATTACCGTCGTTAAAGCAAAGCATTCCCATCATCTTGTCATGTATTCATAATATGAGAAGAGATAAATTGCTTTGGTTGTGGTTTGAATATTGGAGAATAAGAAAATTTATGGATTACGATATTTTTTTTTTTTTGTATATTAAGAACAATGCTGAATTTCAATATCTTAAATTTTGAAGACTACACACGAAATGAATCACCTTTGGGCCAGAGTGTATCCGTGTTCGATGAACGTTAGGTTATGTTAGAGTAGTGGCCGTCGCATGAACTCGTGAGATCAGCCTCACTTAGACCATTTGTGGTCCATTGTGATACTACCGTATTGGGACCATATCTGGGAAAAATAGCTCAGATTTAGGGGGTGCACTGAAACCAGCCACAAGAGATAATGAACCTTACCAGGTCCTCCAACTCCTTGTCTGCTAGATCCCCCAATTCGACGAAGAAGTAGCTGCCGACCGCATTCCTCCTAAGTTTGGTAAGATTAAAGCATTCACGCAGCAGATGCTGAGCGCTCTCAAGCTTTTCCTCATCCATACAGCTTCTGCAGAAGTCATTTTATGGAGCTTTCATAGCACAAACATCTGTCTTGAAATCACACATGTGGTCAGTTCTCCCCATCTGCGATTTATCAGCTTACAGGCCTATACGTCTTGAATCCTCTTCACTGATTCTGGGGAAGAGGCGGAGGACGACCTACTGGTTGCTCTTTTAGACATATATTCATAGCTGAACCTTTTCTGGACAGGGCATCCGCTGCCTCGTTACCAGATATATCACTTTGACCAGGCGCCCAGCAGAGAATAACTTTGCGGTTAGCGCCCAGTTTTCGAGCTCACAGCGACACCGTTGCACTAGATGCGATTTTGTAGTATCTTTTATAATTTTTAAAGAAAAACCTGGGAGCAGTCGTGTGACTTTGACTCCACTGGAGCGGCTATTAACAGCTCAGACTCCGAGATAAAATGGGGGTATGAATAGTAGGAGCAGCTGTACCGCTTAGTACTCCTATGTGGAATAATACACGACGGTTTGTAACTTTCTCGATAAATCAAGAGAACTGAATGAATTCAATTTATTGATCGTTCTTAGCCTATATATACATAATTAGTAACCTATGGTACCCTATTCTTACTATTCTAAATGCTGACGCTGGGCGAGTAAGCAATGTGCATAAAATTATGATGACATGCATTTACGCGTGAAACCCCTTGACGATGAATCGTTTGGGTCAGTGGTGCAATCGCTTGCTTGTTGCAAATAAATGTATGTCATTATTATTATCAATTATTTTCGATTATGAGTGGTGTTGTAATAAATTTGTGCTGATTAATTTTAGCGTTTTACATTTGTTGTGAAATTTGTGTTTACAGCTTTTTAGTGTTGTTTGTATTTATGGTATTAAATGTATATCACACCTTTCCCCCTTAGGAAAAAAAAAATTTGTGTTTACATAAATTTTTTTTTTTTTTTTTTTTTTTTTTTTTTTTTTTTTTTTTTTTTTTTTTTTTTTTTTTTTTTTTTATAGTTTGTTTACGTTAAACCTTAATTGTTTGCTCGCCGCAATGAAGCATTTTATCGCTTATGTATACTAATAGTTCATATGGTATGTTTTTGTATGTAGCTGATTATAATGAGTCTTAATTCCTAGTCGTATTTACATATACCTACTTATATATAGTTTATTATTATAGCTCTTAATTGCTCAATGGCATTAGTAATTGGGATCTTTATTGTTTACGTTTACTTATCTAGTTGATTACAATAATTCTTATTTGTCTACACCGGTGTGTAATCTAATTTAACATGCTAGAGATAGTTAGAATAATAGTACATAATTTTTAATTTTCTATCTTTCTTAGCCTATTCTTATGTATTTTGATTTTGTTCTTATTTATATCTTCGATAATGCAATTTACGTTGTCTATTGATTTAATTATATAAGGTCCGTTGTATAGAGGATCTAGTTTTCGTCTATTTTGTACTGTCATTAGTACTTTGTCGCCTACTTTGATTGATATTGGTTTGCAATTAGCATCCTTGACTTGCTTTCTTCGCACTTTAGATGCCTGGAGGTATTGTTTTGCCTTACCTATGGCTTGTTGAAGTCTGTATTTCATCTCTTTACTATACAGGTCATAATTATACACGGGATCTGGTCTATCAATTGTGAGTTCTGAAGGTAGGTCTATATTTTTGGCAAATATGAGTTCGAATGGTGTGTAGCCATGTACGGTGTTTGGTGTGGTGTTGTAGCAGAATGCGTAATATGGAATCCATGTATCCCAATCGTCTCTATTGTCATTAACAAAACATCTGAGATATTCATTTAGGCACTTGTGGTTTCTTTCTAGTGCTCCGATCGTTTCGGGATGTGCGGCGGTCGCGAACAGTTGTTTTATTTTCAGTATATTACATACTTCCGCAAAGACCTGGTTTTTGTATTCCGTTCCTAGATCAGTTTTAATTTTGCTCATAGGTCCGTATGTTAGTATGAACCCATTCACTATGGCTCTTGCTATGGAATTTGCTTCCTTGTCCTTTGTGGGTATTATTACTATATACTTGCTTAGATCGCATTGCATTGTTACTGCGTATCTGTTATCGTTGGTGGTTTTTGTAAATGGGCCGACTGTGTCAATGGATACAATGTCGAAAACTTTTGTTGGTGTTGTAGTTATTTCCATATGCTCTTTATTATGCTTTTGGTGCTTATTTTTCGCACAAAGCTCGCATCTGTTTATATATTTCGCTATTGTTTTCCTCATTTTCTTCCATTTGTACATTTCCTTCAGCTTTTTATACAGTCTTGATTGACCCAGATGTCCTCCTGTAGGTGTGGAGTGATAGTTATGTAGGATTTCGTTTATTTTCGTTGTTTCTGATATGTACCGTTGCGGTTTGAAAATTTTAACGTTTATATTTTTTAATACTTTGTTTCCTAGGATTTTAAATGCGGTTAAATTAATTATTTTAAATATCTCGCTTTCTGCAGAAAGTTTCAGAGTCTTGGTCTGAAATTGTTTATATATATCATTATCCAATACTTCGAGTACCTGCTCTAGTGCGGGCTCTACTGGTTGGTTGTTTTTTATATTTATATACCGCTTATATTTTATTTCATACTTGTGCACTATATTTATTTCTATTTGTGTTTCTTTATTACTGCAGTTCTCAATTTTTACTTTTAGTTCAGGTAATTTGGCTATCTTTGTTGGAGATGGTATCTCCCAAACGCGCAGTTGATCAGGCTGCGGGACTATAGGAGTATTTTTCATTTCATCGGACATTATGTTTTGTTCTTTTTGTTTTTTCATTGCTCGGGTTTGGACGCGTCGGACATTTATTTCCTTCAAATCATTAATGTCAAGTTGTATTCTTGATAACGCGTCGGGTCCGTTATTTCCTTTTCCTTTAATGTATTTGACTTCGAAATCGAATTCCTCTAAATCTAACCTCATTCGTGTTAGTTTAGATGATGGGTTTTTCATGCCAAAAAGATATGTTAAGGGTCGATGGTCTGTTCTTATTGTGAATTTTCTGCCATAAACATAAGGCTTAAAATGTATAATTGCCCAATGTATTGCTGCGAGTTCCTTTTCAATTACTGACTTATTTTTTTCTCCGGCAGTAAATGTTTTACTAGCGTATGCGATTGGGTGTTCTGTTCCGTCGACACTTTGTGATAAGATTGCTCCACATGCAGCATTCGAGGCGTCTGTGGAAATGGTGAATTGGGTTTTGAAATCAGGGTGCTGCAGTATTATTGGGGATATCAAACTTGATTTGAGAGCATCGAAAGATTTTTGTTGGATTTCTGCCCATTCGAATTTTGTGTTTTTCCGGAGTAGTTTGTTTAACGGTAGTGCTATTTCTGCAAAGTTGGGGATGAAACGGCGGTAATAATTACAGAATGCTACGAATCGTCTGACTTCGTCGGCGTTTTTTGGGATAGGATAATTTTTAACTACCTCGTATTTTGAACTGTCTGGGCTTATGCCTTGTGCTGATATTCGATGTCCAAGATAGGTGACTTCGGTTTGGAAAAATTTGCATTTTTCAGGATTTAATTTGAGATTACGCTCTCGTAATCTGTTAAATACTGTTTGTAAGTTTTTTATATGGTATGACTGTGAACATCCGACGACTATGATGTCGTCAATGTACAGAAAGGCTATTTCCGGTGGTAGACCCGTCATGGCGATGGTCATCATCCTTTGGAAACTATTTGGACTTATATTAAGTCCGAAAGGAAGTCGTGTGTACTGGTAGTGACCTTGGTTAGTTGAAAAAGCTGTGAACTTTCTAGAAGATTCCTCTAATGGTATTTGGTGGAATCCGGACATAAGGTCAAGTGTAGAGAAGTATTTGGCTCGGCCCATTTGGTCGAGTATCTCTTCTATACGCGGTAAGGGAAATTTATCTGCCAGAACTTTTTTATTAAGATTCCTAAAATCAACTACTAAACGCCATTTTTTATTTTGGTTGTTGGATTTTTTGGGTACTAGTAGTATTGGAGAATTAAAGTGAGAAACAGAGTTCTCTATTATTCCGTCTACTAGCATTTTGTCTACCTGCCTATTAATCTCGGTTTTGTGTGCTTCTGGTATTCGGTAGTTTTTTGTGTATACTGCTCTATTATCAGTTAGTTCTATATTTTGTTTGTAGAAGTTATTGGTTGTTAGAGGTTCACTTTCTAACGCAAATATGTCTTCATATTCTCGGCATAATTCTTCGAATTGAAGTTTGGCGTAGTTTGGAATGCTGTTTAAGTTTAATTTGGAGATAGCTTGTTCTGTTCTTTTTGATTTTATTGTGTCTGTATTAATGACGTTAAAGTCTGAGAGGTGTTGTGTTATTATGTCGGAATGTTGTAGTGTGGTGGTTTTGTTTGTAGTGTTTAGTATCCTGACTAGTGGGTAATTTTGTGAAGTTACTGATCCTGCAATGAATATGCCTGGGTGGATTTCTTGTCCAATGATTACCATATCATTGGCACCTTCTTGTTTTTTAACCTTGAACTTTCTTATTATTTCACATCGGGGTGGTATGATAATAGAATTTTCGGATGGACCATTCAGTATTGGGATCTCTGCCGAACTTTCAGGTGTGTTTAATGTAAGGGTCCACGTATCATAATCGATAGTGGTCTTGAATTTTGTTAGGAAATCTAGTCCTAAAATTGCATCAGCCCCGAGGGAGAAATCATCTTCTACTATCTGGAATAAATGTTCGACCGCAAACTGGTCGTTAAAATGTAATTTTGTGTATGTTGCCCCAATCGACTGCCTCTTAGTATCCGTAACCCCTTGGATAATACAAGTGTTTTTAGGATAGTAAAGTTGGTCTTTATTAATTTTTCCCCTCTTGAATATGGATATTTCTGCCCCTGTGTCTACAATCAGAGTACATACTGACCCGCACATGTCGACATACGCTTTAATAAAGTTTGTTAAGGATAGGTTTAGGCAATGTATTCTTGGCTTGAATTCGTCGCAGCCCCCAACCGTGTTGTTTCTTCCTCTGGTTGGGGGGCTTGATATTCCCCCGATTCGAAGTAGTTTACATTTCTTCTTTGATTATAGGTATTATTATTATTTGCTCGCAGATTATTCTGGTAGCGACTACTGTTATTTGGTGCAGCATCACCGAAATATCTTTTATCGCGGTGGTTATATTGATTTCGTGGGTGGTTTTGTCTATTATTGGCTGCCATATTTCTATTGTACTGTTGTTTGGGCCAGCGCTCCCTGTTCCTGTTAAAATTATTTTGATTGTTGAACCCTTGCGTATTATTATAATGAAACTTTCTTGATGGGTTGGTATTATAATGCAGGACACTGCTTGGCTGCGGCTTATCTACTGCTATTGCCTTCGCTGCTAATTCTGAAAGTGTTCCTAGGCTACTAGCTTTTAGTATAATCGCTGTTTCTGTATTGGCAACATTGTTCATAAATGACTGTATTGAAAATTTTTCGGCCAATTTTTCAGCTGCTTCTCCAGCTGCTACTTTCTCTGTTATAAAGGCTCTAGTCAGCTGGCCTGATAGATTTTCTATCTGATTGGAAAAGTCTGCAAGTTTTCTGTTACCTTGCTGGCATGATCGCAGTTGTGCCAGAATAGCATCTGACGATAATTTTGCCGAAAATTTTTCTTTTAATTTGGCTTTGATCGTTGATACTGTATTTGTGCCCTCCGATATTACGTACTTGGCTTTTCCAGTTATACGTGTCTTGATGAATTTGATCATGATGGTTTTATGTTCGTTTGCTGTTAACTCGTCTAGTAGTTCCATAGACTCGATAAAAGAATCAGTTTCATCCAGCTTTCCATCGTAGGGTTGTATGAGCGATGTAGCTGTTTTTATGTCAAAACCCATCTTTGTTTGTTTTTGTGTATTTATGTTTTCTAAGATTTTGTTTGCTATACTTTCAATTTCTTCGTAGATAACTTTTATCTTCAATATTGTTTCGACGTCCGCTTGTTTAAGTGCGTTTTCTTTTGCCTTGGCACAGAGTTGATTTGTTAACTTTTCTTTCTCTTGCAGAGTTTTCTCAGAATATGGACGGTTTTTACTTTTCTTAAAATTGTCCAGAATATTTTCTAGTTCGTCCTTAATCTTTATAAGTGCTTCCATTTATCAGACGGTTGATATGTTTAATTTTGCTGGGGTACTGAGGTATCTTTTCCTTAAACCCCTCCTATGATCTTTGTACAGTATGTATACAAATTCAATGATTTTAATTGCAACCAATATGCATAAAATTATTATTATCTGATTATTCTCGACCGAAACTGTATCCTCTATAATTAGATTATTAACAATTTCCCCGTTGTTATCTGAAGTTTTGGATTGCGTTTTACCCATTACTGAAAATGTTTCGCTTATTTCCAACAACTTCAAGCAAACAGCAAAAGAAAAAATTTTTTTTTTTTTTTTTTTTTTTTACATATTAATTATTTAATTATTATTATACCTTTATACTACGCTACTTCTACTTTATATTTTAAAAAAAAATAAATTTTAAATTAGATCATTAAACCCTTATCTCTTCCTTTTGATGACGTTCAGTTGTTTTTTTGTCAATATTATTAGTTTGTTGTATTTTTCCCGTTCCTCCTCAGTTGCTGCTAACTCGACAAGTACCTTGTAATTTTGAAGTTCCTGTGCAATTTTTTGTCTCTTGCCTCCTCTTTTTCGTGGTTTTGTCTCCTGAGTTTTTACACTGCTTGTGTTTCTGCTTCTATACTCCTCGATGGTGATTCTTTTTGGACCCGCTTCGTATGGTGGAGGATTTTCGTTGTCCAGCCTTGATTTGGGGATGTACGGCGTCGGCTTCTTATTTACTGGATACAGTGTTATGCCTTCTATATTCCTCTCTGGTATCTTCTTAGTTTCTTCAATAGTCTTGAAAATGTGATTGAAGATGGCATCTATCTCGTTCATACTAAAATTTCTTCTGATTGGTACTGGTAGTGGATGTAGTCGTCTTCGCAGTTTTTTGGTGGTTGTTACTATGTCACCGTAAAAGTTTCTATTATTTATGAAAATTCCCAGCTGCACTTTTGATGATGATATTATGGTCTGCAGATTCGCAAAGTTACAAATTTCGCAGTTTCTACGATGTCACGGTCGCCATGTAGTATCTTTTATAATTTTTAAAGAAAAACCTGGGAGCAGTCGTGTGACTTTGACTCCACTGGAGCGGCTATTAACAGCTCAGACTCCGAGATAAAATGGGGGTATGAATAGTAGGAGCAGCTGTACCGCTTAGTACTCCTATGTGGAATAATACACGACGGTTTGTAACTTTCTCGATAAATCAAGAGAACTGAATGAATTCAATTTATTGATCGTTCTTAGCCTATATATACATAATTAGTAACCTATGGTACCCTATTCTTACTATTCTAAATGCTGACGCTGGGCGAGTAAGCAATGTGCATAAAATTATGATGACATGCATTTACGCGTGAAACCCCTTGACGATGAATCGTTTGGGTCAGTGGTGCAATCGCTTGCTTGTTGCAAATAAATGTATGTCATTATTATTATCAATTATTTTCGATTATGAGTGGTGTTGTAATAAATTTGTGCTGATTAATTTTAGCGTTTTACATTTGTTGTGAAATTTGTGTTTACAGCTTTTTAGTGTTGTTTGTATTTATGGTATTAAATGTATATCACAATTTAATGGTAAGTTGTACGCAGTAGCCTTGCTGCTTTACAGATGGCCAGGACCTCCGCTTGGAATACAAAACAGTGATCCGGTAGGCTGTGCGATTCCTGTATTCCAGGGAGCGCTGAGTAAACCCCGGCTCCCACTCCTACCTATGTTTTCAAACCGTCCGTTTATACACATATATCAGAGTCAATTGTCACGGTATTATCACCCCACTCCTCTCTACTCATGTTCGATTAAACATTCAAAGTTTATACAAAATATGGAAATAGTCCATGTTTTGTTTCCTCTACCACCACCCTCCTCTCTCTCTCGAATTTTGCTATAACTACGTTAATTTTAAAAATTATACTTTAAAATGAAGCTGCACACATCTGCAATTTTTGGCGCATATATAGATAGATAATATTTGTTCAAGAAGGCATTTTTGTGGATTCTCCGGTATATAGCAAGAGCTAAGAAATTTTTTTTTTTGTTATTTCATCATACAACCCATTTGATTTTGGGTGAAAGTTTCGAGTTTTGGTTATAACTCATCAACAGGTCCCAAATAGCGAAATTGAGTGACTTGAAAAACAAATTAAAAAATTTGAAAACCAGATTCATTCGAAACGAACCTGTGTACGCCCGCAGTGGGCTGAAAAAAGAAATAAGAGAAAGGAAAAAGAAGAAGAAGCGTTTCGTGTTAGCAGAAAACCTTACACTCATCGGTACGGCTTGGTTTTATGCCTGCCGTAGACGCTTCAAATAGATAAAATTGATCTCAACTCATATAAACTCAGAATAAATTCTGGGTGTGAATTATATGAGGCAAAAACTCCTACATTCCACCAAGGTGGAAGAAACAAAATTACAGATTACTCTTCAAGGTTTTTTAGCGGGGCAAACTATTATTTGTTCAAGAAGGTATTTTTTTGGATTCTCTTCGATATATAGCAAAAACTAAAAAAAAATTTATTTGTTATTTTATCGCACAACCCAATTGATTTTGGGTGACAAGTTTCAAGCCTTGGACTCATCAACAGGTCCCAAATAGCGAAATTGAGTGACTTGAAAGACAAGTGAAAAAATAGAACAAAGAAAAGAAATGAAAAAACCAAAAAATTGAGAAAAATAGATAGATAAGGCATTCAAATATAAATATACGGAGAAAGTACTAGTACGGTTCTCAAAGGTAAAGAATACTACTCATAATTTACTATTATTAACAAAAAAAATTTTTTTTTTCATTCGACGTTGTATCTTTTTATACAAATTATGAGACCATTAGTTTCTATTCTATTAAAAATTTAAACAAGAAACAAGTAAAAAAGTTACAATTAGTCTTTGGCATATACTTTACACATATTTGGCATATACATATAGTATATTTCTAGAACAGTTCGTCGGACAGGAAAAATGATTATAGCAGGAAATTTCTTAGGATTTTATATTCTAAAGAGCTTTTCAGTACATTAAAAACATCTAGGATTGCTCGATTTCATTTTCACAGTAAACGTAAAACACCTAAATTTATATATGGCAACACCAAGAAGGCATTGCCCGATTTAGTTCGTTTTTGAAATTTCATTTACTATTTTTATATAAAATTCCGTGTACAAAATTTCAGTTCTCTCAGTGTCCAAATAAATATTGAAAAAAAAAAATTCTTGTATGGCAACCCAACGAAGGAGTTACCCAATTTGTCCCATTTTCAAACTTAAGTTTAGCTTTTTTTAAAGTCATTTAGCTCTACCAGCAATATCTCTGTGCGTTACAAACATAATGACAAACTTATTACATCCTATGATTTCATTTAAGGTATAATGAAGGAGGTTTATTCCACTAAATCACTTATGCTTCATTCATCTGAGCCCAAAAATATGTCTGCTGACGACATGTTATCCGGATTTGACAATAATTCTAACAACAATGTTCATAAAATTTCGTTGCTCTGACATTCTTCGACCAAAGCCTTGTGACCTAACTTTTCTGTAGATATTATAACATACACTAACTTACTCAATATACGCTACCCGTGCGAATTCCCGATGCAACTGTGGAAAGAATCAATTTATTGAATATATGTCTATGTATTCTCTAACACCGACAAATGTACCATCACGATATGGCAATTATTTACTAATGATTTAATTTAATATCTCATTACCACTACGCCCCGAAGTTATATTTTAAAGTAGGACAATCCTGATTAGGCATGTCTAAATCACTATTATAGGAAAACTAACTGGTCGACCCGGCTTGCTTCGGGAAACGTAGATCAATGCTTAAAAATGCCTAACAATTCACAATGGGGCTTTGCATTCCGTAATTCTACAAAAGCTAGAAACATGTATTGTTGTATTGTATCGCTATACAAAATCTTTAGGTGGTCCAATGTTATTATTTATTGAGGTCTTGATGGTTTCTCGCCCCCTGTTGATTAAAATCTGCGCCTGTTCATTAATTACATCTCCGCGAAAACTTTTTTGCCTGTTTTATTCGATGCGATATTTTCCAGCTATAATAAATAGCTAATCCAGAGATAAAAAAATTGATTATCATCATGACCAAGCTAAGGATGGCTACATTAGGGACATACACCACAACTCGATTCACCGAAACAGGTTAAATTTGATACAAAAAATTATACAAAAAAATTGGTATTAACAGAAAAGCAATATCGACCACCTGGCTGTTTTAGAAAATGCAGAAATTAACGTGGGGGTAGAAAATGGAGTAAAAATTTTCCTCATAATTGCAGTAGAAAGAGTCTTCGGTTATGCTTAAAAGTCTCAATAGAAATTGTCGACGGTCATAACCTTGCTCAAAATCCAATGCATGGTTACTGCTTCACTTTCAATACCAGTAGTCACAATATTTCTGTAAACGATCCAAGTTGGTTTGAAGGCTGAACTAATGAGCACAGTTTAAAGTGCGAGAGGGGAATTAGGCAATATATTATTTTTTGAGAACAGTATTCATTTGAAATAACGAAAGTGGTGCGGAATATATCAGATTTTAATTCGGTATTCCACAGGGTGTTAGCCCTTATTGGTATCATTTCTAGATAACTCCGCGGTGGTCACATTAAGTCTAATTGATCCAATCGATCTCTACGTTTTGCAGTGTGAATAGTATCCATAAAATTGTGTCCAAAAAATACGTTCTTTTGAAAATTGTAATATATGGAAGAACTGCGTTTCGTAAAAAATAAGAAAAAAAAATCCTGAGAAAGCATGTTTCATAAAAAGTAATATTATATTTTATTATTTTAATTGTAGAAGTTATTATCATATCGACTATTAAGTCTCTGAAGATTTAAATTTAGACGTCATTTAATGGAGTTAATATAGTGGGTTCTGCCTCTACAAAAATATAAGAATTATACTCAATGAGCATTAAACCTGAAGGAGAGTGGTATTTATTGCACTGCTGAAGGAATCAAAGAAAATTAATTGAGTTTTTCCCTTCATCATACTTGAGTTTATAAAATGTAAGCGTCACCATATAAATTTTATTATGATTACATCAATTACTCATCCTAAATGTATGCTCCAGATGGCGCGTCATTGGCATGAAAGAGGTGTTGTGACTCTATCAACAGGAAGTTTTGGAAATCAAGAATCCAAAAGTGTCAAGAAGTTTTATTAGCAGATTTATTCTCCAATACAATACACCTGGATAAGCTCTAGCTTTTAAAGTAAGGCTCTAGGCCCATGCTGAAATATTTTTTCATAAAAACGAATTTTTACTTAAAAACGAGAACTTCATACGATTTTTTTTTTTTTTTCCTCATATAAACTCTCTTCCTGCAATATTTAAATCGATCTGATAAATAAAGAGAAACATTGCATGATGATCCAAAAAATAGCCAGGGCGATTAGCGACTAATTGAAATCACTTAAATTATTCCAAAGGACCTCGAATCTATCAATAAGTCAAAACTAATGAAACTAACCACATCATTAACAATTGATAATACAGTATTATGCTTTCCACTCCAAACTCTTATCTGGATACTTCTGACCTTTCTAAGAAAACGTTTAAAGGACATTAAAAGCGCTTCTCCTTTTAATTTGGATTGAAAGTTTTTATCTTATCTGCTAATAATAATATGATTGTATTAAATGGAATTACTTTAGGTGGGTGCTTCAAAGCTCTTCTTTCATCATATTATCTTTTCACTTTTCATGATTTCCATGAATCTCCACTACAATCAATTCCTTCTACAATTTTACTGAGGACAATGCTTTTAAATTCATCTAATCCTTTAACACACTGGCACAGAAGGAGCACACATATTTACCAGCATTATTGAAGAATATGAAGAAAATAGGGCCTAAATGTCTGCCTTGTGGTACTCCAGATGGATATTGGATATTATAGATAAAAAATACATTTATAATTTGTGAACCATAAGGATAGGAGGCAAGGTAATTCAGTAGCCATATCGAGTAATCTAAAGTGCATAATTTAAATAATAGAACTGAGTGCAGAAACTCTTCTGACTGAAGTTCGACACCTACGTTCAGAAATTTTAATACAGGTTGAAGGAGTTGAAATAAATTTCTGATTGTTTATATTCCCTGTATAAAAGAATATTAGTGTGGACTTATAAAGAGCGGCAATTTAAAATACAGAAAGTCACATATAAAAGCGAATTTAATAATGGAACGATAAGTAACTAAAAATTTCGACAATAAATGATTTCTTCCACTACTAAGGAAAATTACTTGATTTTAGTGAGAAAACATGGCACTTTTCTAGAAAAATTTAGATCAAAAATGGTCAAAATATGGAAACTCTTACTTAGAGTTGCCATACGAAAATTCAGTTTTTACACGTGTATATTTGAATATCGGTTGAAAACGTGCTGAAATATTTTTAGATGCCACAAGTAGATTATAATTTTAGAAGAAATTTCAAAAATTGTATAAAACTGTAGGTATACTGGAAAAAGAATTTTTATGTGTGATCATTATAACTAGAGAGATGAGTGCAATTATGGATCTGATGTTGTCCGTTAAGGTTCTTTTCGTAGGTTATATCCCGCTCTAAAAATCTGTGTTGTAAATGAAGTGTCCATATCGATTGTGCAAGTCGGTGGAGAGCGTCAGCTTTGAAAATTATAAAAAATTGACAAAGGCTATGTGCATGGCAGAAATGGTTATATTACATTTCGACGACTAACCAATTTTCTGCTAATTCGGTCAATTGTAGCAGTTTGGAGAGAATTTCAAAAAGTTAAAAAAAACAAATCCAAAAATTTAAAAAATTTAACTTGGCAGGGTGGTAAATAACATACCCAAGGTTGATAAAAAATAGTCTTGTGTTTGCAAGATCCGCCATTATGTTGTTGTGATTTTTTGAAAAGATCTGCCAATTTGAATTGTCCGTTTCATAATATAGTATACGTTACGTAAACATAGCATTTAAATTATATTTTAATGTGGAGAAATATTTCTGTACTAGGATAGATATGGAGAGCACAGCTCACCATGAATATATCAACATGTCATGCCGCGTAAAGGCGCTCGCGCAGGCACTTTACAGGTAAATTTCACACCTTCCAGTAGATCGGTTTTGGCACAAAATGATATTTCCGCATTCTCTATATCGAGACGAATGATTTGAACCTAAGTTTTACTAATTTTTCTTTATCCTTTTTTCAAATTCTGTCTACGCTACCACAGTTGACCGAGTTGCCTGAAAATAGGTTTCCATTCACTTTTCGGTCGTCCAATGTCACCATTTCTGCCATAGAAACGCGTTTTTTTTTTTTTAATTTTCAAATCTGATGCTCATGGAATTATCTACCATAAAAATCTTGATTCATCCATACGGACAACGCTAGACCCATTATTGCGCTCATCTCTTTAGCCATTATTATTGTCCGGCGAACAGTTCTGAAAAAAAAATTCAGAATTACAAATTTAATGATTTAACAAACAGTCAAAAGAGAGGGGACAGCTACATAAGTATATGGCAATGCCGTCAGGGTTGCCCATAATTTCCGTTTAAGGAAGAATTTGATGAATTTGAGTGAAACATGAAAAAAATTATATAGGCATTACAATGAAGTGAAAGTGCTGTCTTGGTTGGCCAATCGACGAAATATGTACTGAAATGATTAGAAATGATCTGGAAAAATTAATTGAATGAAATAAAAATCCAAATTTGCTTCATTTTTCTGTTTTTATTAAAATTTGGATGGCACGTTATTCGGATTCGCGTTTTCGGCAAGTGTCGTTATATTGACGCACTTCAAATGCACTTTTCTCTTCCATTGTCCGTAGGGGTCTTTTTCTGCGCTTTTTTGGGCGGACATCTTCTTTAGCTGATGTGTTATTGGCGGACTTCGTTCGAATTGGTGGGTTTTTGGGCGTCATCCAAACCACAATTACAGTGGGGCAACCCTAACCAACCTTGACGACAAATGTGATTCCCGCATCACGTGACACCACAATCAAACATGCTACAGGATTAAATTTTTCTCTTGATTTGTTTTCAAACATGAGCCACACAATACATTCACAATACTTACCTTGATGATTGTATATTTTTCCTCACTTTCTGGCCGTAATCACTGCCACTACAAAATATTTGTTGGAATTTCAAGCAACTCTGTAATGTGCCGAAAAGTTCGCTGTTACTGAGAGAAACTTTTCCGTGCTCGAACATTGATGGCGCTAGTGGTCAAAGCTAAAAAAATCGCAGATGGCCGGCCCAGACGACAAGTCATATACCTACATATATTCGTTTTGGAGCACTCATCATGTTGGTCTGAGACAAATTATAAATTTTTTTTCTACTTTTTTGTCTACTTGAACATTTTCTATATGCTTTATTTTATTATTATTTATTATTTACTCGATTTAAATTATTATTTAATTCTAGACTCAATGATTGTATGCATTGTTATAAGTTTGTACTATGTATTATAAAATGTTCAAATCATTTGTATAAAAATATTTAATTGTCGAAGACTACGACGGAGTTAGGGAGGTTATTTGATCAACTCCCTCTGTAACCTACCTGAGATGTGTCTTGGAATTTATTTGGAACCTATAATGACAGTGGTCTAATGGGTGAGATTGTTTAAACCATCTTGACCTATTTACCGCAGACCACTACAAATATTCACCAATTATAGAAAATTTGGAGCACTTAAATCTATTGTGGAAACAAAATAATATCAAATTGCACATTTCAGCTTAACTATAAATACAGAAATATAAAAAGCCATGAAAAACTTTGATAAAATTATCCAACAATATTAGAGATATATCAAATTTCAACTGCATTATACAAATATAGAAAATAAACCCCTCAAACCATAATTTAGCAGCTAGAAAGCATCAAAGGTGAGAAGTCCATGATTGTAAAATAAAATGAAAGTAAGACCTTTTCCACCAAGAGTACCAGAGTTAAAAAGCCAATAAAGCTAAAGAGAAATACTTTAGCACTTCTTTCTCAAAGAATTTTACATTCAAAACGAACTCCAAGTAGCCTCGTAAAGTCGTAATGTAGTTTTGACGTGTACCGACCACTTAACGAGTTATTACCTTGAACCCAGTATAAAGCGGCACATATCGTCCAAAAAATGTTGGCATAAATACGGTAAATGGTCGATAATTCATTCTTATAAAAATGTTTCGTAATGGAAAAAATCTCACGTATATATTTCCGGTCCTAATAAGGCCGCCCTATAGCTTACGGCTGACTTTGAATTCATTTTGTCTTACAACACAAAAGACAGAAAAAATAAAAAAAAACGCAAACAGACAAAAAAGAACCGGAAACGAAGAATATTACACGAAGGTTCCGATGCATTGCCCTATCCGGTTATTACAAAATTGAAGGACAACTAAAAACCACTCCCTGATTTGATATCCCTTTTTGGTAATTGACGTTTTTTGATTCGTTCTTTCCACCGTATACATGTGATGAAAGGCGGGAGGTTTTTAATGTGATGGCAAACAAAATATATGCGCGGGGGTGGTAATATCTGTTCGCGTGACCGGCCTTGTCCTATCAATGGTTGGGAAATTATCTTTTTAACGACGCGGCGATTACAGGAGCTGACATCATCACACAAAAAAAAAAGTGAGCAAATACTAAAAGACAATTGTGTGTGGAAAATGAAACAAAAGGACAATTAAAACTGCTTACACGAATCCTCAACGAATCCCCTAAGCCCCCCACCCCAACCTTCCTTCCTAAATTTCCCACCCAGAATAAGGTGTTTGTATTACGAGCCACACTAACCACATGAAAGTCTTATGGTAATCTACATGAAGGGTTGTGAAATGTTGATATTAAACCCTACCATGTACGTTACCTATGTTTGGCAAATTGGTGGTAGGCGGGGGGGGGGAGCTTTTTTAGGATGGGAAAAATTCTACGGTAGGTTACGGTATTAACAGAAAATTTCACCCTTATTTGCTGCGCCTTTTATAAGATGGCGTTTGAATCAAAGTATATGAAATAAAACCGGTATTAGGAATGGCGGGGGGTGGGGGGGGGGGGTTGATATAGTAGTTGAGAAAGGTGAGAGACGTTAGCAGTTGTTGGGGTACCATGACGCCAAGAAAACATACTTTCAACGTAAGAAAACATGGCTAACAGCAGTTAGCATGTACTTTTTACGGTTGAAACAATTGTTACAGGCATACATACGTAACTGGGCAGTATGGGCTATGTGATAGTATACATAGTAGATATCAAGCTCTCCTTAATTGCCATTTTAAGTCGTGAAATTTCGAAAGTGAAAACTTTTGTCAGTCATAACAGAGCTTTGGATAAAAAGTGACCAACTAACTATCGTTGCAAAGTCAGTTATATAGTGAAGTGGTGTGGTTAGAATTTTGCAGTAATTTGAATAGAAGAAGAAAAAGAAGAAGAAGAAGAAAAAATAACAATCGAAATCAAATTTTTAGTTTTTAGACATTTTGTTTTTGAATCATTGCCTAGTGTTTTATGAATATTATTATCCTTGATGGAATTCGAGATTTTAAGTCCTATGTTCGACAGCGAAGATGATTCTCCTTTTATGGTGCTATCATCACCGACACGTTGTTGGGTGAATAAATTTTTTTCCTGTCAACATTTATGCACGCACCTAATTCTATTTCTTTTTTATTTTCAACAACTATAATCATTGTTATATATTTTTTTCTTCCCAATTATTATAGCCGGCCAGTTACGGAAAGAAAAACGGTATGTGGTACGCATCACCTGGTAATCAAGGATGGGGCTCAAAACCGATCAGTCGTAAGCCATCAATTATGGAAGCAGATTTGGGTACACTTTCAACAACATCTGGTTCAATTAAACGAAGTGCAGGACGTGTTATAAGGATCATAAATAATTTGGATCATACAATACAGGTGAGTTTTTATTAGCCAATCTCACTAACTATGTATAATAAATATACAGAACCTACTACGTAGTGCATGCATGCAGTGTTTTAAGCATTGTTGTTGTCCTACTAGAAAGAATTGCCATATTGCCAACAAAGTTTTCGTTCTTCAAGTAACCTTGAAAGTTGAAACCGAATACTAATAAAATTCTTACCAGAAGTTATGTACATAAACTATAGCTGATATAAGGCCCATAGTTAGTTAGGTCTACCTATGTACGTACGTAGCCAGTTATATGTAAATATATAAATATATATATGTATATAGTTATAATAACAAAGCTGCTCACATGTTTTCCTTATTTTTATGGGTGTTAATGTATGTGTGTGTGTGTTTGTGTGTAAATCCTTATATGAGAAACTGCATATCTGATAAGACAACATGAAATAATGGAGTCTTATAGCACTATAAGGAAACGTATCGCATAGGCATAGATATATTCACTTCCTTCAAAGAGATACCTAATAATTTACAATGTCAGGATATAGCCGAAAATTTTGGTTTTCTCATACGTTGCAAATTTGAAGTGATGAGGTGTTCTGAATGAGCTTTTGGCAGGAAAAATTCTTCCGTATTCATGCAGAATTTGTGTTTTGTTTTGTAGATGATAACTTATGCGCCAGGGAAATTTGGTCAGTGTTCTGTAGCTGTGATTTATTGAAATTTTAAGGGCAAGGTCTTCATTGGAGGGATGGGTATTAATGTACATGGGATAGGATAGATTTTCTGGATAAGCTCTGTCTTTATTTCATTTTTATTTTGGGAGATTAATGATTTTATAGTCATGATCATAACAAAAATATTTTATGAAAACCCGTAAGCGAACTTAACTTCCATATTTTTTTTTTTTTTGTAATAATTGCATAACGTCTTTAATGGTTGTCTACCTAATTTCTTTCCAGCTTTCCAAAAACTAAACAAAATCTGATTGATCATAATCATAATGATTTTATTGGACCTAAAGAATAAAGATTAATTCGGTCAAAGAGAAGTAAAAAGAAAAGTAAAAATAAATTACATTAATGGGCAACAAATTTATCATTGAAGTGAAACAGCGTTGCACGTTGAATTTTAGTATCGAAAACTGAAATAATCAGTATCAACAAAACATGTACACATTTTTCCTAAAACCGTAAACCTCACTTTTTCCCCTGGGTGATACTACCATTAAATAGATGCTCTCTCACTTATAGAGAACAGGCCTAATGTAGTCTTAAGTGGTCCTGAGATATAGGCAAAATAGAAGTGATCTTTTGAAAAAATGTTAATTATCCTATTACTTATTTATTGCCTAAATATCATCCATGGTCAAAATAGCCTGCCAATAATTTTGAGCTTTGTTCCTAGTGCTATCCAAATATCGTCTAATTTATAAATCTTTCTTAACAAAATTTTAGTTAAAAGGAAACACTTTTTGAGCAAGGCTTTCAGCTCAACATAGAACCACAGTCATGTTGCTGTTTTTTGTTTTTTTTTTTGAAATCGTACTTTTCTTTGTTTCAACAGAATTTTTGTATAAATGTTACTTATTAAAACATGTAGCAAATTTTACTGCATTATAATAATTTAGGGGCAATAGGACAGCTTAAATTTTAATCGATTGTTACTTTTCCATAAAAAACAATAAGAAAAATTGTAGATGTTAGGACTAGCATTTCTGTTTCATGGGTTGTAAAATATCTTCAGGCAATTTTCGGTCTACCACTGTAAACATGTAAACATGCCCAAGCGCGCTGATTACTGATCATCAAAGATCTGATTACTGAGTTATAAAAATGAAACACAATAATATTAATGGAAAAAAGTATACACAACAATAAAAATGAAAAAGTCAAGTAACTTTAACTAAGCTTATTTGACTTTTTGAAAGATGAAAGTCAATGCAATCAAACTGGTGATTAATGACACGAAACATTGAGTAATCCATGCTATAGTTTGTACTATGCTCAGGAACAACGAAAAAGTCATAGTTTATCATGCAGCAGAGAGACCAAACTGGACTAGCATACTCCAAAATGGCACTAACGAATATTCAGTTAAAGACCTTCCTTATGAATGGATCATTAAATTCCTTTGACTATCTCTTTACAAACTCCAAAGTAGCATTAGCCCTGGCAACAATTGCGTTAATATGATTCTCGAAGGAAAGACGAGTATTAAGGAAGACACCCAAATCTTTGGTTTTGTCAAGTTTAGCTAGTAAGCAACCATCCAAAATATAACTGTAGTCCAAAGGTCTCCTTTTACTAGAGAAGGGTTTAGCAGTACATTTGCTGATATTAAGAGGAAGACAGTTAATAGCTCACCATTTAAAGTTTAAAATTCCACACTCGTTTCCATTAGAAACAATGCAGAAGATTTTGGCATCCTCAGCATAACAAACTATTCTTGAATTAGCCAAAATCAGAGATACATCTTTGATGTAAATTATAAAAAGGAGTGGTCCAAGTAGTATTATCTAATTCGCGAAATATAACTCACTGCGTATGATCAGATAAATAAGAACGAAGCTAATATACAAAGACAGTAGGAAAACCAAGAACAGTCAACTTATGAATTAAAATTTTGTGATTGATTCAGGCAAAAGCTTTACTGAGATCCGTCAAAATGCGATCGAATTACTTACCGCTTTTAAAAGCGTCGTAGCAGATTTATCTTTCATAAAACCATGCTGAATAGAGTGTAGGAAGGGCTTCCAATGGAAGAACAAAACATCTCAAACCAGGGCTTCAAATATCTTACCATTACATGAAAAACAACAACAAGTTATATATCAATTCAGGTGTTTAAAACTCTTGCAAAAGAAATACTGAAAAAAAAAATTCTCAAAAAACAAAATCTTAAAATTACAAAGTTTCGAAAAATATTGGTAAAAAAATCATAAAAAAACTTCAAAAAACTCGAAATTCTGGGAAATTCATAAGATTTAAAATTTTTACGATTTTATTTATTTTCTTTTTACAAAGCAGTTTTTGTGAACAATTTAGCATTTAAAACTTTTTCGAAATTTTCTCTTCTTAAAATGTTTTTTTCACATCTCTGACGTAAATAATATAATAAGAACCGATCGAAAATTCACCCACTTTGAGAAAATGTTAAAAATTCCAAAATTCGTATCACATTGTATCAGTGAATATATAGACTATAAATCCTTAAACAGTAGAGTTTTTTTGGCACTGTTTTAAATAAACTAACTTTAAACTAACTTTAAAAATAAATTTTATATGCAAAAACAGGCGTTTCGTATCAACAGGAACCGTATGCTCATTAGAATGGCTTGGTTTATTCCTACCGTATACGCTTATTTAAAGATTTTTCGTTTGTAATAGAGTTTCCTCCACTAAATCTTTCAGCTGCGGATTTTGCAGCAAACTTGGTCAATTTCATATTGACTAAATTCGCTATGAATTTATTTCATAGCAAAACTCCCTCCTAAACTATTTTGACAGCATTTTCAATATGGCGGGTTGAAGGACGACGTCATCCTGCACGTCCCTTTTGATTTTTTTAGAAAACTCATTAAATTTGTGAGTCAAAACTTTTTTAAATTTGGCGACGAATTAGCGCAAAATTAGCAGATTTTGAATATTAAAAAAAAATATTAAATTTTTGAGCACAACATTTTTTAATTTAGCACATCGTCGTTGTTATTGTGATACCTACTATTTGTGAAAATAAGCATTTTAAGGTTTTGATATCAACTCAACTGCGGTGTCCATATATATATGCTGGAGTCCATAATTTAAAATTAAATAACAAATACGGGGAGCCAAAATTGAAAAGTATAAATTTTTGGTTATAAAATTCTATTGGTGGAAATGAGAGACATTAAAAACATTGGCACATGTTGACTTTACCAATTATTATTATTCAATACGGATACACACATTGCACCACCGCACAAAGCCGACTAAAACTGCAAATTGATTAAGGAGATAGTGCTCATGTCCTAGTTTTCTAGCTTCTAATTTCAGTGACTTGCCTGCGCCGGTGATATAGTGATCCGATATTCAAGTGTTAATGCTGACACGATCGACAGGTTTGTAGTAGTGTTGACGGTACACAGCTAGAATTTAGTTTACCTAACAAATGCAGTCGTTTTACGTGCATCTTGGTATTTTCTTTATTTTTATCAAAAATTCTTAACTGTCATATGCCGTAAGCTGAAAAGTGCTATTAACTCTTTATTGCGCGATGTATCAGATCTGCTACAATCTGAAATATTACTGATAAATAGTGCGATTTGGTTTCAATAGTGCTGAAAGAAACCGGCAAATTTGATATCCAGATTATCCGGAACTACGATCCGAATCTTCAAATCCGGGTATCCGGATCCGGACTATCCAGATCCCAATCCAAACTTTCGGGATCCAGACTAACCACGAAAGTTCATAATTTCCTCCAGATTGCATTGTTTCATTGGGAAAATATAAATTTCATAACAGTCCATCTTCCCAATGAAAAAATGCGTCTGGAAGACAATTTGAACATTTTTTACTTAGTCTAAATCCGAATAGTTCGGATTCGGATCCGGATAGTTCGGAATCGGATCCGGATAGTTCGGATTGCGATCCGGATAGTTCGAATCCGGATAGTTCGAATCCGGATAGTTCGGGTCGGGTAGTTCGAATCCGGATTTTAGGAATCGAATAGTTCGCAGAACTGTACACCCAGATATTAGCAAATCCGAATTAGATTTTCAGGTCTAGTTTTCAATGCGAACAGAAAGTACAATGAGGAACTAGTTGATCAGTTTGAACTATTTTGATGGGACATTTCAATTCAATTCGATTCATGTTATTAAAAAACTCTACACAGATAAGACAAAAGATGTCGTCTTATAAGTATGCGTAGAATGTAAATATATAAAAATTTACAGAAAAAAAAAGAAAAAAACGGATAAGAAATATGTACAACAAAATTAAAGGCTACTAGTAAACTAAAATTAAATTAAATAACTATTTACACAATTACTATGCTATAAAATTAACAAAAATGGTATATAAATTGATATATGTAAAATATAATATATTTATATATTTACACCTGGGTTCAAAAGAGAGAACTGAACCTACTACGTGCCTCCATGGTAGCAAAAGGAATTTGATTCCACATTGTGATAGCCTGGACAAATAACTAATAAGGAAGCGGGGTAAAAAAGGCATTTTTTTCAGGATTTTTTGAGGCGAAATAAATAGCGATAATTTATCAGATCTTTTTCTACATAATAGTGGTATATTTCAAGAATATTATGTTAAATTTTTATGGGAAAAAATTAATAAACAAGTGATTGGCAGGGAATCTCCGGAGGCGCCTCGAAAAAAAGTTGATTTGCCGTGCACACGATTTCTAGAAGTAGGATTATCTGAAAGCAAAAATTCAAACGGCATTCGTTAAAGGAGATGTTTGTCGAGGTAACGCCGAGGGTATTTTTTTTTTGATTTTTAAATTTTTGGCGTCACTTTGAAGTCAAAAATGCGATTTTCGCTGAAAAAATCACCCTATTTGTTATTGTAAAATTGATAATTTTCAAAAAAACGAAAAAAGCTCCCAGCGTTACCTCATGATTTTATATGAAGAAGCACTGCACACAATTTCAGAACGATCGGTCAATTAGTTTTTGAGTAATCGTGTGCACCGACTTTGAAAATGATGTTTTTCAGGAGAACGCTTTAAAGTTTTGCACAGTAGATAATGCGGAATAAAATACTATAATTATTTTATTCTCACACTGAATCATCTATCCCAGATCCATAGAGCATTGAGGAGGAGCAATCTTCTTCGGCCGAAACAGCGCCGCACCACTCTCCTTGCGCTCACTTCTGCTGACTTTTCGAGGCATTTCAACAATAATTTAGTCCAAACTCAGTGAAAAATACAGGAATTTCCGAACGAATGTGAATTAAAACGGAAACAAACTCTAAGCGTCTTCAGCTACTACTCGGCAAGGCATACATACTATAACCGATTGGAGTAAATTTCCATCGAATATGCAGGACACTACCTGAATGTATACTTTTATAGCGGGAAAAATTTTGGGCTATAAATACAATACAGGAGACCGGCAGAAGGGAATGCGGGCAGCTGTGCTTCAGCTGCGCAGCAGGTACAGAGTCGGCCGGTGCAACGGATACGCTAACGCCCATAACTTCGTCAAATTTGCTCCGATTTACTTGAAATTTGGACACGATATTCTTGAAATGTTATGTATCCATTTAAAAAAATAAAAATAAATGAGAAAAAAAGTGAAAATACCCTACACCCCCTTAAGCAATTCTATGAGAATATGACCTATGATCCGGGGGGGGGGGCGGATGACAAGAGGCCCAACTGCCTATTGTCCGTCAGTTCAACATTTCTGACATTATAATTGTAATTTCTGTCTAAATTATGTCAGTCATACAATGAAACCGCTGAGAGGTCTGCATTGAGTCTATCAATCCCATCCTCAATAAGCTCCAGCGACATGGAAAAATAAAGCTGTAGATCATCGGCATGGAGATGAAACTGACAATAATTTATTCCATTTGGCAAATTGTTGGTGAAGATCGAGAAAAGTAATGGACCCAAGATCGAACCTTGTGGGACCCCGCAATTTATGTGCAACAGGCTCGAAGACTGATTAATGCGAACTGCCAATTGCATTCGACCGGAAAGGTAAAATGCAACCAGCTAACACGCGGGGCTAGAGAATCCGAAATTGGTTTTTTTACTAGTGTGACAACCCTATCATCATCAATTGCCATATGTATATCTTCGGTAGCAGTAGTACAACTATATGTCTAGATCTAAAGCCAGATTGAAGAGAATTTAAAAGCTTATTGTCGTCCAGGTACTAAGAGATTTGCTTACATAACAACTTCTCAAATTGTAAAATGATATAGGTCTATACTGAAGAGCCCTAGAGGTAGATTTCTTCACAGGAATAATTTTAGCCTTCTTCCATACAGAGGGAAATAATATGTAATATTGAAATGCGCACAAAACAGTGGTATATGCGCCGCCTATTTTACCATTTTTTAGATCTAATGCTAGTCGATGCATGGCTCCTTTATAAAAAATCATTTGCTCTAAAAGGCATTCAACCAATCCCCATTCTGAAAGAAGTAGAGGAAGACCCTCGCAGCCTTTAGAGCAACAAATTGAGGGTAAAAACAAGAAAGGGACCACTTTATACGTCGCCCAAGGTTGTTAGATGAGATGGATTGCAGCATTGGACCATGCAAGCGGATGTTTGCCAAAGATGCAAATATCTTGGATGTAAAGGATTCTCTTTCCTCAAATGCTCTAAATGTGGCACTCATCTTTGTTGAAATGAAAATAACAACCGCTTTTTCAAATTCCATAACGAGTAACTTGCATATTTACAAATAACTTTTCTGTTTTATACTTTTTCAACGAATATATTGTTGTTCCTATTTTTATCATCTAACCTAGTAAGAAGTCAATTTTTTCCTCGATAATAGGATCAAACTAATGCTTCCACTGAGAGAAAAGTGATGAGATAGGAGCACAAATATTCAAATCTATTCAGGAAAGTTTATTACGGCCCAGTAAAGTCAGACTTAGATAAGAATACGAGACAAAAACAAATAATAAAAATTTCAATTCAACTACCTACTGAATGGAAAATCTCTTCGGATAAAATTTGCGCCTTCATCGAAATTATAATTAGACGTAGTCATAGTCACAGAACTACTAAGCAAAATAATTATTGAAGTCTGCCTGATTAAAATCAATTTAATGTGGTTCTTAGCCTCGAATACTGAGGTTAAGAATATTTAGCCGCAAACTCTTTTGCATGTAGATTTTAATCTAAATTCGGACAAATTAGCCATGTTTGAATAATATTCGATTCAAGGACATAATTTTTGTGTGCGCAATATTATTCCTGCCATAAATCAATCTGTCTCAATTTTTCGGCCATCTTTCAATTAAAAAAAAAATCTTTCAGCAATCTTTTTTCTTTCCATAGAATATCGTGTATATACAGGTTATACTATGTCGTGCTAAATAACATAAATTGATTTCATGAAAGATACTAGTACTTATGTACTAAAATATTAGCGTGTGGGTTGGAAAGAGAAAACCCTCTGTCCTGCATGACACAGGATGCGAGGGTAACAGAGGTTTGTTTTGCAAGTCGGTTCTCTGGGAATTTACCTGAAAGTGAATCGTGGGCTGAGCAAGGTGCCTAATCGAGCCTTCCCCGGTCAGCTCTAAAAATTTTCACAGACTGCGGGGTCCGGCGCAGGTGTTTACTTTCTTGAACCATTGGGTTGGATTAATCACTTAGAAGGCACGCCACTGTCCTCCAGGCTGAAGTCTTCGCCATCACAATGGCAACGAAAATAGCCCTTGATATGGACATCAGAGGAAAGGATATTGCTATCCATTTGTTAGTCAGGCAATCTGGGTTTCGTTCTCCATTCCCTGGAGCAGAACCCGCCGAAGATGTTGCCTCCTCGGTTATCGGATTTCTTATCAAATCAGATGTTCGTATTAAACATCAGCAGAGATGGAAGAACCTGAGCACTTGCAGGTACACACAACTTTTTCTTGATAGGCCCAAGAGGAATTTCCCTGATTTTGTCTTGGGGCTCGCAAAGAAACAATAAAGAACTGTGGTTGGCATCATCACCTGTCACAGCATACTTAACGCTCATCTAGTAAGAATAGGAGTTGCTGACAGCCCTACGTATCTGTCCTGCCTGGAGGAGAGCCTGAGACAACCGAACTTTTTCTGTGTGCCTGTCCTGCCTTTACCCGGAGCAGACTGGATGCGTATGAATCTGCCTTGCTATCTGTTGATGAGCTGAAAAACTGACCTCACCAAGACCTACTGCGCTTCATTTGGAGGACTGGAAGGTTTCGATGAAAGGGATTCTAGCAGATTAGCAAAATGAGCCGCCTTTGCCTACTTACTTGGGATCTCTCGTCCCCTTGCCTAAACAAATACGATAGGATATACATACACACACATACAAATTTACAATGCAAGTATCTCATAGTTTCTCAGAAATCAAATCGAAGTCAACTGGTGGTGTAAATAAATCCGTATGTTTTGAAATTTTTATACCCACATGGCTTTTTTAGAAAATTGTAGATTTAAATTTTAAAATAGGGCTAATCAGGTAACCCCTTCATAGGGTTTCCATACAGAGATCTTTTTCTTTCACTGTATATGTGTTTGTCATGATTTGCTATATTTCCAACAGTCTGGTTTTAAACCTAGACATGCAGCCGTGTCACCAGTTATTTGTAAAATTATTGCAAGTCTGTGGATTGAATAACACTTGATTATAAACGTAATAAACAAATGGACTTTGATATCAACAAGGTGGACAATTCAAATACACAAAAATATTTAAGAGAACGTCCAAATTAGTTTCAGAGGAGCAGACAAGTAAGTACTTACTGCATTCCGGAGTAGGGAACGTGCAACCCGAAAAATTGTTGAACTATGTATTTTCACAAAACATTTGGACACTGCTTTTGAATGTGTTAAGATTGAGCATTGAAATTTTGCACTTCGGTATTATTAAATCAGAAAACAGATTCAAGTTTTCAAAAATAGGTGAAATCAATCGAATTTTTCGGATTGTTGTCATACGCAGAATTCATCACTCATTTTGTGATATACGGTACTTTTTCTCTCAATGGCGCTATATAATCGCTCCAATGAATGTGGAACCATCACTCCATATCCATCAAGTCGCTACTTATAGGACGTGAAAGTCAAAAAATTGGAAAAAATTCTATTTGGGAAACCTCAGAATGTTACTTTGGATTTGATCCTGCACATGTACCTATCCTCATGCAACCGTCGAGATAAGCCAGTTTTTATGATTCATAATTCCATTAAACTTTTTCTCCACATTGAGTGAGGATTCGTGGGTATAGAGAAAAGGCACGAGTTCTGCGACACCCTGTATATTTGAAAGGACATAATAGATCACCTCTGGTCACGATACCCACAGGGTATTAGTGGTTTACAATCACCCCTACCCTTAACGTTATACATATATTTGTAATCTGATTGAAAACGTGTTTATATATAGAGCTAAATCTGGCAACATCTTTGCAGGACTGCCATACACAAATTCTTATTTTGTTTGTATACTGGAAGAACAGTCAGAATTCCAGAAATATTTAACAGAGTACTTCGGGGATAATAAAAATGTTGACGATTTAACGAGCGCATTTAAGAAACTGGAAGGTGGGGTGATACGTATTTGGTATGGTGCAGATTATGACGAATTTCTATTTTGCGCATAGATTGCTTCTAACAGTTTTTAAACCCTAGATAACGAAATCATAGGGTATACTAAGTCGGTCATTCTTTTTGTAACACCTAGAAGTAATTATAGTAAAGCTAAATGGATAGGACACCCAAACATAATATTAAATGTTATTTCAATTTTTGCATGTCTGTCCCGTCGAGAACGCGTGTACTTAGAGAGCTGAAATTTTGCACATGGGCTTAAAAAAAATTAAGTTAGAAAATAGGATAAACCCGGTAACTCCTTCATATAGTGTCCATACAAAAAAATTTTTCTTCACTACATATTTGAAAACTGCCTGAGAACGCCACAAAGTAGAGAGCTGGAATTTTGTACACAGCGTTTTCATACAAATATTTCATATTTATTTACAGTTGGTGTTTGAACAACAAGATTTACAATCTTTTAAATATGTACAATATAAGACTGAAATTTAAACTAAATACAGAATGAAAATTAATCAGAAAACAGGAAAATGAAACAAACAAGAAGAAGATTAAAAAAATAAAAGAAATATTCAAAATCACTTAGTTAAACTAATCTATAGTTCAAACTTCTATTGCCGAGGACGCACTCACCCTGGCAACTATTACTAGTAGTCAAAAATTCAAATAATTTCGTCCGGAATCCACCAACCATCCCCGTTCACTGGATCTCAACTCGTAGAGAATTCCATAATCTAGGTGCAAGGAACGAGCGCCAGTCAAAACGTGGTATAATTATATGTGAATGCCTTGAAGATTGAGCAATCTGTATATGTTCCCATAAATAATTAGCTTTACCAGTATATACGATCTTATGTAAAAATTTAAAGCCTTACAAAGAAGATACGTATTTAAGGAGCAACCCAGAATTATGTTTCGGTATCATATTATCGTAACCCATAAATGAAACGAACATAACAGCTAAATGCCACATTCAATTTACGAGAAGAATAATTGTGGTGTAACGCCGGGAAAACAAGGCTTCCATAAGTGAAACGCGGCATAATCATTTGACTATCCTATGATTAGCAACAGTAGAAAGGAGATATCCCGAAAGCCAGAGTCTTCTCAAGGCACCATAAACATTATTTAATATTTTCTTAACATAGTCGCAGCATGACATATTCCTAACACATTTAGAGTGTGGTATATCAGATGAATTCATAACAACCGGGGGAAAGTCAGTACGCTCCAACCCCCTCAAATATATGATTGTATAACTAGATTTACCGGTATTTAAAAATAAATTGTTAGCAACACACCATTCACGTATACGTTCAAATCGACAAAACCTATCCTCCGACATACCAGTGGGGCAACTCAGGAAAACCTGCACATCATCGGCATACAGATGCACTTTTGTATCATATACAACATTATGTAGGCCATTTATGTTCAGGCTGAACAGTAATGGACCCAAGATGGATCCCTCCGGTACACCGTATCTAAGTTGTATCGGCTCAGAAACTCATTTTCCAAATTTAACCTGCTGGGAACGTCCCATCAGGAAACTATATTAAGTGTTGATAGCAAATGGATTGAATTTTAGATTGTTATAACTTAGATTATCAAATGCTTTGGAGAAGTGTAGTAAAACAAAAATACTCATATCATCTTTATAAAGCGCCATACGTATATCTGAGCTCACTTTTAATAAAGCAGTTTCACAACTATGATATCGTCAAAAATCAGATTGCAAAGGTGATAGTAATGAATGTTCTTCAATATAGTTAAGCATTTTAGAAGCCATAAGTTTTTTCAAATGCCTTGGCAAGATCAGAACAAACTGATAGGCCGGCCGGTAATCAGATAAACTGCAATTAATAGGGAAATTAGAAGATGTCAAAATTGTACTGAAGATGTACTGGAAAGCACAATCATCAGATGCAGATTGCAGAATATCACCATTGTTACTATCAGCCAGCTCCGATGCCTGAGATATGAAAAGTATGTATTGAGGTCATCGGGATCTATCTCGCAGCCATGATCTTCCTTACCATGTATATATGTATTCTTGGTGTTGCCATATAAAAATTTATGATTTTGACGTATATTGTGAAAATAATCAGTTCTAGGCATTTTTATTCTACTGAAAAGCTCTTAAGAATATGAAATCCAATGAAATTGTTTACAATAATTTTTACTGTTCGACGAACCGTTGAAGAAATAAATATGTGCGAAAAATCAAACTTGCACTGATCGGTGACCATACAAAATTAGATATGAGTATTCATTTAGGGTATCATAAGAATTGGTGTTAGACCAAGCTTTTTTTACTTATTTTTTTTTCTCAAAATCATATTATCTCTGCCTCCTTAAACAATTTTGAATTTCTCTTTTCTCTCATCCTAATTCAATTTAAACCGAAATCCTTACAAAACTTTCAAAATATCTCCAACAAACTGCACTCAAAAATGGTACTATTTTATACAAACATACGAACACAGATTGTTGTAGTTATCTATGTTCCTGTTAAAAGAGAATGTCGTTAAAGGCCATTCAACAAGCATTTTGAGGCGTATCATAATATCACAAGCATTGAGACCCGGTTTCAGAATGCATTTCCGCTTAAAAGTATTTTAATCGAGCACATTAGGCATCCCCCATCCTCATAACTATCTAAAGACCCATGAAAATTGTTTACAATAGCTAAAGGTGATAAAAGTCCTCTACACAGCACTTAAATGTCTTCTTATACAGCAAGCCTATACAGACACCTAAGTAAGAGAATTATGTCCTTGACGGGAATGGCTTCGTTTTTTTTTTTTTTTATTATATACAGCTTAGAAATGTCAATAAGAAGCTTTGACCCGCCGCAACCACCTCTTCGAATCCATCTATGCCTTAAAGAAATTTTTAGGCTCCACCGTCTTCAATTTCATATAGAAAAGAATATGGTATGAGAAGGAAGGGTAGGGGGGGCTCATTTTGTATAAATTCCAGAAGTTTGCGTGTCCCATTTCAAGTGGCCCAATTTCCGTCTTTTTGCCAACAGGAATTCTTTACCGACATTGTCAGCAAACAATTTTATTTCAACCAAGTTGAGAAATTTTATGTGTATATATGTAGGGTGCACAGTAGGTCTGAGATTTATAATTAAAGTGGAAGAGTTTTTCTTGAAGGACCTCCCATATAACATACCTACATACATATATGGTATGTATTTATATATAAACTTCTGTCACTCTGCAAAATTTAAGGGTTTTTAGATTAATCCTTTTCCTGCCTGGTGGGAGTATAGACAAAAAGAAAATTTTAAATTGATCTGAAAATTCTGATAAAAATGATATAGGAGACGTTAACCCTTTTTACTTAAGAGTTAAACAAACCCTTTTATTTGTTTGTCCATGCATGTTTTTAAGTATATGTGCATATATATATATATGTATGTATGATTTTCTAAGCAATAGTCAGGACATTGCTTTCTTATTGATTTACAAAAGCATTTTGAATCTGCAGTGAAAGAACTTAAATCCTTTGGCATTTTCATTGGTTTTATTCTATGTATCTGACTGACTGACTGCGAGAGTATTACCATGAAGTTTCGCCACCAATTCAATGTTATCATCAATGAATATTTAAAGTGGGGGTGTAACCGGACCATGTTGTCATCTCTAAAAACCAAAGAAGATCTCAACCATAAGCTACTGGAAAATCTATGTAAAGTTTTTCGATGCGGACTTTTATATGTGGCATCATAGAGCAAAGGAGTTGTCGTAACTTTTCTTTGAGTCCTTTTTTACTCCCCGTCTTTCTTTCTCTCTCTCCCTCTCTCTCTATCTTTCTCTCTCTCTCTTTCTCTGGGACAAAATCGATCCCCCCGCTACAATGGAAAACCCAAAAGGATAAGAATTGAATAAAATATTATGTAAATGAGCCACGGCAGCTCTTATAGCATGACAGGGGGATATGACATCCAAGTTGTCGACAACAAACTTTGAAAGTTCTTGTTTAAAGGGTGGACAGGTCACAATTGTAGTGGTAATAGTTTTCATAGTTTGTAGCTAGTTTACACAAGTTATTGTTTGACTCTACCTATAACAAAATATGTGATTGGTCAAAAAAGATGTATTCCTCCTCCGCCCCACCCCTCATTTGAATAAAAAGCAAAATTTTGATTAACATTTATGACTGACCTTGAGAATACATTTTTTCACTTATCACGAAATCAACCGTAGACCAGACCCAACTGATTAATATGTTTCGAGGGTAACGGATATTTTGCTTTCATTCCAGGGGTAAATATATGTTATTTTATTAAAATCAGTAGAATTTTGAATTGATTGTACGATTTTATGATTTTCATTGACGACATTTGTATTTAACTATAAATGCACGAGTATATGTTACGGGGTGAGTCCTTGAGTGAACATATTAATTAGACGCCAGGAAATAATAAATATTCACGCGTATTCTATTACTACGCCGAAATTTTATTGTACCAACTACTTATGATTGGGGGCGATACCTGTATGAAGAGTTTTTTTTGTTTTTAAATATTGAGGTCACGCCTTGACGTAAATTAATTAATATTCGTTGACGTTTTATTATGTTTTCATATTTAGTTTCCTTGATTCTAACAAAAGAAAACAACTTAGCATGGTCCGTAGTAATATATTTTTTTTGTAATGATTGAGTTAAGTGAAAGTAGTTCATGGTTGTGGTCTTAAGTCAAATTTATTGCAAAAGCTGCCAGAAAATTGTCCTAGAATTAGGAATTGTTAGTTGTTGATCATAAGAGAAATAAACAGTAAAAACTGTTTATGCTCAGGGACATTAATTTTATATTTTTAGTGCTAAATTTTGTGACTCTATTAAATTCATATTACTCATTAGGCATATATACATACTAACCAGGTTGGAAGGCATTTGGATAGACTCTGAAAAAGTAAATAAAATTGAATTATAGCAGTTTCTGGAAAATAGTGTAGTGTTGTTCAAAGAAAGATAAATGTGAGTGAAATGAGTCAAAGTAGTTAATATAAGATGACTTTCTTCTGTCTTTATCCAAAGAATATTAGGTATGTAATATAATTATTAAGATTGACTTGGTCTGAAATACACAATGAAAAGCCTACCTCGATCAATAGTTCTTATAGAATGCATCCATTTTCTACTCGGGAAATATATACATGCCAACATTATTATAACTTTTAATAAAAAAAAAAATAAAAATAATAAAATCCAGATTATCCTTTGAAATAGAAATAGTATGTTTACCACCATGTCGTTCATTACTATTAAGATCAGCAGCTATCATTCATAATGAAACTAAAAGATGAGCCAGAATTCCTGTTCTAAACTCTGAACATTTTGTTCATGGAAATGAACATTTGCATAGGTTTTTTTTTTCTTGCATCTGTTTGCTCATTAGTCTGTAAACTGTGAAGACGCATTTTAAGTGGGTTTAAAATTGAAACTATAAATAATCAAATAAAAAGAAGCTTAATAGTAGAATTTTACTTGGCAATTAACTAGATCCAGAAGCCACCAGAAAGCACTTTATGCAGCAGAAATTTAGCAGTATTGAATACAAGCAGTGGAGTGCTTGAGTACCAGTTAAACCCGAATTACAATTACGACTGATCAGTGGACTACGATTTAGCAAGATTATGGCCCAAAATGGACGTAAAGAACTTTACGCTACTATACGAAATTAAGGTTTACTTACGGATGGTTGACATTTTTGCCCTTCATAAACGTAACATTCCGTATAAGTCTAAATACAATTGCGACTGCGACAGCAGACTTCGATGGCGATATTTGTCAAAGTTGGACGTCGTCACTAGTATCAAGTACAACTGCGGCGCCTACTTTTAGTCTCTGTAAGTTGTCGAACAGTGCATATTGGGTTGGCCCTGTTGTCAACATTGAGGCTGCGGCGACAGTTTTAGATCATTGCTCAATACTTGACTTCGACGGCAGTGCGTTTTGCTGCCGAATTCGCAGTCGTGTTTAATTCTATTAATTTTCTTATTCTTTAATCGAGCAGCGTCGAAGTCCGGCATTGAAGTCGCAACCAAGTGTTATTATCCCAACATTTAACGTTTTCTATTTTAAGAACAAATTAAGAAATTTATTTAGTTGATTATACGTAAGTAATCTTGCCCAAAATGAACTTATACAGACGCGTACGTACGTACTTTAGTTACGGAAATTTGACATTTAAAATTTACGAAAGTTTCCTTACAAACGCTCAAAGTTATTTTGGGTACCTTTGTTTAAAGAGCGCCTTCGCCTCACGCAAGTAACTATACTTAAGAATACGGCCATTTTCGGCCAGCCGAAAAATGGAACTACGACTTCGGCAACGACTGTGACCGAAGCTGCACTTTGTTCAAACTGCAAAGTTGGTATAGCTGGCACTTCTGCTTTGCTCAAGCAGATGAAGCTTGAATTTAATGACAAATTTCACCTCAGTGTCGATTTCGACTGCAAATCAAGTCGCAGTCGACTGATCATTTGTAATTGAAATTCGGGCCTTATCTGCACCATATGAGACAAATAATCCAAGCTTTATCGATCCGCCAAGCCGGGGTTCTTCTATTGAAGATCAGGAATTTAAAGTGAAGCGAAAAGATAAATTACCGGCTAAGTTTTTGATTTGACAGGGAATTAATCAAAATGGTGACACCAGTGAGTGTAATGTACTGAAGTCAAATTTGAATGCGGAAACATACTTAAAGGACATCTTAAATGGACGATATTTAAAATTTGTTAAATCACAGTAAACCAAAGGAAAAGTGCTATTCTGGTATGACTTGACAAAAAGTCATTATCTTGAAAAAGTGTATTAATTTCTACTGAACAATAAAATCTATTATGTACCAAACGACAATCCGACGAATGTGCCTCAGTGCAGGCCAATTGAGAAATTTTGGGCACTTTGCAAGATGATATATTTTAAAACAGGCAAAAATCTCGCCAAATTCAATCTAAAATGGTTGCTCTTAAGCATGGTAACAATTTTTTAAGACATTTCAAACGAAATTTTCGGCTAATTACTGATTTAATCATTGTAAATTTTATGGTAATAAATAATCTTTCAATCACAACAATTCGTTTTCGTTTTGCTATTTTATCTTTATATTCACGTTCGAGGTTTAGGAGAGGAGTTCTGACTTAGACTTTATAAACAGCCTCAATTTATCCCTGGATAGATTCAGTAATATTTCTTGTTTAGCTTAGAGATCTTACATCGAGATGTAAGGTATTCGTCGCTAAATTCTAGTCCTAAATATCCTATTAAGAAAAACCCAACTAATTGCATTAAAATCATCTGAAAAACATCACTCAAGATACTTGTTCAATTAAAAAAATAAATAAATTGAATTCTTAATAAACCTAGTTTTAGAAGTAGAAAATTTCTACGTTGTCAAAGTTGAACAGAATCACTGAATCATCTTTATATGCAGTTCATCCAATAATCCCACTTTTCCTAGAAAGAGCAGTATTTTTTTTTTAATGAGATTTCCTGAAAGTCTGTAGGCTTCAGGAAAGGCCGGTAATCTGCATTATGCAATGGCGTCGAATTCGCCTACGATGTACTCGAATGTTTCATCCTCCTCGAGACACAACCTACATATATCAGTTGGTGATATACCTATCCGATGCATGTGTTTGTTTAGTTTGCATTGTGTAGTTGGGACTCCTGTGACAATTATAAGTTGATTCCTAGACAGCCTGGCTCTTATTTGCTCAAGGTCCTTTAATGAATCTTTTGGCTTGTTTGAAGCGTATGATTGAAATCCATTATTGTTCCATTTGGCTCTGGATCCAGTTTTGAAAGGCAAGCTTCACGGTGTTGTAAGAAATACCGCAAAGTAGTTCCAGTCCTATGAATGGCATGGATGCCTGTTTTGTGGCCAGTAAGTCTCCTTTATCATTCCCATCAATTCCCGAGTATCCTGGCATCCACAAGTATTAGGTGGTTCTTTGTGCCAAGTTTTGTTAATGCTTGAATGCATTCCCACATTAACTTCGTCTTGACCACAGCTGATGAGATGGCTTTCAATACCGCTTGGCTGTTTCTATAGATATATATATTTTTGTTGGTATAGGATTGCCTGAGGATGGCATATACTTCTGCTTGGAAAATGGAGGCGTATTTTCCTACGCTTTGATAAATATAAGCTCATGATTTTACACCACATATTCCTGCTCGTACTCCTTTCCCGGTTTTAGAACTATCGGTATAACAGATTAAGACTTGATTTACTAAATTTGTGTATATTTCCTCCCTATTTGGTATCTTAATTTTGATAGGCAGACAGAGGTTGTGTTTAAGGACTATTCTATATGATATCATATCCAGTATTGGATTTGCCTCTATTCGTTCGATTATAGTGCGTAGACTTTTAGAGTCCTATTAACCATAGCCGTCTGACCGAGCTCTGTACACCATGAAAGCGGCCTGTTTTCCAGCAACGTTTCTGAGTGCCGGTAGGTTCAATAGAGTCTCTATGGCGCTGATAAATGTTTTGCGCATGGCGGCAGTTATAGTTAGAAAGGGGCTTGTTTAGCTTCTTGCCGATTGTCTATTGTGTACATTTGTTCCACCATTCGCCTACCAAATAAGTGATCATGGGTCTCACTACTGCCTTGTATAGCCAAATCCTTTTCGCTTGAGTCCCTATGTTGAGCCACCCAGTTTTCTGCAGTTCCACAACGTTAGTATGTCAACCTGTCTCCTGCAATGTTAGAAAAGGTGTTCAAGAGCTTCAGTGGAAGGCTGGAAGAATGTTGGGTCAAAGAAGGACATAATTTAAAGGACGTTATCTTCAGATCTTAAACGGATGAAATCGGTTGTTCTGATGTTATTTTCATTAATTTATATGAACACCCTTCTGTAATAAGCAATAAAACAATTTGTACCACTTTTAATTTTTGTGTTGTTTTTATTTTAAAACCGTCAGATCTTTTTGCCGCACCCTGTATAATACTAAAAAAAATGAGTGATCCTCCAATTTGAATGAATTCGTCCTGGCAAATAATTTTTAATAGAAGCCTTGCTTATCGCCACTCGGTCTAGGACATTGCCTCTAACTTTACAGCGATAATGTTGCATGTTTTATGTCAGCTGACAAATAGTTTACATTGACCTACATATATTATCCAATCAGGATGTTACTTTTACCTAATAGATGACACCGAATCAATTTTAGTCTTGCCATACTTCGGTGGCAGAACTTCAGGTCTGTCATCCTTTATTCGACGATCCCAGAAGACTTTCCTTTCGGTGCTCACTCCTAGAGTTTTTAGTGGATTACTAATTTTTGTAAGCTTGTTATGTACCTGGGGAACAGCGTATTCTTGACGTATGTTTATACAATAGTTTCAGCAATGACCAATGACGAGCGGCCAAAAAGATTCGTTGCAAGACGATGGCATGGGGAACCTAAGCTACACACCCCGTCCGTAATTCCTGAGATGATTGGAAACAATTGTTCCAATTGTTTTTTAAATGTTTAGTATAGTCAGGCCAACGCTAATGCTTAATAACCCGAAATACTCTTCCTGACCGCCTAGCCCGAAATTATTCAAATCCACAAAATTATTGAAAAACGGTCAACATACTCAAATCACTTCTTACCCACGGCATTTTAATGGCCGCTCTACCCTACAAGGTGTTTCCGTCTACGAGCTCCATAGAGCAGGAGGTGATAGTACTTACCTAAACGAATAAAAAATTGTATGGCAGGGGGGCGGGGGGGGCACACCAACTGCTTGGGAATTACAGGGTGACTAAGGACATATGTACAATTTTTTGTACTATCACCTCTATGGACCACCTAGACGGTAACAACCCTGTATATACACGCAATGGCCTCTCTTTAGTTTCTTACTCGTAGCTTAAGGCTATTATTACATTGTTTTTATCGTCTATACAAAATTAAAAGCCTACCTAGCTAATCGTTTCTGCGTTCAGCAAAGTGTTACTAGCTGCGAATTTGGAAGTTAATTTTGCTAGGTTTACAAAGTGGTTAGTCAACATTCTGAAAATATTCAACCGGGCACAAATGTATCGCCTCAAGTTTTTCTATTTGGAGCTAGTTCCGTTAATCGACTAAATTAGTGGCCATTTATCTAATAATATAAAAATGTATGAGGAGCAGTTCTGTAAACGATGTGACAAAGAGTGTGCCGCTAATAATCTGCCAAATCGATATAAATGGATTGAGTATATATAGGAAATCGGTTCACAGTGAATAGACTCGCCTCGATTAAAGAGAAAAATCTTCCTTGATTCAAACCGTCACCTTAAAATCCAAGAGCATATAATTGAATTGTTTAGCGAATTGAAATTGCGTATGTCCATATATTGACGATTTTTTTTTTCTAGAAATAAATTGTATAGCACTAGACCAATTTGGTGTAGAAACGTCATATGTCCATATCTAACTGAAGTTACGTTATCCAAACAATAAATCAACAGAACATGTCCATGACTTGTGTCGTTTCAATTCTCAACCTAATCCAAGACTTCTGGACTTTGAACTTATGCCATTTCAATTCTATCCGATTCAATTGGTATTCAACTTAGAGCGCACTAATTAATCTACTTTTCGAACGCAATATATATGTGCTTTCGACAGCATAGGTACTCGCCGAATTCGAGTTCGTCATTATTAATGTTTTCTTCTTCGATTGGCTGCCATCCGATCAATACCAAAAAGTATATTTTAACTTTGCAATAAATTAGTTTTTATTTTTCAAAAATATATACCCTATTACCAGAAACATTTTAATATATTGTGACCTTGCCTTTTAGGTCGATTTCCCCTTCGTAAATACGAAAAAAAAGGAAAAGAAATTTCAAACAGAACTCCATTTACCTTCCTTTATTAAACCAAAGACTTCCGTTAATTTCAGTGTCGAGTTTTATTAAATCTAAGAACTTCACAGCCTTTCGAGGAAGTTTTGGAAGATTTGGGCCAAGTAGTAAAAACAACCGGAGCAAAAAAGATGTACACCGGAAGTGGGCAAGAGGTAAATTGAAACATTAAAAAAAAAAAAAGTGATTCAAAAGAATTTCCCAGTTTTACAATTTTCCTTCCTCTTAATTTCTAGGTCCGTAGCTTCTCGCAACTTAGAAATGAATTTGCCGATGTAGACACTTTTTATTTAGCAACTGGTCCAGCAATAGTAGCTGGTTCACCAATTCGTCGTTCACGTTCGCGAGCTGCACTTACCGCTCCAATTGTACAAGATGAAATTCCAAAAGTTTCTCCAAGACAACGGGCACGTAGTAAAAGTAGACCGCGAATATTATACGCACCTGAAAATGAGATAGTACGTCAAAGTGGCGAATATGCAATGTTGGATGTAATGAAGGAAGAACCGACGAAAGTAACAATACGCGGATTAAGGAGAACTTTTTATCCTCCACTACATCATCCACCAGCAGACAATTCACCACCGGATAAAAAACTTATGCTCCAATGGGTGTACGTGTCCTTTTTGCTATCACTTTAGTTAAGAACTTTATACCTAACCTCTAAAGGTAATCTTGGAAGAAAAAAATTATATATTTTTTTTTTTTTTACTTTATTTATACAGACATGGATACCGAGGGATCGATGCTAGAAGAAATCTTTGGGTACTACCGTCTGGTGAGCTTTTATACTATGTTGCTGCTGTTGCGGTCCTTCTTGACAGGGATGAAGAGGCTCAACGGCATTATACAGGACACACGGAAGACATTATGTGGTAAGCGTTTTGTTAACATTGCATGGCCCCTCTCAGTTCAAGGTATTAAAACTTTATTTTTAGCATGGATGTTCATCCTTCCAGAGAATTAGTGGCTTCCGGTCAGAGAGCTGGAAGAGATAGAAAATCCCAAGCACACGTAAGAATATGGAGCACTGAATCTTTGCAAACGCTTTACGTTTTTGGAATGGGTGAATTAGATACAGGAGTAATGGCGGTGGCATTTTCACAGTTGGTACGTAGGTATTCTTTTGGATTTTGTATAGAGAAAAAGGGCGAGAGGATATAAAGTGTTTTATGAAATTTTAAGCTGTTGAAAGCTTCCAAAGTATTTAGCATAATCCAAGTTAATGGTGTGCGTGAGTGTGAAATTTTCTATATATATATAAATACAACTATAGCCAGTTATTTTCAAAAATCTCACAAGCAAGGTTCGAAAGAATGATTTTCATGGAAAACGTATTGCGAGAAGAAAATTCAATTAATATTATGAAGAGAGAGGAAGGCAAATTAAATATTTATTTTCTCTGTTTTATTAAATTCGTTTTGATAATTAAATGCTACGATGATCCGACAAAGACTAAAAGTAAGTCTTTAATGTTCTTCCCTCTCCCTATTTGAATGGGACATATCGAACATACCGAATCTATTACATGATCATTATATGTAGGTCGTTGTGAAGTCATTGGGAATGAACGCTTCTTTGTTCAAGATAATGGATTATGGGTCTACTAATATTAGTAACATTTAACTTCAAATTAATAAAAAGTCCCAAAACATGTGCAAATCTGATGGTTATGACTCTTGATGTTGTGTGACTTTAGCGTTAAAACAATAGATGGCGTTACATAATTTCTGATAATAATTATTATGAATGTTTATCCTTTGATTGTTTTAATAAGAAAGAAAGCATCTTATACAGTAACGAACTAGATGTTCTGCTTATTCTGCCAACCTTATTTCCGCATCTAGCTCATCTACATCTATCTCTGTGACCACACTCCGTGATACGCCATGAGGCTTCCAGATCCTCGAAAAATATTTCCGAGTTATTCAGAGGTGTTATGGTATAGGTTCGGGTCCCCTGGTAATTTCTCCAGTCGTGTATTGGACTGGCTAGTATAATAATTTCTAGCGCCGTATCCGTGGACAAGTCAGAGGAAGAAAACGATCCTTTATATCTGATTTTCTACTTACATTGTGTATCACCACAAGTGTTCCTGAAGACCTATTAGAATTGAGATCATATGTCAACAAACAAAGCAGGGAGCAGGCAGTCAACATTTTTTTTCTCAGGCTATTATTGTGTACCGCGGCGATGCGCTTACTAATTTTTATCGTGGTATTTACTTCAATTGGTACAGCAGTTACTTTCTAAGGTCCTACCCAGATCTGAGAATGCTTATGTTTCCTGCGTTCGTTTTTAATGTGGACCTTTAATCTCCTACGTGGAAAGTGAGGGGCCGTATCATTTTGTCATAGTATCCCTTTGAGAGTGTTATTTGCTAGCTTAAATTATAGTTTTTTTAAGCATATATTTTAATGTATGGTAGCAGTTATCGTGGCTATAAACGGATTCAGGATCACGTTTTAAATTTGATGGGAAATCCGCTGTGAACCTGTAAAGGCACTCACGTACATTGTTGTTATACACGAATACGGTAGGTCGTAGATATTGATCCTATGGTTTGGGATTTTCATCTACGATTGTTCGCAGATATCGATTAAAGGTCTTTGCGCGCGTTTCAGTGCTCTATTAGACTCTTGGTGGTATGCTGAAGTCTGTTGCTTCTTGACCTTTAGAAGTTTACATATCTTTTTGAATAATTCACTCAGGAAATTTGATCCCTGATAGGTGACTATTCTTTTTGGGATGCAATAGAGCGTGACGAGAAAACTTACGCTACTATGACTGCTTCTGCATTAGATATAGCATATCAACCCAAAAATTTTGTGGGATTATCTTAAAAAGTCAAGATATATTTGTTACCTGAAGTGGTATCTTCTAGTGGACTTAGAATATTAAGGTAAACTTTATCGAAGAGCTAGTCTGCGATGTCCGTTATTACCGACATCAATATTTGCAATTGCAGAGATGTTTTTATTGTCAGGCATTTTGGGCATTTTTTAATGTATTTCTCAATATCACTAAAAATTTCTGGAATTCAAAAATTCTTTACTAAATTTCTAACTTCCATCCCACCATAATATGAAAGAATTGAGTGGAAAAATATTCTCGTGTTCCGTATGAAACGCCTTTTCCTCTATTATTTATTTACAACTAATAGACTGACATGAGAAAAATTGTTTAATAGCAGTGGTAAATCCAAATTTTTTATATATATTTAACCCTTTGCACTCCGAAACATTTTTACTATATATATATAATCATCCGTATGACGTCGAGCTTTTGTATGTGTCGAATGTGAGCTTATAACGCCAGATTTGGATGAAACTTTTACAGTTTATATAGGATAGCAAAATAGCTGACACGTATTTTTTTGTTTCCCTTTACCATGCCCCACCACCCCGCTTGAGAGGTTAGACACTACGTGATTTTTCAATGAAACGTCATTTTCAAAATATCATATCTCGAGAACGAAGCAACCGAATTTTCTGATATAAAAGTTTTTGAGATAATCGAAAAAGAAAAAAAAATGCGTCCGTTTGAAGGAGAAAGATGGCCGTATTTTTAGTGAAAAAGCTGAGCTTCTTTCCATTCGTAATTGTGAAGAGTCGATGCGTCGGGGAAAAAACTTCCCATGAAAACAATGTTCACAACAGTGCACTAATGCCGTTAAAAGAAAGAACTGATGAAATATATGCGAACTGTAGGATTTGTGGGAAGGGGACCCAGGTGTATGAAAATGGGGTCTTAGGCGGAAAAATGTCTCGATGAAGTTTTTTAATTGGAATAAAATAAACCCACTCGACAGTACTCAGTGAGACCTTTCATTTGATATGCGATATGCTAAATTGGAAGAACCCCCTCCGGGGGTACCTAGCCCGCACCCTTAAAGTACCCCCTGTAAAAAAACATCTTCAGCGAATTGTAGCTGGCACGAAGTTGAGATGAAAAGTGGAATCGATTTTCTAATCGGACTTAACCCGACCAAGTTATAGGTGATTTACCGTGCAAAAATCTAGTACCTAATTTAGAAAAAAAGTAACGTACCATAAAAAGTTGGTATGGAGATCGAAGGAGAAGCGAAAACAAAGAATTATGACGGTTTTAGAAAAAGTAAAATAGCAGAGGGGTAGTAGGGAGCGCAATATACATTCTAAACTTTTTCTAAAACCGCCATAATTCTTTGTTTTCACTTCTCCTTCGATCTCCATACCCACTTTTTTTAGGACGTTATTCTAGTACGTTTTCGGAAATCTAGTACAAACTCTAAAATGTTTTTATATGGATTTTGAGTACTCACACCACTATGGTCCGGGGTGACATGGCTGTGTTATAAGCTTAAAACTAAATACCCCCACCCATCCCCCTCCCCGAGGGTAGCTTTCATTTAAGTTAAGTGTGAAACATACAGTAGAGTTTACTTAACACAAAAACTGATTGCACGAAATACACGTAAAATGATTTTCATGTGAATTAATTCTGATATCGCAAATGAATAACATAAAATATTACTTCATACAAAAAATTTGCAATACCTACTTGCTCATTTTGCTGAAAATTTTTCTATTGGCACGAAATAATAGTTGTTCTACTATGGAATACCATAAGCATTTTACAACCATGTAATCAGGGCATCATTAAGAACCTGAAATGAAAGTCTCATGCAGAAAATATCTGACAATGCGTAACAGCACAAGATTTAAAAATTATTGCAATCATCTTGGATTTTTATTTGGTAATACCACCCTCACTAGGCGTTCCATATCTCGAAGACGTTAAGTTACACAATTGTTTACGCGATGTCTATGAATTTATCTACGGATATTACGCTTAAAAATTACTTGAACCTGGAACCGTATTGATACTGTTGAAATGTTGCATGAAATTATGGAAATAATTAGACCATCAACGTATACCCCCCCCCCCCCCCCCCCCAATTTGGCATTCATGAATCGTTGTCTTAAATGACTGTTGGTGATGATGTACCTATTATAAAATTATTATGAATACGTCAAAGCAAAGTTTACTGTTTTTTACCAAAAGACAAAAGTTTTGCTCCTTTGGCTCTTAGACCTACTTTGTTGATGTCTTTCCATCATTTTCTGGTAAATGCCTTTTTACCTCACAGTATATAAAACATCTTTCATCGAAAATTCATTTTTATCGCTTCTGTATTAGTTCGACAACGAAGTTGAAACTTCGGACAAGACAATTTATTAGCAGATCTGTATAACATTCACAATTAGAAATATGTGAAGATCAACTATATCAAAAGAAACACAAGTACTGATCCTGTTCTAGACAAAAACCGGTGCCAACGATCAGATGGGCATCATGCTCCTCAACCTTTAATTTCTGTCAGGTTTTTCTTTCTTTTAGATGTCTATTTCTTAACTAGAATCTTTCATCAAATCATAAAATATTCTTACCATAATTATGCAGGTCATTTATGAAGACCTCGTAAAATTTTTAACTAGCACCACAGAGGTAGCCCTTTAAAATATTCTGCCACTCTTGATCCCCATAGAATAAAATATTTTCATTGAAATATTTCAATCCCAAACTTTATAATTTTGTCAAACTTCATAACCATTCCCATTCCCGTTCAAAAAGCGAGTAATTTTCCTAGTTTATATAATAGGAAAGGGAAAAAGTTTGATTTACTTTGGATGAAAATATTCACATTTATTCCCGTTCAAAACTATGTAGTTAGTTAGAGAGCACCAGTGTTCGCATCGGTCGTTCGTCGACCACTTATATAAGTGGGAATTTTAACTCAAATTGAAATCACTAATTTAAGTTGCTTCTGTTCACTGAATATAAAAGTTCTAACCGTAAATTTCTAATTTACATGTAAATTTTTTTCTATATCCAATAGAATGGCGGTAGCTATATACTTGCAGTAGATGCTGGCCGAGAAAGTATCCTATCAGTTTGGCAATGGCAATGGGGACATCTGTTGGGAAAAGTTGCGGTAAAAATCTACTATACTAGTATATATACTACACAGATAATATTATTGAGTTTCAAATTCAATTCCATACCTAATACGATATTGTCGTGAAAATCTATTTGCAGACCCTTCAAGAAGGACTATCTGGAGCTGCTTTTCATCCACTTGATGACAACCTGATTATAACACATGGACGGGGGCACTTAGCATTCTGGCATCGTCGAAAGGATGGATTTTTTGAAAGGACGGACATTGTTAAACAGCCATCCAGGACTCATGTTACAAGTGTACAATTTGAACCGGATGGAGATGTTATAACAGCTGACAGTGACGGTTTCATTACAATCTATAGTGTCGATTCGGATGGGGCTTACTTTGTACGAATGGAATTTGAAGCTCATCAAAAAGGAATCGGATGTTTGATTATGTTATCCGAAGGTACACTATTGTCGGGTGGTGAAAAGGATCGTAAAATTGCTGCATGGGATTCATTGCAAAATTATAAACGTATTACTGATACGAAAGTAAGTATTTGTATATGTGTAGGTGTTATTTTTGATTTAAACATTTTTGTCTATAACATAGACTCAAAACAAAAAAACGTTCTTAAGCAAAAACAACAACAAATTTATTTTATTTTCAATTCATAATGATAGCTACCCGAATCAGCTGGTGGTGTACGAACGATATATCCGCAAAGACCTGGTCGTAATGATGGCAATATATATGTGGGAACAACTCGTAACAATATTTTAGAAGGTTCTCTACAAAGGAGATTTAATCAAGTTGTCTTCGGACATGGTCGGCAATTATGGGGTTTAGCAGCACATCCAGAAGATGAAATATACGCAACAGCTGGCCACGACAAGCATATCGCTCTCTGGAGGAAACAGAAACTACTTTGGACAATTCAAACTGGCTATGAATGCGTTTCACTTGCATTCCATCCATTTGGTACTGCTTTGGCTGCTGGCAGCACAGAGGGTCATCTACTTGTAATTAATTCAGAAAATGGATCCGTTATGCTTACATTAAGAGTATGTGGTTCACCATTAAATTGCATTGCATACAATCAAGGTATGAATTAAATTATGGTGCAAAAAAAAATTTAAATTAATTGAAAAAAATTTTGCTTACAGTTGGTGATATGATTGCAATGGGTTCACAAAATGGTAGCATCTATTTGTTTAGAGTATCTCGTGATGGATTTTCATATAAGAAAGTCAATAAAATTCGAGGCTCACAACCGTTGACTCATCTTGATTGGAGTGTTGATGGAAATTTTGTTCAAACTGTAACGATAGATTTTGATTTGCTTTACTGGGATGTTAAATCCTTATCACCAGAACGTAGTCCAATTGCAATGAAAGATGTTAAATGGTTAACACACAATTGTACTGTTGGTTTTTTGGTAGCTGGAATGTGGAGTAATCGTTATTATTCAAATACTTCCGCAATAATTGCTACTTGTAATAGGTCTTCGAATCAAGATATCCTAATATCAGGAGATGCTGATGGTTATCTTCGTTTATTTAGGTAAGAGATAAAAGAAGAAAAAGAAATTTTATTTTATTTTTTCACAAAAAATGTTTTTTTATTTTTCAGATATCCTTGTATAAGCCCACGTGCTGAATATAATGAAGCAAAAGTATACTCAGGCATGCTGGCATGCTCACGTTTCTTATACGGAGATCGAACCATAGTTACCGTAGGGGGAACAGATGCATCGCTTATGGTTTGGGAATTGGCTGAAGAATAGCCCATATGGCCACCGTGGCGATCGACTGTCACCTATGAGACACGATATAATAATTCTTATTATCGACATCGTTCAAGCATTGTGTCATCAATGGCTGACAGCGATTCTGTTGATCTTTAAAAACAAGTGCACTTCCGTTTTTTTTTTTGTAAATCTAGTTCAGTGTGTTTGTATTTGTATACAACAATAACAACAATAACAACAACAATAACAGCAAAAACAACCGAATGAAAAGAATTTTACACTACGCAGTGAAAAACCGATTACAAATGAACAAACAGAAAAAAAAACAGATGAAGATACGTATATATCAATCTACTCCTTAAGATGGATGACTGTGTTCTGTATATATATATATATACACGACAACATCTTTACTTGTATTTTAATATTATATCAAGAAAAAAAGAACTGCCTTTAACTTGTTGACAAAGCCACAGTGGCCGGACAACGTACCTAATAACCCGAAAATGTGATCAACTTTGATCATGTTTTTCCATACAAAATATTTGTTTATACTCTCGTGCATTACATAAGCCTCGTATATAGAACATTATTTCGATTTCAGATATATGTACGGAAAGGAAATCCATCGAATCTGTTCAACAATTTTCCGAATAGATAAAACAAGAAAGAAAATAAAACATTTCCATCACCCTCACACTTTTCACACTGAATTTGTTCAGTTTAAAACAAATATGCAAAAGAAAAAAAATTTTATTAAATAAATAACAATTAAAATTGAATTCTGGTGATTGTTTTTTTTATTGTTATTATTTTTATTCATTGTATTTATTTTTCTCATATTAATATAATTTTAAGGAAGACGATAAACAACTTTTTGGTGTTTAAGCTTTAAGCTCAGACAAAGAGAGACAGGCGATGTAAACAAAAAAAAAAGTGAAGAAGTATGAGAAGAGTTCGTCACTAATCCTGGCTAAGAACAAGGCGTATAAAATGTATGACCTAAGGCTTGGAACAATCTGTTAATTCTATATCTATATATGAAAACTAAGATAAAAACATCGAGGTAGTATCATCCATCTCAATTAAAAGACTTGTTTTATGAGGTAAGTATGTGGCGATGCGTCTGTGTCGGGTCGTACATTTCCGAACACTTGACCAACCGCTTTGTAAACCTATCAAAAATTATTTCGAAATTTGTGTCAAGGATCACTTTGCTGAACATAGAGCTAGGTAGGCTTTTGTTTTTGTACAAAACAAAAAAAAAAAAACGAACAAAATTTTCTAGTGTCAACTCTTGAGCGGAAAATATAAATGGCAGACCATATGGCATACCATATATGGTATGTTTAAGAAAATTGCTTACCATAAATTTGACGTTTATAATCAAAATGGCGAAAATAAAGCTAACGCGTTCGGAACTAATTAAATTCATTAATTTTTACGAAATAAATGATTTCTTGTGGAACTATAAAGGTGCAATTCGTTTTTTTAATTTTTTCATCTCTTCCAACTCGGCGAGCTCCAAATTCTTTAATGCAATCAATCCTCTGATCGCAATCTTTTTCGGTCTTGATAACGCCATCGGCCAACCAAAAATGAAATGTCATAACATAATTTGCCCACACCAATTTTTTTTTCCAAGACGGGCCTTACCATAAAATATGGTATGCAATTTTTCATGGCCAGTGTAGACAGGGGGTAAGAACGAATAAAAAAGTTTTCAGTAGATACTGCCAGAACGCGGATTTGTCGTTCTGGCAGAATCTACTGAAAAAGAACAACCTTTTCTTTTCATACCTAATAATATAGCCATCTCTTGCAGACACCAAACCCCAATTTAGTCCGCTTGTAACCGGACTGTAGTACCATCCCAGGAGTCGTGAGTTCGAGTCCCACTTCGACTCGGTCCCATACTATTTGCTTAAACCTAGCTTGCTGTTCGATTTCAATAGTTTTATAGTTTCGTTACAATAGGTCGTCTTGGCCCCAGTGCTTGGGACCTTTCGTCCCCTGCCACGAATGAAAAACAAAAAAATAGGACTGATAAGCAAGCGATATTGGAAAAGACTGACTTATTTCCATCCGGCTGAATTAAGCCATCCAGACAAACATCAGCATTCCAGCAATTTTGCTGGCTCAATTCTTTCAGACAGACTATCATTAGAGCAGTCTGGATTCATCCGCTCGAAGATTCCTCGATACGTCAGATAATCTTATTCTCTGGAATTGAGCTTCAACATGTGGGTGATCGACCCCAGAATGTATATTTATATATTTCTTTTTTACTATTTTCGACACTCTCGTAGACCCACTTTTCGTCATCGCAGCGAGCTGAAATTTGGCACACAGGTTCATGTCGCGTGATAATTGAATCTATCAGAATTTGAACCGGAAATTTCCATGGAAAACCCGGAAAATCGGGAAAATTCATTTGAAAATTTGGTAAAAATCTATTTAGTGATAAATACGTTTCAGGAAAAATGCAGAGTTTTCCGATTTTTCCGAAAAAAATTTCCGGAATTTTCCGACTTTTCCGGGAAATTTTCCGGTAAAAAAGTTTTCTAAATTATGCAGGATCAAGTTCCCTATCAACTGGCATCATTATTTTCTCTCCCACAATGGTGAAAACTTGCAGAAAAAATCGAGGAAAATTCATGTAAAACGCTTTTCCGGAGTTTTTCCGACCAAGGAAGCGTTTGAGCGTTTTGCAACCTAAGACAAAGTTGTAGACCGAAATGAGTTGCATAAACTTGCTTTTGTGGAAAACTCGATGGAAAACCCTGAAAAGCTGGAAAATCATCGGAAAAATTCTCATCGATATGATTAGTGATAAATCTGTTTCAGAAAAAAGGCAGAAAATAAAATAAGTAAAAAACGAGTTTTCAAACAAAACTGATGCCAAGCCGCATGAAAAAGTAGAAAATAAACTTTTTTTCACACACAGAGGTGGACTCAGATTTTATTCGCTGACAATCACCGATATATTTCAGTATGATCAATCAGAGCTAATAAGTGATTTGATTCATGAAGAGAAAGAATATTCAAGAGAAATATCCCAATCAAAAAATCTGAGTCCACCTCTGTGTGTGAAGAAAAGTTTATTTTCTACTTTTTCATGCGGCTTGGCCTCAGTTTTGTTTGAAAACCCGATTTTTACTTATTTTATTTTTTAGGTTAACTTATGTGCCCGAGACCACTACGCAAATTTGGGCTGACTATCCCCGCTTGACACAGTTTTTGAAGATACTAGGAGACGTGGCTACCGAAGATAGTTGGCTTAATTCATCAGAACAGTTTCCTGTTCAACAACAGTGAAGCGCATCAATGCAGTTCCCTGCTTAATAGCAGTGAAGTAAATAGTAGCTAATTTCCTGGAATTCTCCAGAGATACTATGACAAGTGGAATATCCTGTTAGAACAGATCTACGGCTCATAGCAACAATAGTGCAACCGCCAAAAGTAAAATGATGATCTCAGAAATTACGCAAATAATACTGCCAGATAATATTGATTCTTCCATGTGTACTGCCCAAGTTTCTTATTAACTAAAATTTCAAGGTAAAAGTGTTAAACTTTTAACAATAATTTACGCTCTAAAAAAAAAACAGGTAATTTCACAATGACAAATTTTGGCACAAACTTTTCCAAAATTAAATAAAATAAATTTACAACCTTATTTGATATCGATATAAAAGGGAATGCCCATTTTGGGCCCGACATCAAGAGTTGTGAGAGATATCTTGAGCCGGGAAAGCCTTGGGGTGAGGGGTTAAAGTTTGATCTAGTACATTTTAGAAAATTCAGTTCCTTAGGTCATAGGAAGAAGTTTGAGTTCCCACTCCTATACTCGGTTGCTTAAATAGCCATCCCCATACCGATTTTTTTTTAATATTTCCTTCTTTTTAGTCGAAATGACGTACAAGATTTTTGCACCTTAGATTGGCTCTAACTCGGTAGGGTTATGTCCGATTGGAAGACCGGTTTCACTGTTCGACTCAGCTCATTACTAGCTACAATTCGTAGAAAAAATGCATCTCTGCATATGGTGGAACCCCTGGCGGGGTGGGAGAGTGGATCCAATATGGCATGTTGACTTTTTTGACTTTGACGTCCTACAACTTCCGACGGAATGGCACAGGAAGCCTTGTTGGGCATTCATTGGAAAGCTATCATATGAGATGAATCTCACCTTGATAGAGTGTATATCAAGAAAGTTACCCCCCCCCCCCCCCGCTTCACTGTATAATTTTTTGCTTGTCTTCACCTGAGCTATCAAACCCTTGGTTATGTGCACCAATTATGAAACACCCTGTATAGTTTGCAAATATTTCTTAGGAAGCTTTTTTACACCTACCATATACAGGGTGTCCCGTAAGTCGACGTCAAGCCGGAATCGGGTGATAGACCAAATCATAACAGTTACCAGAAAAATATAAAAAAAATTCTAAGTCATGTATTTTTCAAATTATAGACATTTCTTTTGTTTTCGAGAAAATGTACACCTTGTGATGGTTTTTTAGCTCCTGTTCCTACAAATCTTTACTTTTTTCAATTTTATTTTTCTTCTGTAATCCCGAATAGTGCCTATGTAACCTGCTGCTTTAAATTCTAAGACTACTGTTCCAGCTTGGAAGAAAATGTCACATTTTGCCGAACCAAGAATAAAAAATTAATATTTCATCCAACTTTAACTGACTGTAATGAAAAAAAAATGTACTACGTCAGTTTGGCAAGTAACTTTAAAAGTTGACGCATTTAATAAGGATTCTAAAATGGTATAACACTTGCTACAATATTTTTTAGCTTACGGATAAAAATTGTTTTCTTCAAGAAACCCAGTTTTGAAAAATTTCTTTTCACCTACTAAAAATGATTCTAGTGTACCCAAAGCTTGCCGTAAGACCGTAACTTTAAGATTCTAGTTTCAGTGAGACGGAGAGTCATTACATGAAGTGTAAGTGAGACAGATAGTGACGGTTTCAAGTTACAGATCCTAACTTTTTGTTGAAGCTTAAAATTAAACACCAATTATTTGGATGCTAAGATTTATTATTTACAAAAGATGTTCAAACTGCCTACCTTCAGCTGCAATACAAGTTCGACATCTTCTTAAAACGGATCGAGTTATCAGACGGACAAATCTTCCATTGATGACAAATTCAACTGCTTCCGTAATTCTGGAGCTCATGTTTTTGTAAAATTCGGTGAGCTATACTTTTAGGCACTCCTGTGCTTTCCTGGATTGCACGTACCAAAGTACTTGGATCTTCTTCAACTGCTTGAAGTACTACGTCCTCGTAAGGTAAGGAACTCTTTCTTCACCATGTACATGGTTTAGAAGTCGGCCCTCTATGGAGAGTAGAAGATGCACATTTGTAAAAACTCAATGATTTGACGAGCTAGCGTCACTATCTTGCTCACTCATACTTCATGTAATGACTCTCCGTCTCACTGAAACTAGAATCTTAGAGTTACGGTCTTATGGCAAGCTTTGGGTACACTAGAATCATTTTTAGTAGGTGAAAAGAAATTTTTCAAAACTGGGTTTCTTGAAGAAAACAATTTTTATCCGTAAGCTAAAAAATATTGTAGCAAGTGTTATACCATTTTAGAATCCTTATTAAATGCGTCAACTTTTAAAGTTACTTGCCAAACTGACGTAGTACATTTTTTTTTCATTACAGTCAGTTAAAGTTGGGTGAAATATTAATTTTTTATTCTTGGTTCGGCAAAATGTGACATTTTCTTCCAAGCTGGAACAGTAGTCTTAGAATTTAAAGCAGCAGGTTACATAGGCACTATTCGGGATTACATAAGAAAAATAAAATTGAAAAAAGTAAAGATTTGTAGGAACAGGAGCTAAAAAACCATCACAAGGTGTACATTTTCTCGAAAACAAAAGAAATGTCTATAATTTGAAAAATACATGACTTAGAATTTTTTTTATATTTTTCTGGTAACTGTTATGATTTGGTCTATCACCCGATTCCGGCTTGACGTCGACTTACGGGACACCCTGTATATGGCTTGTTCAACTATAAAATGGGCATTTTGACGGACGAAAAATCCTGATCTCTTCACTAGTATCCTGAGTTCTATGACAAAAGGAAGTTCTATAGCTTCATTGTGACTTCTATTAATCTCGTAAATCAGCTTTGTCTTGTCAGTGGGCATTCTGTGAATAATACATTAATATTCTTAATACCCTTGTCTGTTACAAAAAAAAAAGACTAGGTACTCCTGATCTCTTCTGCCGATGTCATCTCTTTAGGAGATGAGTAAACGTTAGACGTGCGCTCTTTTAAAATTTTCAATTCGGGACACAGTTGCAGTTTAATAATCAAAACCGTTCCGTTTGTTGTTCTTGGCACCTAGGGAGCCGTTCAAGATCTTAAGGCTTGGTAGCGAATTTCGATATTTATATTAAAATACTTGTTCCATTTCAAGTTGAGTATATGTCGAATATTTGGGACTGAACTGGCAGTGCTGACGAATGATCGCTTTTCAATGTTGGTCGAATTTAAAACTCTTTGAATATGCGGATTTTTTACAATTAGACATTTTATGGGCACTTAGCCAACGAGTTGTTGCTGTTTATATTTATTTCCTCCATGTAATATGCTGAATATCATAGACTTGCAACTGCAACTTTGACCTTAACTTATCTTTTATTTATTTATTTTTTTATTATTATTTTTAGTCTGCCATTCATTTAAGCAATGGGGAAGCTAATCGCTAAGTATTAATTCAAGTTGTCGAAGTACATAGCGACTTCAACAACGCCATTCAACGGTTATGAAGCAGAACTTTGACCATCTCTATTAGTTGTATCGTGGAATTATAAATGGGTGGTCTAGGTAGATGGTCGATACTAGAATGAGCTAAGCCATTTTTGATATCAAGTCTACTATTTTATAAATATTTTCCGTGAATCAGCCATGAGTAACATGTTGGTAATTCCACAATTTCTGACCTGTCATAGAATATGAATTTCGAGTTTAAGTCCAAACACTTACGAATTTTTAAGTTCGCAACAATTTTTACTACCTACGGTCCACAAATTAAACTTAACCCTTAATGGCAGACGTGCTGTCCGAGGGACCGCTAACAGTCCAATTCATTTCATATCATTGCCAACATAAGCTATTCTTCTTTTGCTTGCACAGTGGCTTCCTTGTTATACGCTAGATTAAATCTAAATGGTATAAGTTTGGCATTCCGTTTGTAACATCTCGAAATAATGATGGTAGAGCAAAATGGGCTGAACACCCACCCGTAATATTAAAAGCAATTTTGATTCGTACATGTCCGTCTGTACACCCATCCATCCTGCTATCTGTGCCCACGATAATTCGAGAACGCGTGCTCTTAGAAGCTGAAATTTTTTACATGAGCTTTAAAAAAAAGTAAAATTTAGTTCGAAAATGAGACAACTCCTTTGTGGGGTTGCCATATAAAAATTTCGTCTTTCACTACATACTGCCTGAGAATGCGTTAACGTAGAGTACTGAAATTTTGTATACGGTATTTTCATAGTAATAGTAAATAAAGCTTCAAAAATGGACTAAATCGGGCAACCCCTTCCTGGTGTTGCCATATAAAAATTTAGGTTTTATACGTATACTGTGAAAACGATCAGTCTTAGACATTATTATTGTACCAAAAAAAAACTTTTACAGAATATGAAATCCTATAAAATTGGGTATAATCATTTTTACTGTCCGACGAACCATTCTAAAAATATATGCGAAAAACCACTTCAAACATCAAAATCGCACGGATTGGTGACCATACGAACGCATATTTATTTAGTGCATAATAAGACTTGGCTATAGACAAATTTTAGTTTTTTACTTGGTTTTAGTTCTCTACCTGCTATTGCTTTTGTTATTGTAGGAATCTGTATGGAGTGAGATGCGTGACCGCATGTCTGGCATTATGCAAGTATTTTCATTTTTTTTATGCACATTTTTAGTGAAATGCCAATACGGATCCGCTACCTACTAAAACCAATTTACAGAAATAATAAAAGGAAGTGATACAGATTTTGAGAAAAGGGTGACTACAATTTTTCATAGCTATGATGATGACGTATCAGATTTTGATATCTATAAAATTCTAAAGAAATGCATGTCACAAAAGCGGTAATAATACATCTTGCATGTTTCCTGTAGCCAACAAATTTTAATGTGTTTTTTTTATGAATTTGAGTTTTTGAATTATGATTTTCCATATAGTTTTTACTACTATTCCAAAATTTTTACGATGCTAATTCCTACAACACATTTTCCGTGTCAACGTTTTTTACGTGGTATTTGTACAAAAAAAAGGTTATGATTATATAATTGTAATTTTACAATAATAACATTGAATGTATCACAGAGGACTTAAGCCATCCTTTGCTTACACTGAAACAATTTTAATAATAAATTATTATAAATTACTGAATTCAATATGGCGCATGAATATTTTAAATTTCCTCTGAATTCTTTGTAAGGAGTAGGATTCTATATTGGAATTACATCTTGGACAGATTATGAGATAAAAAAAATATTATTACTTGTTTTACGCACGAACTCTTTCCTTCATTTCCTTTATTAAACCGAGCGATACTTTTCCATCAACAGAAACAATGAAAATATATACATATGTATAGAAATTCATATAGCACAACATATGAACACATGAATAATGCTGTACTACTGTTACCTACAGAATAATCTGAAAATTCTGTTCAAATCTAATGTAAAAATGACACCCTCGAATAAAATTATCCCTTTTTGTGAATTTAACTAAATCAAAAAATGCTCTTTTCAATGGGCCATCAGCTGCTCTTTATTTATTTGATTTTCTTATTGGCCCTAAGGGCTTCCAGATTTGTTCTTTTCCTTTCCACTCTCATTAAATATTACCGACTTCGGTTCCGTCTAGGATGGAACATCCTTTTTACGACCTACGAGCTGGAAAGCTGAAAGTGCACACAGTTGCCTATCCAATTTATCTCTTTATTATTTCTTTTTTTTTTCCTATACACTTTTGTTGAAGTTTTTTCCTCCTTTTTTTTTGCCATTCACTACCACAATTTCCGTTGATTTATGTGCACCCTAAGGGCCTACCCGAAAAGAAAGGAATTCCAATAAATCTTGTTATGAGAATCGCGAAAGATAAATAGAGAAGATATTGGACCTAATTTGAATCAATCATTCGATAGGGGGAGTAGGATACGTCTGGGAACAGTTTTATTAATTCTTCAAATATATCTTATAGTCGTCGTCGTCGTCGTATAACTAATTTTAGTCTTACGTCAGAAAGTTAATCTTGGTAATAAGTCAAAACGATTTCACATTGAATTTTCTTTTTGGAATTATTATGATGGAAATATGGGAGTATTTCGTAGAGAGATCTTTGAAATATATAAATCGATTTTTATCGAATTGAAAAATTTTTAGATAAGACAATACAGATTTTCATAAAAGTTGGGACAATTGAATTTTAAAAATTTCAACAATCAAACTGCGGATATAAACCTTACCTAAAATGTATCTCACCCGATAGATACTTACTTAGTTTTGGTTGGTCCATTCTCATTTTTCGAAATCACACGTAAATTCATTACTCTCTTCGGGGTCTATTTGACAGGGTTGGAAATTTGTTCATCCATGCTTCTCTGCTTGTCGTCCAGTTTAGATGGTGGTATCCACTTGGGACTTGTAGTAACAGGTCAACCGAACGACAGCATGGAAATTGCGTGCGTGCTCTCTTGCTTCCATCCACTTTACGAGACTAAATGGAGTTCATATTCAGGTCACGTTAGATATTGGTTGCTTGACCGGAGGTCAATTTCGTAAATATTCCCTGTATACTATACTTTGTGTAGGCGAATAGATTTGTGAGGTGTGCTTTTTTTTCCCTTATGCGTATTTTAACCAAGGTCAAGATAAACATTTATACTTTTTTCTTTGTTATATGAAATGAAAAAAATTAGAAAAGATTTCAATTTATGAATTATGAATTATTATCAGGTCAAGGTAAATTCACAAAACTGTGCTGCGGTAATTAAATATTAATAGCATTTCTGCTATCGGCATTTAGAATAATCATTAAGATGTTCATTAGCTGAACGTTCATGGAATATTTTACTTCGTCAGTTATTATTTCTTTTTCTAATCCATTCAGACTTGCGTTAATTTTTCTCGGAAATTGTAGAGATTCCAAATATATCCATTGGTTCTTTAAATTACTTTCAATGGTACTAACTTTAAGATAAAGATCGAAGTTAAGGTATTTTTAAATTGAAAGAGGAACTTTTGAATCATCCTGTCGACATTAGAACTCGGCGATAAAAACAACTTCTGTGTTATGAGACCTTTTTTCGAGAACCTTATGTTCCAAAAATATCGTCAAATTTGTCTTAACAAATTGTTTGGACATGGGCATTGGTTAATCTATTGACGGGGGATCAACTGAAATGGTAATGACCGTCAGACTGTCCAGAAAAGCAGATAAGTGAATTTATGAATTTTTTTCTTTTCGACGATGGAGACTAATGGAAAAGCGAGTCAATAGGTCTAAACACAATTGCGACTTGGACGGGCGGACTGCGACGCTGCTCGATTAAGGAATTCAAGTTTTGAGCAATTTTCTAAAATGCCGTCGCAGCCGCAATGCTGACAACAGAGCTAACCCAATATGCACTGTCCGACAACTTAAAGAGATAAAAATTAGTTGTACTTGACATCAGTGATGACGTCCAATTTTGACAAGTATAGCCGTCGAAATCTGACATCACAGTTGCAATTGTGTTTAGGCCTAATATTATATTTTTAGTGATACTTTGGAAAAAACTCACAGGAAACTTATGAAATGTTGAGAGCTCTTTATGGAGAGAACGCACTTAAGAAAACACAGTTATTTTAAAATGGATCAAGCGTTTTAGTGAGAGCCGTGAAGACTGCAAGGATAACGCCAAGACAGGACGACCGTCGACCAACAGTACCGATGGAAACATCGAACAGGTGAGTCTCTTGTTTTTTTCCGAACGCCGATTCACTGTCCGGATGACTGCTGAGGAACTCAATTCTAACAGAACACTTGGGTTTGAGAAAATTGTGTGCATAAATCGTCCCATAGTTGCTGACCCCTGACCAAAGAATGAGAAGGGTCAAATGATGCACCGACAATAAAAATTCCTCTCAAACTTACGGTTTCCTGGAAAATATTATCGCTGGGGACGATTCATGGTTCTTCGAGTACGATATAAAACTGAAATTGCAGAGTAAGGAATGAAATAAAGTAAAAGGTGAACCACGAACAAAAAAATGTGAGGCCATGCTACTCGATTTTTTTTTTACATTTTTTACATTCACGGTTTTGTCCATTACGAATTTCTGCTTGGAGAACGAACAGTGAAGGTTGCCTTCTACGTGGAGACTCTCAAGCACTTGAGGGATCGTGTGCGTCATGTACGACCAAATTTGTATGATGGTGATGGATGAATTCACCTTCACATTCATCAGTGATTGTCCGCCCGTTTCTGGCCTATAAGTCGATCACAACCTTGGATCGCCGCTCACAACCTTGGATCGCCGACCCCATTCACCAAAATTAGCCCCTGCGACTTCATTTCGTTCCCAAAATGCAAAACTGTCATGCGGAGATGGCACGATGTGGAAACGATAAAACGTGAAACGACGAGGCAGCTGAAAATTCTGACTTCTGAGACTTTACAGGGATGCTTTCAACCAAGGGAGCGAAAATGGGAGAAGTGCATTGCTAAAAATGGGAAGTATTTGGAGGGGGATAATACTGCTTGATTCGAAAATTTTGAAAAATAAAGTTTTTATGGCCTCAGTTCGCGGATTTATTGGACAGACCTCATAAAAATCTATGATTATTCTTCTTTCAATATCTTTTATTGAAATTGGATAATTCTGATGACATTCTTAATGAAAATTTTCGAAGGCTTGAAAACGTTGAGATTTTCGAAGAAGAAGTTCCTCTACCGATTTAAAAGAAGGTTATAAGTTAAGAACTAATACTCTTGAAAATTATTTAAAGTCACCGAAGGATGTCTCCCTTCAACCTCTATAATTTCGAGAGTAGATATCAGAAAATAGAATAAAAACATTTTTATTTTTCTCTTTTATCCAAATAAGTATGAAAATAGTAAGGCATTTTACCGAACTGTAAGAATCCCGAATCTCGGCTCTTTCGACAACTTACAATATTTATTGGGTTCCCCTTTATCTGCGAAAAAATTAAATGAATTCGAGGAAGACTTCGAAACTTTAGTAATGACATTAGTATTACGAAAGTATGTATGTCGGCCAAAAGAAAAAAAACAAACCAAATATGAATACAAAAGCTGAGATTTATTGAAAAATTTATCAGGAAGGTGAAATGTCTTTTGCTAATTTTTTGTTATATTTTCGCTTTTATTTTTTTTTTTTTTTTAATTAGTTAATCATTTCACTAATTTTTATTTCTTTTTTATTTTTAAACTTTCACCATTCCCTGATCCAGACAAAGATCAGAAAATAAAGCCTTTAATCACTATGACATGTATTCAGCCTTATCCTGATAAATTTTTTGATTTAAAAAAAACAATAGAAAAATAAAACACTTGTTTCCGTTACACAAAAAATGTTTCTTTAATTTTATTTAATTATTAAAGTTATGCGACGGGTTTCGCCCTATTTAGGCATCCTCAAGCGATGGAAAATATTGTGAGGATGCCTGAATAGGGCGAAACGCGTCGCATAACTTTAATAATTGAATAAAATTAAAGAAACATTTTTTTGTGAATTTAGTTTTATTGTTTGTGCATTTTGTATAATTCTTTGTGGAGAATGTTTAATTCTTTGTGGAAAAAAGTTGAATTCTTTTGGAAAAGGTTTAATTCTTTCTGGAAAGGGTTTAATTAAATTTGAACATGCTATAATTGATATTGACTGAAATCGCATTTTTTTTTAAATAACATCAATGCAGAAAAATTTACTAAAATTTACAAACAAAATTAAACCTTGACACTTTTGATTTAAATTATACAAACTCATTTCATAATGTAATTGACCTAGTTCCTTTTCAAACGTACACACCTGATTCAGATTGCGATATATATATTTTTTTCCTTACATAATATACCCAAAGGAATTTAATTGAACTTAGGAGAATCCTATTCGCTTTTGCTTCCGCATCCCACTCACCTCTTTTAAATTCAAAGCAGTATAGAAGAAACTTCAATACTTTTCCATTCTGAAAGGGATAAACTTGAAATCTTTTTGCAATCAGATATTTTTTTTTCTACCTTAGACTAAAGTTTTATTGAAGTTTGAAGATATATACAAGTGCGGCCAGTGAACGGTTTTATGCAGTTAGTATGCAGAATATACCTACAGATTTTATTTGCTTCCCATTTTAACTACATGGAAAAGTTTTTTTAGAAAGTCGTACGTCATGTCGACACAAAGTAATCTTTTCTGAGTACTTATTCAGATTCTTTTGCATTAAAAATGAATTTTAACCACCCCAGTAAATAAAAGTACAACTTCAAATACGTACATATAATATATCTAGTATATATGGTATATTGCAGTAACTCTACAGTGCTGTAGAAATTGAAAAAGTTTTTTAAGTCACATATAAAGGTATCCCTGTAGCTTATAAGGGAAATTCATAGCAATGAGGACTGACTTCATATTGAAATGTTTAACTGGAAAATTAATATTTCATTTTTTTTTATATTAAATGAACTTGCTCTGGCCAAAATTAAATACCGTATATACATTTTGAAAACCTAAACTTTAAAAAGTTACTAAAACATAAGTGGAAGCATTTAGATGCCTTTTGAAACTTACTAAAAGTTTTACAGAGAGAGAGAGGGAAAATTGGTTATAAATATTATATGTGTGTGTGTGCAGTGTGCGGTAAGTCTAAATAAAATTTTTCAGAAATTTTATATGGCTCAATAAAATGAGTTTAAAAGTGCCCTGGGAAAATTAGACCTATCATGGATATTATCACTAGCTATAACTACTCCTATCTGAGCCTGTAATGGAGGATAACTGTAACAGTATTGATCGGATTCGAATCTATTCGGGAAAAATTCCAGTATCGCAACTATTGCTGATTTCATCAAGCTTTCTGTATACCTCATCGAAGCAACCCCTGGTAATCAACTTTTTGAAGTAGACTAAATGTCGAGTACTTTGGACTTCCTGGATTGGCTGGATTCTGATGAACGTTTATCGTAACGGACATGTTAGATAATCAGCATAACATCATAGTTATGGGACTTACCGAAACCATATGACATTATACGGGAGAGCATATTTCAGCACGTGAAAATTTTACTTATGCCCAAGTAGGTAACCAATCAATAAAATCATTCACGAACGTCATGGACTTAGTAGTCACCATAAAACCAAGGTCTAATCTTGCTGATAATCCCTGATATCCTAGAAGATTATAACTGCTCGATTAAGAACCAAAACAAGAGATATGACAGTGCTACACCCCAATGTACAAAATAAATTATTTTAGATATGAAGGACGAGTTCTTCCTCTTTCTCTTGACCTAAATTCCCTGCGATCTATCAATTGATTTTATTATTTCTTTGCTGCTAACCAAAACTTTTCACGCCCCAAAATGGTTGCTACACTTACCACAACCTCTCGATTTTTTTTAGAAAATCCCTTGTTATAGCGTTTTAATTCTTTGTAGTGTTTGAAATTGGAGATATGGATATGAAGTGAATGGCTCACTAGATGATCTACCTCTCCAGACTGACGGTGGTAAGGATTTCAAATGTCGAAGTCGAGGCATTTTTTGCAGTTTTGTAGAATAGCTGCGATTCCCCAATATCATATCCAAGTAAAAATAAACATAATAACTGACTAAATAACAAAGGTAATAAGTAATTTAATAACGAACTTAATAACGAATAAAGGTAATGAAATTGCTGATGACCTAGCCAAAAGACGGGCAAAAACTCGCTTTGCCGGACCAGAACCATTTTGTGACACTTAAAAGTGTTACATCAGAGTTACCCTAAAAATCTGGGAGAACAAACAAAAATCCCTTTACTGGGAAGGCTACGAGGGCTTCATCAGGTAAAAAAGTTTATTGACACCTTTGGCGCAAAAACAAAGGAACTCCTACCTCTTAGGAGAACAGAGCTCAAAATGATTATAGAGCTCTTCTCAGGACATTTCCCATTTAGGTATCACCTATACAAGATGGGCTTGGCTGAGACTTCATCCTACCGCTTTTGTCAGGATGCTCAAGAAATATCGGAGTAGCTGCTCTGCAACTGCGAAGCATTGGCCAGGTGGAGATTACTCCACCTCGAACATGCTTTTTCCCACCAAACTAGGTTCTACACTAAGTCCCAGAATGGCACTAAACTTTATGAACGGTCTAAACCTGGGAAGGGAGTAAATCGAACTGGGACTCAATCCCAATCTAATTTAATCTAATCTAATAGCGAATATAACGGCTCTATGGCTGCACAATCCAAACAAAACTGATATCTTTTACGGAATGAGTTCCCAGTCACGTTACGACTACGAGTACGATTAAATTGCATCCGAAGTAAAACTACACATTTAATATGTAATTTTGCATAATTGTTTACATTTTAAGATTTTTGTGTATTTCGTTCACTTAAGTAAGGAACTAGAAATGACAGTCGTATATATGATCGTTATAAAGAGAAGTGTGTTCTTTATGCGAAAGCTTATGTAAATATATGCTCCCAAGATGCACAACGAGTTTGGAACCAGAAAATAATTAAGAGACAACATTTATTAGGTTGAAAAATGGCCTGTAGACTCTATATGGGTCTCGAAGGATTAAAAATCAATCTCCCTTCTATTTAATAAATTTTCGTTAATAAAGTGATCGTTGTGAGATTTTGACATATCAAAATGAGTTATAATTCAAATGTTTACAAACTTTTCGTATGGCAAGATTTTGCAGAGGAACATTACTTTTATAACAATTTTCTTTAAAAATACCATAAAATCAATTTACCATGAGTATATCCATAATTTTTCATTGGTAGCAGCTTCTAGACACACACAATAACTAACACTTTCCATTATTGATTATTTTTTTTTTTATTGAAATAATTGTCATAATTTTTTTATTGTTCACTTAAAATTTGTTTACTAACAGAAATTATCAAATATTTCGTTAATTTACTTCCGTTATGTACGCAAAAACTTTTCAAATAATTTTAACTATAAACAACTCATTGAACCCACCAAATCGTTCCAGCGAACATTGGGTTTAAGTTCACTCGTTCAATTTGATAACTTTTGTAGACAGATCTCAAATGTTAACTAAACTGTAGTTTCATAGTCATACTGACAAACGCGGCGTACCTAAATTTGTTTCTCTACGTTTCGATAGATTTGCTGATAAGGAGGATTCATCCAGAGAGATTCCATACCACACTGAATTGATAATGGTTCGAACTGAACGGATTATTGCTATCGAGTTTGCCATTTGATGTTATGATGACCAGTTCACTTATGTATGTAGCACCTGATCTTGCTCAGATTGACCCTCTGAATTAGAATCCTCAGTATTGCCTAAATTTTATGTGTAGAGATTTGCTGTGATTTTATAATCAAAAATCACCTTTTTGTCTGATTGTTTCAAGTACGCGGCTACAGCTTTCCTCTATTGTGGCATATCACATTAGACACATGTTCTTCTTGTTAGATTTTATTCATGATGCTGCATCGCCGAATTTGAAATATTTTTAAACATTTAATTTAATTCTAGTATTTTTATATATGACATAGGAATCATTTATGCTATTTATGTTTTCTTTTTCTTTTTTGTTCTAATAGAAATCAGTTAACTAAATAAAAAGAAAATGGTATACAGTGTGTTTCCACCTAAGTGGTCCCTAGTATAGCAGGAGGTGATAGTACTCACTTAAAAACAAAAAATTGTATGGCGGGGGTGGAGGTGTTTTGGAGTTATAGAACGTGCTAGAATTTCACAAAATACCCTGTATCTTAAAAAGTCAAGTTAAAGAAAAGAGACCATAGTTTACAGTTTTTATAAAGAAAAGTTATGTTAACCACCTTTTGCAAAAAAAATAGAGGTCAAAGAAGAAGAAAAGAGGTAAGAAAATCCGAAATTTTTAGTTTAGACCACAATAACTCCTGAGAGGATTAAGCAGTCGTTGGAAACGCCATAAAATTATGAATACAATGAGCTCCTTACAGCGACCGTACACTCCGTACTTTTTAAAAAACAGAGTGTTTTGTGAAAAGCTAGAATATTTTCTTAATCACCCTGTAATTCTGAAACGGTTGATATGGTCGCCTCCCCCTGCCATACAATTTTTTGCTTATCTAGGTGAGTACTATCACCTCCTGCTCTATGGACCACCTAGGTGGAGGCAGCATATGTATGCTCACAACGCCTATAGGAAAAGTGAACGATATAAGAGTCAAGTTGTGCGTCATCTTGAAACTAGAAACGAAAAGAAATGTTTTTTGATAACCAAAAGCGTTATGGAATATAAACGAGGATCCACAAGGATTGCTATAAAAAAGAAAAGTATACAAAAAACCGCACTAAGATTGGTCTAGACCAGGGGTCGGCAACCTGTAGCCACATGCGGCTCTTTGGATGTGAAGCTGCGGCTCTTTAGTTCCATACGCAAATAGTATTTGTTTTATAAAAAAAAAACATTTATAAATCGTTCTGAATCGATTAACGAGGATTAGGGACCGATTCTATCTCTCAGCCACGTGTACTCAGTGATGCTACTTGGATACAATTGTATCATATTGGATACATTTTACTTGAAATTCTTGAAATGGATACTTTGATACCTTTTTTAGATATGGATACATTTTTTTTATTTTAAAATAATTTTTAAGCATATTATTATATTCTCAATTCAATATTTATTAAATGTTCATTTAACTTGAATTTTTTAATCCTGAAATACTTTGCGTACAGCAAAAAAACGATTCTTCCTTTAATTGATACTTTTCCAAACATTACTACAAATCGGAAAGCAATTTCTAATGAATGGCATATGCTTTCTTTTCAAAAATATTTAAATTTTAAATTTTAACGACGATATTGAATTTTTGTGGCAAATATAAGCATTCAGAAAACATACGAACAATCGGTGCTTGAAGATTTATGTAATGTTGTTCTGCGTATTTGAAATTTGCCGCATAGTTCAGCTCAGATCAACCTAATAAAAAATAAAAAATGAATACTTTACGTTGACAACCATTGATTCGAAAATCTTAGCGAAAGAACTTGAATCAGAATATTTTGCTCAACTGCAAAAGAGTTTTTTGGTTTTTTATTAGTTATCTGTTAGTACCCAGAAAAAGGTTATGTTTATTTATTTTGTATTTTAAAAACTTATAATGATTGTAAAATTCGATACCGTAACTTAAATAGCTGAATCTAAAATGAGCTGAATCTAAAACTGCAAGGAAAGGGAAACCCAGCCTATGTTTTGGTAGAAGAATTGGTTTGTTTTGAAGAAAAATTAATTCTTTTTGCGGAAGATATTCGGAGCGGTAAATTACTTCATTTTCAATTTCTAAATCTCAATATCGCGATAAAACCAGCGCAGCTGTTAACACGAATTACTTTAGCACAGTTATAAAAAAAATTAAAGATGAATTTGCTGACAGATTTGAGCAATTCAAAACCAACAAAACCGCTCTAGCATTCATAGTAAATCCTCTCAACACAAATAGTAACGAAATCCACATTGAGCTATTTGGAATTGATACTGGATCTGTAGAAATGCAATTGATCCATTTAAAAACTAAAGCTTTGTAGAGTGGAAAATTTACAGAGTTGAAAAGCAAGTTGGAAGAGTTGGAGGTCCAAAAATGTATGTACGTAACGCAACAAAAGTGGACAGCTTTAAAAGAAATGCCGCGTGTTGAGGAGAGTTCGACGCATGGAATAGTCTTCCAGATTGCTACAGTGAGGTGAAGAAGTTGGTATTTGGAGTGCTGGCTATCTTCGGATCGACATATTCGTGCGAGCAAGCGTTCTCTTGCATGAATATAATTAAAAGTAAAGTAAGAAGCCAACTAACAAATAAAAATTTAGAGTCGTGTTTGAAACTTAAAACAACAAGTTATGAGCCAAATTTATCCAAACTTTCTAAAACCATGCAAAGCCAACACTCCTATTGAAGTTGTTTGCTCAATTGTTTGTTATTGAAATACAAGTTAGTGTTGTAAGTAAATGTTTATTTGTTTTAATTTTTTACTTAAATAATAAGTAATTATCTAATAATGCCATTTATATTCTCTAATTTGTTGTGAAAAACACTACTTATATATGAATAAATAGATATTTTTTCTTATGAATAGTTTTTTTTATCAAAAAACTTTATTTATGCGAGTACTATTTATTGTTGGCAAGAAAAAATTGTGTGGCTCTTTAAAAACTTTGAAATTTTGTAAATTGTAATTTTTGACTCTTCCGACTCAAAAGGTTGCCGACCCTGGTCTAGACTAGGAAAATGTATAATTGTGGATGAATTATAAAAGAAGGGAGCGGCAAAAATTCGTATAGTGACTTAGTGTTAGAACGCTAGATAGTTAGAAATGGATTTAAACTCACATCACCTAGCGATGAAGAAATAATAGATCAATATCTTTATTGGACGCGAAAATTTTAAAAAAGTTGCCCGTTCTTAAAACGGGATCATATCTTTTACATATATTACTGTTGACTAAAAAAAATTACTGGAAAACCACATTTCTTGTAAAGATTCTTTCATCATTCAGCAACTTCCTTGTTGTTAATTTTGATGGATGTTTACATTCAGCTCGTGCGATACTCTGGATCGCAATAAAGCCACGTAAAGTAGTCCATATGCGAGAAAATGCCAGTGTTTAAATCAATGCCTCATACCTGGTGGCATGCTTGTCCTTCTGATTTGCTGATTGTCATCGCATGGGCTAGGATCACTGGAAATTGTCGTCACCGCAGGAAGAATGGCCGGGTAGTGCCTGATGGAGCCAAATCGATTTGTGAGCTAAGAACAATTTCATCTCGATTACATAATAATCTCTGTCCTGAATGAATTTCAGCAATGTTATGACACCTCCTTGCTCGGGCATACCCGATGGCGTTTGTTCATTAAGAAATTCTCCTGGAAAGTTCAAATCATCGCTGGGAACTTCTGAGGCGACAGAATCTACGATATAGTAGATGGCCGGATCTCATGACACCATAGGAATGATTATCTTAATCATTTCCAGTGTATGAACATTTTTTGGACCTTGTTTTGTTAACCCCTCAACTGACATTTGCTGAATTTTGCGTCCGTAGATAGATGCAATAAAATTTTTCCCATTATCCATTGCTTTTTGTTTCCTTTTCCAACATCTACCAACCAAGTGTTGTGCTCGTCCTGTCCTTCGCTACGTATGTTTGTTGTGAGTGATAGTTCCGTGAAATGCTGTCACAATCTACATAATTTAATGCTTCTTTCCATAATGTTCACATGTGTTCATCTAGCAACAACTGGTAAACTTTGTCGAAAATTGCCTCCCACAATACCACTTTCCCTCCAAATGGCAGATCTTTTGCGAAAATTTCTTGTACAAGCTCTTGTTGTTGCATCTCAGTCCATGCTTTGAAAGCATTATTATCTCATCTATGATGACAAGGGTTGGCTATCTCAAAACATCAAAAGAATTAATACGAATCGATCGGGAAGCGGAATTGGAAGTTTAAATCCGCAGTATACTTTTCGTCCACCTTTCATCAGAGTTGAGGCTATTACGGTTATAAAAAAACCTTCTGGGATTCCTCCGCGTTGGGCTTGTTTTACATTTTTTTTTTAAAATGCTTAGCTCTCTATTTGAATGCAATGATTGTGAACAAATTAATTTTCACAGTTCAAATCATTCCACTCTTCACCCGAACACCTAACTCCAACTTTCATCTTCCAATGGCTTTCCTTCTGGTCGCTCTTCTAAATTAACTTCTTGCTTCTTCTTTTTGTCATGTCTTCAGCTTTTACTTTCAATTATTTTCACTGCACTTTTTTTTATTCATTTATTCATAACTGAGAGTGAACTTTACGTTGCCTCAATAGACTCCAAATTGTCCATTTAACATAAATACCATGGATGCCCTCCCCCCTATTTGGAAATTTCCAGCCCATATTTCTACTGATTTTCCAATCGGGGTACTTATTGGAAATCGGATAAAAAAAAATAATTTAACTTCCTTTTTATTATAGAAATCTGTTTTTAATACATCTGTATCTACCATACCATATACATATAATGTACCTATACTTCCTTTCCATATACTTAAAAAAATTTTCCTTGAGCGGTAAGTATGGAATTTTCAATTAAAAATTCTCTTCCTTGACAGTTGTGTTTTCGAAACCCAGTATATGTATTATCGCAGCTGTATTCAATTTTGGAGCTCAATTTACCTACATCGCGACGTATTACTTGGGCTGCAAACAAATGAACTGAAATTGTCACGATCTAGTTAAAAATAAAGGAGAAATTTTGCGAAAACCGACAATCAAACCAGTTATTGTATGGCTAAGAATGTCTCTTGGTCTTATTGGTTTTATTTGTCTTCCTTTTTCAAGTAAAATCAGTATTCGACTTTAAGAATTTAATTATTTTGAGTAATTAAAAGAAATTGTGTTATTATGGGGTTGGGTATAACTTCAATTCAATTCAGTTTCATTTATTTGCAAAAATTGTACACAAGATTGTAATCTTATATTTAAGTCAAATCTTTTATAGTTGTGGTTAAATTGAAAAACTTAACAGTAATCTATGTATCTATTAATTTAACAAAATAAGACAAATAAAAGAAAGTAAAATTTAAAGATTAAATATAAAGAAAAGAAACAAGAGAAGAATACTAAAGAAAGTAAAAAGTAAAACGTGAAAAGGAAAAGGACATGCTGAAGGGGCCTTATAATTGTTGCCAAGATTAATTTGAGAAATTTCGGCGATACTTGATCATGACCAGGTGAATTAGATTTGACAGAAAAAACCGCCTTTATCACCTCTTCGCCATCCACACAACGAAAACTGAAACAATCAGAGTTCTCAGAATCAATCAAATGACGAGGCGACCATGATTGAAGATTATCACTACCAGGTGCATGATAAGCTACAAAGTAGTTATTAAGAACATTGGGATTAAATTCAACGCTTTTAGTATCACCCCCATGAACCCCCGCATTACGCAGATTTTGCCATAATGTTTTAGATGGTAAGTTATAATCAAACTTTTTACGATAGTAAGATTTTTTGGCAGCCCGTATCTTGGTATTAACTTTATTCCTGATTGTAACATGCAGCCTACGGAACTCACTGGTTCTACAACGACGATATCTCGAATAGAGATATTCCCGTTTAGCAATGAGGGACCTTATTTCAGCGGTAAACCAGGGGCAGCCTTTGGACCTAATTAGTCTATGGCGCAAAGGCACATATCTGGCAAAGAGATTATCAATGAAGGAACTAAAAAGCTCGACTTGTCGGTCTACTGATGTAATACTATAGATGTCTTCCCAATGCAGCAATTGACACTCTTCAAACAGAGCCTCAATATCAACACGAGAATAGTCGCGAAAGGAAATAGTTTTTAAGGGGTTATATTCATTGATCAACACGTTGTTGAAGGACAGGAACAACAGGTCATGATCAAGAATACTAGGGCTTAGTTGATTGAAAAACAAAGTCGAAGAGTGATCAGAGAGGAAAAGGTCTAGCAATGAGGGGTTAAGCAAAGTAAAAAATGTGGGTTGAGAATTGACTACGTTTAGGTGGAGAGACTGAACAGTTGACAGAAATAGCTCAGTTTGAGCACCGTTTCTAAGCAAATTAACATTAAAGTCACCTCCAATGATAACTTTAGAGTAGTGCTGTACCTAATATGAGATGGCACTGCAAGTTTCCTCAGAGCCGTCAACACTAAAGCAGCCAGGCGGACAGTATACTGTACCCAAGATACACTTTTCGACACCTGTGTTTACCTCAACACAGAGAAACTCTAGGGGCTCAGAACCAGAATGCGCAACCACTTTAGCCTTAAGGCTATCTCTCACAAAGACCACCGTACCACCAACCATTCTATTTCTACGATCAAGTCGGAAAACATTAAAATCTGGAATAGATACCAGCGACGATGGAATATCCTCGCGTAACCATGATTCAGTAACAAAGATTGAGTGCAATTTAGAGCAGAGTAACATTTCCCTCATTTCATTAATTTTAGGCCGGATACTACGAGCATCGAAACAGCACACATCTAATTATGGTTCCTATAGTGTTCAGAGTACTCACATCAGTCATCCCTCCACCAAAAATCGCAAGCTAGGTTCCGCTCAAAAATGACGACAGCCAAATTTTCATTTATTCAACTAACGCAATCTACAATGAATCCAAGAAGTCTGCTCATGTAGAGTTGAACATCGTCTCCATAGAGATATCAATTAACGTCATGGACTATAGCACTAAAATCATTAATAAAGAGGCGAAACAGGAGAGGGCCTAAAATTGAGCCTTGGAGAACACCATAAGAAAAAGGCAAGCGCGAAGATGGAATCCCATCAACAATCACCTGTTGAGACCTGTTTGAGAAGAAATCAGATATAAACTGGACGGCCAACGGGGAAAAGTAAAAATTCGAAAAGCAATGTCTGTCTTCTAAGATTAAGTATAGAAGCGTTAGGGTGCACTACAATGGAGAATTTTACACTTTATGAATGTGTAATGCGAGAATTAGGTTATGATTACAGGCAAAATATCATATATGAACAACACTTAGAAAAAAAAAAAACAAAAACTTAAATCTAACAATTTATAAATAGACGTCTACGATACGTTTTCAATGAGATACGTCTGCAAAATCTCCTATTTGAAAAAAAACTACATAATTGCTAATTCTAAAATTTGGAATTTAACAAAATTATTTTATAATTAAAATTTGAAACATAATTGTTCACTCACATATGTACATAAATATTACCAATATTATACGAAAACATATAAATTGAATATTGACTGACTAACTAACTAACACAGAACAAAAATTATCTCTCTAGAGCAATAAAAAAACATATGCTCCACAGTCTCGCAACTTCCTTCTTCACTTATGGTAGAAATATAAATAAAGCAAAAACCCCAAAATAGATATGAAACAATATTCTGAAAATCGTAGACCACATTTGTTGGCGTAAAAAGATAACTCATTGCACGTATCTATACCCTACCGCACCAAGAAGTCCCTTCTTCCGTTATTGTTGTCTTTTGTATTAAACGAGATAAAACGTTCCAGATCCTTTAGTCCTCGAAACGTGACTTGCATACGTTGTGCAAGTGTGAAGGTGAGAAACTATTGTTGCCAATTTTATCCACCGGAAAGAAAGGAGATTATCAGGTGTGATACGTGTTTGGATTTACCTGCTTTCTCATATTATTACCAATACACACCTAACTAAGATATTTCGCCAAGCTAAACAGCAGAAGCTCCAAACCAATTTTCCTTTTTGTCTTGGTGGGTACACTTTAGGATTTTCTACAGATGGAAAATCTGTGTTCGAAATATGGAAAATTGGAATCTGGATTCTGTGTAGCGGATGTGCTTGAATCATTATACTGTTACGGGTCTCCGCTATTGAAAATTATGTTTTTAGTTTTAAATGTTTTCGAATTAAGGTCGGTGAGAAAATTGAATTCTAAGTCGAAGACTAGTTGGCGAAGTGAAATATTTTAAATATTATAGTGTTGTAGTGCTTTGCTTTTGGAGTCAATATGTGCTTAGCTTAGTGCAAGCCATTTTAGCCAATAAAATTTTAGATTGCTTTTGAAATAAAAAGGAAAGAAAATGCGGTCTCTCTTCTCAATTAGGAAAGCTCAGCTTAGACCGAATAATGCCCCTTCAGTTATAGGAGAATAAGTTATACAAGTTGATTAGTCCAAAACTATTTAGAACATGGAACAGGCTGCATCAAATCTCCCAAAGGAGCAAAAACTACCATATGTTGGTTTTGGATATATGGAAAGTAAAAAATATATTAACCTATTTGTATACAGACCAATTCGACTGTCTTAACATCGAAAAAGATAAACAAAAATTCAGCTTATACCAGTAACGTCATCAAAAGTTATTCCAATGAGGTGAAATATTATAATTTAAGTGCACAATGGAGAGTGGTAGTGGCGGAACTGCGATATATGTTAAACAGGGAATAAAATACAAAAACATCATACTGCATTCTAATTATAATATATGATTATGATTGAAATAACGGTAAGCAGCGGAAAAAGTTTTAAAATTATGACTATGTATAAATCCCAAGAAGAATTTATGAATTATGTTGAGAACTTGATGATTCAACACAGGAAGTTCTTGTTTCTAGGAGATATAAACATTGACTTGTTGGTATAAAATAATACAGGAACCCAATACCTCGACTTACTTTCCAGTTATAACATTAAGATCGGAACTGAAATTTATATAGAACACCCAACTAGGGCTACGGAAACGACAGCTTTAATAATTAACCATGTATTCACGCATCTTCACGAGTCGGTTCGGATCATATATGGAAATCACATCAATATCTAACCACAAAGTGATTAACATTGCAATTACTGAAAAAACTTTACAAAAAAAAAATGAATTATCTCAACACTAGATGAAGAGAAATATAGAGAAAAAATAAGGGAGCGGTTACAAAACTCTCAACTGTTAACAATTGAGGAGCTTATTGGCATTACACAAGAAAGCAAGAAATATGGCACAACTCTCAAAGGGGTTAGATCCAAAATAATGGATGAATAAATGTCAAAATTACACAATATAAAATTACAAAATATTGGACGTAGCTGTAGGAGCAGTTCTGCAACAAATGAACGATAGACACCAGCAGCCTTTAGCCTTCTTCTCTAATAAGTTAACCGAAACCGAAAAGAAATATTCTGCTTTTGATCTAGAGCTATTAGCTATTTACCTAGCAATAAAGCACTTTCGGTACCTTGTAGAAGGAAGGCATTTCATTGTGTATACTGAACACAAACCCTTAACCAAGGCCCTCACAACAAAAACAGATCGAAGTCCTCGTCAAACACGCCATCTGAATTATATTTCAGAATTCACGACGGACATTCGGCACATAAGTGGTAAACATAATATGGTTGCCGACATGCTCTCTCGCATTCAACCAGAAATTCATGGAACAGAACTGAGTATAAAAAATCTCGAAACACATCAAAAGTCTGATCCTGAGCTGAAAGACATTTTATAAAAGTTCAAGCTTGAGCTTTTAACTATGGTGCGAAACGAGCACAGGAAAGAATCGACCATTCGTCCCAAAACAACTACGCAAAATCGTTTTTGAATCCCAACATAATCAATCCCACTCAGGCATTAAAGCAAGTCGGAAAAAGCTCTCTGTAGGGTATTTTTGGCCGGCAATGAACCTAGACGCAAAAAATTGGACCATGTCTTGTTTGGGTTGCCAAAAATCCAAAGTTCATAGGCACACAAGATCCGAGATTGGCCGATTCCAGATTCCCTCAGCTAGATTCGAACATATTCACATGGATCTAGTAGGACCACTACCTCCGTCAAATGGTAAGACGTTCGTCTTGACAATCATTGACAGATTCACACGCTGGCCAATTAAAGATAGGACGGCTTTAACTGTCGCAAGAACATTCATCAGAAATTACATTTCACGTTTTGGGGTTCCATTAACAATTACTACTGACCAGGGCAGTCAGTTTGAATCGAAACTATTCCGCGAAATTACTAACATCTTGGGATCTACCCGGATTCGGACAACAGCCTACCATCCGCAGGCTAATGGGATAGTAGAGCGGCTCCATCGTCAGCTCAAGGCAGTTTTAATGGCCAGAGGTAACACAATTAATTGGAGTGATGAGCTACCACTAGTACTACTAGGCATCCGCACAGCTGTCAAAGAAGACATGCAGTGCTCGCCAGCAGATCTTGTATATGGACAGAGCTTGAAAGTTCCCGGAGAATATTTCGTGTCCAAAACTGACAACAACTCAATCAGTCCCACTACCTTCGCTCAACAACTTAAAGAGACTATGAGGTGTGTCAATCCAAAAGAAACCCGAATAAACGGTCCAAACAATTTATACACGCCTAAGTTACTAAATGACTCAGATTTTGTATTCATGATAATTGATAGAATTCGAACGGGCTTAAGTCCTCTACGAAGTACCTTTTAAGATAATCCAAAGACTAAAAAAACATTTCGTGCTGGATATAAACGGAAAGAACCAATCAATATCGATTGATAGATTGAAACCAGCTTTTGTTGCATCCACGGTATCTTCGAGCTTGAATCAACCAATAAATAAGAAATGCTTTTCATTCCTTTAAAGTATAAATAAAAGCTCTCATATAAAAACGCTACGCTGGACGGGGAGTGTGTAGTGACCATATCACATCAAAATATAAAATTACAAAATATCAATTCTGTAAGACACTATGCTCAACTAACCAACTTCATAATCATCATTACCATCATCACATCATCAGCAACGCTGAATTGCTACTGGTTGGTTGGTCTGCTAATTACGTAGAGAGTCAGTCAGGTGATCAGTCACGATCTGAATTCCGCTGCTTATCAGCTCCCCGAATTGTCAAGTTGAATAGAAATAAAGTTGTAACTATATTTGGACTAATTCTTTTATAAGTATTGAATAAAGAAGTTTTTATGAACTGCTTCACTGTTTTAATCCAAACATAAATTGTGTCCACGCGGGAGGTGAAGGTGAATGCACTGCATACAGAAGACAAGACACCTTCAAAATCGAAACAACAATATATAGACATGTAGTTTCAGAAAGCAAAATACGACACTAGAAAAACTTTGAAAGTAATTAATGAATTAATCACAAAAAAAGAACACTTGAACAAAAACAACTGTTACGGAGATATGGAACTCGAGGAAAATAGAAACTAAACCTAAAAAAATTGCTGACACACTTAATCAATTCTTTGCCAATATTGGAAATTTACTGTCAAGAGAACCAATTGAAAACAAAAACAACGCGAGGTTAATTTTCCTTGAACAAACTGTTCCTACAGAAATAGAACTGTTCCTTAGAAAAGAGTCTTCTGCTGGGCTTGATGGAATCACTCCCAAAGATCTTGCTATCGCTGCGGATATTATAACTCCCACCTTGTCCTACCTCATTAATCAAGCATTGTCAACAGGTAAATATCCAGATATCGTGAAAACGACTGAAATTCTTTCAATATATAAAAGTGAAGATTGAAATGGTGCTAGCGATTATAGACCAATAGCAATACTCGGGAAAGATATCTGAGAAAATAATAGAAAAAAGGCTCAGAAGTTTTATAATCAAACTGGAGGATATGACCTGAAATAATTTGGCTTTCAGCAAGGCAGTGATACGGAGTAAGCCACAACTGAGACAATGAATGTTTTCAACGAATATCTGGATCAAGGGCTGTATGTAGGAGCACTTTTTGTCGATCTACGAAAAGCATTTGACACAGTTAACCATGAACTTCTCCTGAAGAACTGGGAAAAAGAGGTATTGCCAATAAATTGATGGAAAGCTAACTAACTAAGAGAAAAGTGTTCACGAAAGTACAACATGTTCATAGTGACCCGGTAAATCTCAGATCGAGGGTACCACTAGGCTCCATCCTAGCTCCTAACCTCTAGCATACTTACATGATCTCAATGCACAAATAGCCTTATGAAGAGAGTTCAAGCAACTATAAATAGAGCACTAAAAACGCTGTACAATATCCATGGCTAACTTCCACAAAAGAGGTACTAAGCAAACCAAACTCAACTTAAGAGTCAATCCGGCCGCCGAACTATACCAATACAACACAAGGCGGAAGACTGAACTAAGAACAGTAGCAGCTAGAACAGAAAGAATACCTTCAGGCAGGACTCTTGACGACAGCTAGTGACATTTTTAATGGTCCTTTGGAGGAGATCAAAAACCTGCAGAGCTTGAGCATCTTCAAAAGCAAAGTAAGAAGACATGTCTGTAGTATTGATCACATGTAGTTGATAGTAGTCGTTTATGTCACTTTAAGTTAGTTTTTCCAGATATATATTTGGAGCAAATACTTCTATTCAGTCATGTAATGTGTATATAACATAATTGAAATGTAGATAGCGCCTAGGTCTTATGTAAAAGAACTCAGGTAGCTACATGCTTTAGCTTCTAGATTTATCTTTATATCAATATCTATCCTAATATATACATCTTATTTTATTGCTTGTCAGCCTTATACATATCACTGTATTTATCATTCTACTTATCTTTATGTGTTTCTGTATTTTGATTTTATATTTATTTTTTATTTTGTAGTTGTATTGTGGCATCATAGATTAGGTTAGGTTAGGTAAGAGGGGTGCCACAAGACAACTAGCCTGCATCACTTAGACCTCAAGTGGGTCCATTGGGCTCATAGGCTCCATGGGATAACCTTTTCAAGCCGCCACAAATCCACCCTGCTTCCCTTAGGGAACTCAAGATATCTCCAAAGACTCTTTACCTAGATCCATCCTGGTTCTCTAAAAAAACTCAGGATATATCTGAATTCTTTGCTTTGCAGCTCTTCCAGACTTGAAAAACGGTAGCTACCCAATAGCCTACTTCTTTTGTTCATCAGAGCGGGGCATTCGCAATTCGATTTCCTCCGAGTCCTTACAGCTCCTGCAGAAATCGTTCGCCGCTATCCCCAGTCTTCTAGCATAGTCACCTATTGCCCAGTGACTCTACTTATAGTCAAGATTGGTACTTGGTAATCTGTTTCTTCCGTGCAATAACTACAGTCTATCTTCTGGAGTATAATGGATTGCCCAACACCCCACTCCATCCACCAACCCCCCGCCCTCAGCCTAACAGAACTAATTGCTGCTACACCCCTGCAATAGAGGTCCAGCGGCAGTAAGTCAAGCATGACCTCCAGTGCTGCCGTGGGCGTGGTGCGCAGACATCTAATTATTCCCATACAAGCACCCCTCTGGATTTTTGACAGCACATCCAGGTTACATTTTCTCGCCAATGCCGTACACTAGACTGTGGAGCCATAGCAGATGATGGGTCGAACTATGGCCGTGTACATCCACCGCAGCACTTTGGGTTTTAATTCCCAATTTCTGCCAAATATTCTCTTGTACACGGCCACACTGACCTTCTTCACGCGTTCTTCTAGATTAACCTTCCAGCTCAGCTTGGAATCGAGTATGATTCCTAAATACTTTGCTTCACTGGAGAGAGTACGATCCTCTCCACCCAGCATTGGAAGTCTGCAACTTTGTACCCGCCTCCTTCTTCTAAAAAGGGTCAGCTTCTTTAAGATTTTTTACCGGGGCTTATATTTGTTCAAGCAGGCATTTTTTTGGATTCTCCGGTATATAACGAAAGCAAAAAAAAATTTATCTGTAATTTCATCACACAACCCATTTGATTTTGGGTAACAATTGGGTAGTGAAATTGAGTGACTTGATAAACACACCCAGAATTTATTCTGAGTTTATATGAGATGAGATCAATTTGATCTGTTTCAAGCGTCTACGGCAGGCAAAAAACCAAGCCGTACCGATGAGTGTAAGGTTTTCTGCTAACACGAAACGCTTCTTCTACTTCTTCCTTTTTCTTTTTTTCGTTTTTCAGCCCACTGCGGGCGTACACAGGTTCGATTCGTTTGGAGTGAATCTGGTTTCTAATTTTTTTTTTATTTTTCTCAATCTTTGGTTTTTTTTCATCTCTTTTCTTTGTCCTATTCTTTCATTTGTTTTTCAAAGCTCTCAATTTCGCTATTTGGGACCTGTTGATGAGTCAAAACCAAGACTTGAAACGTGTCACCCAAAATCAAATAGGTTGTGTGATGAAATAAGAAATAAAAATTTTCCTATATACTGGAGAATACAAAACAATGCCTTCTTGAAGAAATACTTATAGTAGAGAGAAATTTATCACTTACAAGGATGCATATGTTATCCACGTAGTCAACTGCCTTAAATCCATTACCAGTAGCCACAGGAGTGGTGATAGCACCCCCCCCCCCCCCTGCGGTGAACGTCTATAGACTGCTCTTCTCACAATGGCGTCACCTGAGCAGGAGCTAATTTTTGTACTGAGAAACATTGAGTTGATCCAGTCACATAGACCTTTAGCCACTCTCACCCTTCTCAGTCCATTGTTGTAGCATATTTTATTATTCGAGCAATCAGGGAGTAGTTTGGCTGTATCTGATGTGATTTAAATTAGTCTAATGTAGTTTAGGAATATCATACTGGTAGGTGTAAAATCAGGTAGCTTCCGGCTGCAAATTCCTTCAGCATGAAGTTCAACAATGAACTTAGATTAGTATCGTTGAACTATGGTTGTATTCTTTGAAATTAATATTGATGAAATGCAGTGCCTCAAGTGGCTGGCTTCTCCCAATCCAGTATTATCATAAATTAAATAGCTGAATTTAAGTTTAGAGAGTGATGCGAATAGAACTAATTAGCTTAGTATATATATTTCTGTACTGCAGAATATCAACCTTTCAACCTCTTACTAATACCAGCAAAGCTAACTGAAAGAGGGGATTGAATGATACAAAGAAAGAAAAGGCAAATGAACTTATCTATAAGTGTGTAATTTATGATGCTTTAGTCATGAATGAGCAAATAATAATAAATAAATAAAGGTGGCAACATCTAATTATAATCTATCCGACAAAATTAAAATCAGCTGACTTATTACTTATAATAACGATTCCAAGACTCTGACCAAAAAATTTCGGTGTATTATTCAGTCTTTTTTCAGTTGTAGATGATGAGCAATTTACAATTTACTTTTCTGTTAAATTTCAAATAGTATGATTTTTCAGTAGTACTTTTCTGTTAAATTTCAAATACAATGATTTTTCAGTAGTTTAAAAATTCACAGTAAGCTTCCAATATGATTTACTTACACATAAGCAAGTGGTTCTAGCTGTACAATATATTTCTACGTTATTCCTACAGATGAAATTTCCAGTTTCATCATACACATTTCCTTTGACGATTTTTTTCCTTTTTTTTTACTCTCTTTAATTAAGCGATTTCTGTACGACTGCTTAATTCATTCAGTTATGTTCAGGGATCTAATTATGAAAGTCACGTTATTCATTCCACTCGTCGAATATTGTATGACAAACAGAAATGGGGGTATATAAAATTCTTGTTGTACATGAGTGAAACCAAATGGGTGCGTAATAATAAGGGACGAAAAATGCAGAAGAAATTGAGAAGCAATGCAAGCAGAAAAAAAGTTAGTAACAATAAGGGGAAGTTTAAGTGATAAATGAATGGTAGCGTGTAGAAATTTCAACAAATTTGCAGTCCTATTACAAAAAATCGACTTCATCAATTCTTCTACCTGTTTATATACAGAGATCATGATAGTGGTTTGAAATTTACAATTCTGAAAACAAAATCTCGAAAATTTTACATTAAAAATAATATTTCGAAGTTGTCTTTTAACGAAAATTGGAATGTTGAAAGACAAGTAGTCGAAAAGGGAATTTTTCGAAAAAAAAAATCGAAATGGATACACGTCTAAATGAGGCCTTGAAAAGAGTTTATGGCTGCGCAGTAAATAACGACCTTAAGATTGATCCAGGCAAGTCTCAATGCCTTGTGATACGCCATGACTCCTTAGAAGCATATATTCCTCCCATCTTTCTTGACGGACATGTGTTACCCTATGTTGAGCAGGCTACAAATTTGGGGATAAAGATCACTTCAAGATTCAGCTGTTGTGATCACATATCTTTCCTCATTGGCAAAATTTATGGTGGATTGCGGCGCTATGGATTTCTACCCAGATTTTAAGGTGGAGCATCAAACTGAAACTGGTCAAAGCCCTGATCATACCCCATTTTTCTAATGGAACTCTTATTTATCCACTACATGTTGCCGTCGCAGAATTAGTGTTGCCTTTAACGACTGCCTTAGATTTGTTTTCGGTCTTCGCAGGTTTGATCACATCTCCTCGTTTAGTAAAGATCTTCTCGGCTGTTCTTTGGAGTCGTATCTTAGGCGCAAGGCACTTGTCTTTTTTTATAAGTTAGTGCGCACGGGTGTCCCGCATTATCTGGCTGACTACATTTCTTTCCATCAATCGTCAACGTGTTGATCATGCGATTTAATAGGCTAGTATTGGAAGAGGCTCTTACTTTGTTTATATTGCTCGTAGTTGGAATAATTTGCCAATTAGAGTGAGGAGTGCGGGTACAGTTGGAGAGTTCAGAACGCTGCTTTACTCCCATATACCTTAGTGGTGGTGGAATTGCTTCTTATGATTAGTAGGTAATATTAGTTATTTTATTTCATAAGCTTTTTTTTCGTTTTCTTTTGTTTTGGAATTTTTATTAGTACTATCATTGTTATACCGATTGAACTCTGTTTTTTCTATTATTTTTGTTTTTTTTTTTTTTTTTTTATTTTGAACTCACGCTTTTCTCTTTTTATTTTCAAATTTATAATGTACTTTAATATATTAATAATCTTGTGTACTTTCCGTAATAAAATGAAATAATAAAATAATAATAATAATATAATATTATTTCTATGCAAAATAATTTACAGGATCGTTTCTCTACATAATGTATATTACTACAAGACTGTACGAAAAATCTGAAAGTCTATCGAGAAAGAAAAATTTCTTTTTGACCAAAATGTTAGACAAAGAATATTGGACAGCCGAAAAAGCAGCAAAGGTTTCTGATCTCTGGTCAAAACCATCAGAAACAACTTCAGCAGATCTTCAATACCATCACTGCTTAACAACGGTGAAATGGTTCTTGACTCCCTGGATAAAGCTAATATTTTGTCTGCTAGATTCGCTTCAAATTCTCACTTTCATCCACTTCACAGCTGTTTCGCATCTCCAGTTTGGATGTGCACAAGAGCCAATAAACATCCGTACGAGAGATGTTTTTAAGGTCTTTAAGGAGCTCAACGTCTCTAAAGCCGCAGATCCTGATGGTTTCTCGCCCCTGTTAATAAAAAAGGCGCCTCATCTTCATCTACGCAAACAATTCTACTTATCTTAATCGACAGGAAAATTTCCAACTGCTTGAAAACTGTATCTCACGTTCAGCTTATTCCCAGGAAAGGAGAGGGTAGCGATCCATCAAATTATCGACCAATTGCAATCACTTCGATTCTTTAACTAGTATGTATACACTTGATTTTATCTTTAAAAGTGAATTACTTTTCTAAACTTCCTTTTTATAGCAAGTTGGCTCATGGCAGTGATCTTTTGAGCTTTATTAAAGCATACATTTTTATCCATATATTTTTTCGTAAACGAAATTTGCATGAATTTTTCACTTTTTCGACAAAGCACTATAAGAAACATTATTATACTCTTTTTCGAAATATAATGCATAGCCATTTTACACTAATTTGATTCCGCCTTTATGGCTTTTATCTGATTCACAAATATTTTCCATTGAAATAAACACAATTAACACAAATTATACTTGAAATTTGAGATTTTCAACTAGTAGGTTAGGTTCGGTAAGGGGATGCTGCTAGAATGCCTAGCCTGCTATATTCACTTAGACCACCAATGTGTCCATTGTGCCCCTTGTCCTCATGGAACAACCTTTAAGGTCGCCCTAAATCCATCCTGCTTCCTTTAGAAAACTCAGGATGCATCTGAACTCTTTGCTTTGCAGTTCCCACAGACTTGAAAAGAAGTGGCTAGCCTAGCTCTTATGTATATTCATCAGAGCAGTACACTCGCAAAGCACGTGTTGGACGGATGTCCTCCGAATCCTTACAGCTCCTGCAGAAATCGTTCGCCAGTATACTTCAGTCTTCTCCTATAGCCCAATGACCCTTACAATATTCCTGGTATATGTTCTGCTGCCATTAACCAGTTCTCTTAACCGTCTCCTGTCATATGCAGGCCACAATTGCCTCGCGATACGGCAGGTTTCTCTGTCGGACGCTTGCCCTCTGATAGGCCCCCAGATGATGTCCTCTTTTAAAGCTCTGATCGGGATACTCACATAAGCTATCACTGCGGAGATATGCATTTCAGAACAATTTTTGACCAGCACGTTTGCCTGAGATTTCGCTGTGGCCAGGTACTCAGCATAAGGTCACGTTGTGTCCCGTAGTCAATTCTTCAAGACCGATCCTACATAGCTGTACCCATTTTGATTTAGCATCCAGTGCTTTAATGGCTGCCTAGCTGTTAGTGTATATGCACATATGTCGTGCGGACTCTCCGCACATAGATGCCCGTACTGCCACCTGGTAAATCGCTACGAGCTCTACCTGAAAAACGGTACATTTGTCCCGCAGTCTATAAGACTTGTGCCACTGGCAGTATCTGAAGTACACTCTAGCTCCTGTGCCCGCACTGGTCTTGGAACGATCTGTGAAGATAGAGAACTCAGATGTTAGATTAGATTAGATTCGTAGAGGGGTGTGTAGGCGTCAGCCTCGCAATCACCGCGACCTAAAAGATCTATTGTGAGTCCCCGTTGAATTTATTCCCTTTCTAGGTTCAGACTGTTAATAAAGTCTAGGATCCTTCTGGGATTGAGGTTCCGTACGTAGTTAGGTGTAGGAAAAGCATGTTCGAGATGGAGTAGTCTCCGCCTGGTCAATGCTTCGCAGTTGCAGAGCAGGTGCTCCGAGGTTTCATGAGCATCCTGGCAAAAGCGGCAGGATGAAGTCTCAGCCAAGCCCATCTTGTTAAGGTGATACCTCAAGGGGCAATGGCCTGAGAAGAGTTCTGTAATTATTTTGAGCTCTGTTTTCTTGAGGAGTAATAGTTCTTTTGATTTTCCTCCAGAGGTGTCGATAAACTTTTTTGCCTGACGAAGTCCTTGTAGCCTTTCCCAGTATAGGGATTTTTGTTTGTTCTCCCAGTTATTTAGGGCAGCTTTGAGGTAGCACTTTGAGGTGCCACAGAATGGCTCCGGTCCGACAAAGGGAGTTTCCGCTCCTCTTTTGGCTAGGCCATCAGCAATTTCGTTGCCTTTATGGCCCTCATGTCCAGGTACCCACATGAGGATAACTTTGTTTCCTCTTGATAAATCTTTTAGGGTTTGTAGACACTCCCAGACTATCCCTGACTTGATGGTGTAGGACTTTAAGGCCTTGAGGGCAGCTTGACTGTCCGAGAGAATATTAATAGTTGAGCCATTTATGGCTTTTTTAATGCAGGTATTGGCGCATTCTTCTATGGCCAATACCTCGGCCTGGAATACGGTAGGGGTAGAGCCCACGACCTTTGATATATGGCATCTGGGGCCATATATGCCCAGTCCGACTCCACTGTTCGTTTTTGAACCGTCTGTATACCACACCATCGATCCTTGTTGAAAGGACGGTTTAGTGGAACGCCATTGCTGTCGGTTTCCCAAAACCACATCGAATGGTCTTACAAAATCCACCTTGGGTGTGATTATATCAGATATTGTCGTCATTTGCTCAAAGCGTATCTGTTTTAAGATACTTAAATGACCAACCAGATTCCCTGGTTTTAACTGTTTCTCCTTTTGCAGTCTAATAGCACTGGAGATTGCTTCCTTTTTCACCTGCAGATGTAGGGGTGGAAGGTTTAGTAAGGCTTCCATGGCTGCTGTAGGACAGGTCCTCATGGCACCAGTTATTCCTAGACAGGCAAGCCGTTGTGTTTTTTGAAGCAGAGCCTCAGCCTTCTTTTCATTAGTTTTTGGCCACCATGCGAGGGCCGCATAGGTGACCATGGGTCTAACAACCGTGGTGTACATCCAGTACATCATTTTTGGCTTCAGACCCCATGTTCTGCCAATGAAGCGACGGCACGTGTAGAGAGATCCTATCGCTCTTTCCGTCACTCTAGACAGACGCGAATTCCAGGAAAGTTTCTTATCTAAGGTGACCCCCAGATATTTGACTTCTTCCGAAAATATCAATTCCGTGTTATCGAGAAGAGGAGCCTTTAGTGAAAGCTTTGATCTTCTCGTGAACGGAACGATAACCGTTTTGTTTGGGTTTACACTGAGGCCTTTGGTTAAGCACCAAGTGCGGACTTTAGAAAGGGCTTTTTGCATGAGGTCGGATATGACTTGGTCATGCTTGCCCCGTATCGTGACTACTAGGTCATCCGCGTAGCCTTGTACGGTAAAACCCGAACTGGTCAGCTTCTCTAAGAGATCATCAATCACGATCGACCATAGGAGTGGAGAGAGAACTCCTCCTTGTGGGCAGCCTTTAGCTGCAGTGATCGTGACTGAACAGTTTCCTAGAGTAGTAGTTATCCTCCTGCTTCTAAGCATGGAGTCTATCTAATTAACCGTGGGGGGCTCGAAGCCCTTGTCCTCGGCAGCTGATTTAATTGCTTCGAAGGAGGTGTTATCAAAAGCACCTTCTATGTCTGCAAATGCACATAAAGCCACCTCTTTTGCTTCAAGAGCTTTTTCGAGGTCTTTAACCAAAGTGTGGATGGCAGTCTCGGTAGACTTGCCTGCTTGATAAGCGAATTGCTTAGAATGAAGTGGTGATTTAATCAAAACTTCACTTCGAATATGTAGGTCTAGGATTTTTTCCATGGATTTAAGTAAAAATGACGAGAGACTAATGGGTAGGAACGATTTGGCTAGAGAGCTAGCTCTTTTTCCTGCTTTGGGTATAAATACCACCCTGACGTCTCTCCAGCATTGGGGAATATACCCCAGAGCGTAACTGGCTCGAAAAATGTTTTGTAGTGGAACAAGTATTTCTTCAACCCCATGCTGTAGTAAGGCAGGAAAGATGCCGTCCCCTCCAGCAGATTTAAAGGGTTTAAACGTACCAACGGCCCATCTAACCTTGTTAGGAGTGAAGATTCTTCCCGCAAGGCTCTTACTCCTGTTAGAGACCCTGTAATTGCCCACCTCAATTGGGTCTGGAGCTACTATTCCTTGAACGGGACTGGTAGAGTCGGGGAAGTGAGTTTCTAATAAGAGCCTGACTGTTTCCTCACAACTCTCGGTATAGTTCCCATCTTCTTTTTCAAGTGAGCATATACCATTCGTGTGATCCTTCGAAAGTACCTTATGGAGCCTGGTAGCTGCGGGCAGTTGATCTATGCCATCGCAGAAGGTCCGCCAGGTTCTCAGATGTTACTACCATCGCCTTCCCATCCCAATCACTCCTGGTTCATATCATTGCATTGACACCCCACCAAAAATTTGGAAACTTATTTGATAGTCAGTTTCATTCCTACAATCACTGCAGTCTATCTTCTGAAGTATACTGGAATGCCTAAGACGCCGCTACACTCCTGCAATGGAGATCTAACGGCAAATAATTATGCGTGACCTCCAGTTTCACCGTGGGCGTGGTGCGCAAACACCCGGTTATTTCCAGAGAAGAGCGTGGAGCCATAGCAGAAGATCAGCCGAACAATGGCTGTGTTCATCAAACGTACCACCCTGGGCTTTAATCCCCAGTGGCAACGAAAAATTCTCTTGCACGTGTATAAGGCTACAGAGGCCTTCTAAACACGTTCTTCTAGATTAGCGCTCCAGCTCAGCTTGAAATCGAGTATATTCTCAACTACTAAGTCATCACAAGAATATATATTAAACAATTAGCAAACCAGATAAATTGAAATATCTAATTGGTGTTTTATTGTCACAGAGAAAGAATAGGTGGAAAACTCAATAGTTCAAACTTGAAACACATTTTGAATAGCTAGCTTTTTTATGCCCATTACAAACTGATTGTTAATAAACAATAATGTTGAAAATAAATAAATTGAACATTCGCGCGCTCAAATTCAATGAACATACTTCAAAATTTTTCAAAATTTTTCGCCATTCTTCTATTCGTGGTAGACTCGTTTATACTAGCAATGTTCTCTCACACTAGAAAACTTGAACCCAATACAAATATTGGTCCAGCTTCACTTAATTTAGCTATTCCTGTTAGCTTTATGTATATTATAGGACACACTCAATTATGGAGATTATTCCTAAAAGGCGCGTTCGCACATAACAAACATTTGACAAAAAATTTGTCAAGCATTTGTGGATTGTTTGATAGGTGTGGACGCAAATTTCAAATAGTTATGGATGTTTAAAAAAAAAATTCAATTTAATCCAAATTAAATGGAAAACATTAAATATTTGTTAAAGTATTTACGGGACTATCAGTCAGTTTTCAAGGGCTGTGGATAGTAAAAGTTCATTTTGGAATTTTTTAATAATGAAGTCTTAATCATGTTTGAAAAACATTTGACAAATATTTATCAAACATTTGTCAACTTCCTATAAATTGTTTGTCAAATATTTGGCAAATGCTTTTTTACCAATGTTTGTTATGTGTGGATGCACCTTAAGCCATACATAGAAAACGAAAAGTCATTGGTAATTAAAGTCTGCCCACATTTGATACTACTGTCATTTTCAAGTGTAAACTTTCACATGTTGCAGGTCCTAATAATACCCAAAATTTTGAAAAGGTTCTTTTCTCTCTACTTTCATTACTATAAAAAAAAACAATCGTCCTTAAGTCATGTTGAAAATAACTAAAATATTTAATATATTCAGAGAGAGCCAAATATCGCTTCTGCTGAGTCTTAAAAGAACAATGAAGACTTTAAAAAAAAGAATCACATTATGTTCCGTCCGTCCATCTTGGGTTATCTCTGGTCCTTTTTTTTCTTTGATATTCGAGGATTATTTTTTATTTTTTTTTTATTTTTTGTTAATTCTTAAGTTCTTTTACAAGAAATAAAAACCATGACCCCACTGCGGAGGCCAGAGAATGATATTACATTTATAACTATCGCTAGTAAGCCCCTGAAGGCAAAAATCTGGCCCAACAGCATACTAGCAAAAATTCCCATCTAGCAAGTAAGTAAGCAAGCAAGCAAGGAAGCAAGCATTCAGTGCATGATGGCATAATCCTTGAATATTACATGAAGTTGAAGTTGCCTCCCATCCTCTTGATGTTTTGCAATGGGTTTTTATTTTATCTCATTTAAACGAGCACAAAGCTGCTTTAAGTATTTCTCTGAGACTTTAAGTTTTCAAAGTGAAATATTCCGTGCAGACGAAAAATACACACCCAAAACAAAACTTGCTTCAAGTAATTGCGAAAGTTTTCCACCACGCGAAAGACAAAAGAATTCATGAATTTTGAAGGAAGAACAACAACTGCACAAAACACGTGTTCTCCTCCCGAAAAATCGGTTTTTCCTTTATAAGTTCTGTAAGCATTTTTGTTTTTTTAATTTAAATTTAATTTTTAATTTTAACTACATGTAGATTTCATTTTTATTCGCTTACAGGGAGAAGAAGAAAAAAAAACCGTCAAGATTAGTGATGGGTAAAAGAAGTCAGGCAGGATCAGGATATTATAGTAGTATGTAGTAGAAAAGGCCGACTGAGGCGAGGGGTAAAACAATGTTTTATTCAGGAACTCAAATCGAGATTAGGCTTATCTCTCGGTAGAAAAAAGTTTTTTTTTTTGCCCTCATGCCTGCATAAGTAGTTCGTTCGTTCGTTCGTAGTACAAAGAAATGGGTATGAAACGGAAAGGCAACATTTTAAGGGTAGGCTTTTGTGGGTTGAAAATCCTCTTGTGTGTGCTTTTATCTATGCGATTTGCAGTTACATCAACTGAAGATGAGTTTTTCCTTTGAGAGAAGGTTTGTGTTTTTTTTTTTTTGTGAATTTGAAATGTTACACTGATTGTGAGTGACATGGTTGCCTGGGAAAAATAGCACTTTCAGCGTTTATTGTATTACACGAGAATATGGTAAATAGCACTGATTAAAAAAGTCGAATAACTCATATCTATATATACTTATACTTATAGAAAACAAATAAAGTGAAAGCTGTATATGTATGTACATACTAATGTATATATGACTTTATATACACGTGTATTAATCTGATCCCTTGTAAATTGATTCCAGCACGCAATACTCGCACTATAGCAAGCCGCGCTCATCCTTTCACCCTCCAAAATACTTTTAACCATACAGTAAAATTCCATGACGCTTTTTTATACTGTACAATGCGAATGTGGAACAGTCTACCATCTTCTGTCTTTCCTCCGGTTTACAATCTGCTGCGAAAGTTTAAGGCTGCGGTTACGAGTCGTACGATTTGGCAAGTTGGCTTGAGCCAGTTTTTGATGGCGGTTACGTACCTCACCAGTAGCACAAGCACCAGGTGGCATTACGCTGTACATTTGAAGTGGCTAGAGCTAGTATTTTCAAAGTTCAGTTCTTATGTTTAGGTACTGCGAGTACTTTTCACTTTAGTAGCTTTGAAATTATAACCTATGCCTATGGAATTATCTTTGAGTGAAGTGCTTCTGTTATCCGAAAGCATAATTAAGGAATACTCCGTTCATCCAATTAATGCGAAACAGCAGAAATTGGGTGAATATCATCATCTTCAGAATATGTTGAAAGCAGATGAAGAACGTTTTTTTCGAATACTTCAGAATATGTTGAAAGCAGATCAAGAACGTTTTTTTCGAATACTTTAGAATAAAACCGGCAACATTTAAATATATTTTGAGTAAAATAAGATAATTATACAGAAATATCCAACGCCTTACCACAATTTTACCGGAAGAAAGGTGGAAACGCTATTTTTCTTCATTATAGCCAGCTTTTCCATATCCATTTTTGTCCGAAAACTTTATTGCATCTAAACAACTGATGCTCGGAAGTTAAAATTACTCTACCAGAAAGAAACACTGGCGCCAGCAGCCGCCAGCAAGCGTGTCTGGTGCTTGTAAAATTTTTATCTCGTAACCACTCCATTTAGTCTAAAAGCATTCTAATTGCTGGCGACAGCTGCCGCTAGCTGCCGCTAGCTGGCGTTAGTATTACTGGCGAGGAGTGTAACTACAGGCTATCTATATGACACCTCCGGCACTATACTCATGTCCTCTAATCCTTTCTCTATCTCCTTCTTGCGATGAGTGCTATGCATCATAAGTTATCTCCTGAGTTTCTTTTAACAAGATATAAGCAAAAATCACAACGGTATCATGAGGCATGTTTGAAAACGTAGTATTTCAATGCAATAATTCTTTTGTTATATCTGTTTAGAAGCCTTATAGTCATCCATTAATGTTTCCTCGGAGATGGAATCGCCATTAATGCGATAATAGACATTATATATGTATGTGTTATGAGCTTAACAGTTGTGAAAAGCAAATTTCATTCTATTCAAATCTTGGTGGACGACTTCACCTTGGATTAATCTTTTCGGTTTCAAAGTTCCCCCAGATCTCACGAATAAAGAAACTGAGTATCCAACTGTACAAACAAACAAGAAATTCTCACGTTAGTTCTAGGTGACATATTAGATTTATTACAGATATACATTCCAAAAGTATGTAGATCGGCAGAATGACACTGCCTGCCACCTCCTATCTCACCTTGTACACCATACAGCATCCGAGATAGATTTGATCACCCAAACTTCTAAACATATTTTTTATAACCTAGATGAAATCTAAGCTTGTAATTCCGTTTGCAACGCACAGAAATAATGATGGTAGAGCAAAATGGTTGCGACACCCACGCATAATATTAAAAGTTATTTTGATTTTTGCATGTCCGTCTGTCCGTTCGTCCGACTGTCTGTCTGTGCGCACGATAACTCGAGACCGAGTATATTTACAGACTTGAAATTTTGTACACAGACTTAAAAAAAAAGTAAAATTGAATCAAAAATGAGACAAATCGGGCAATTTCTTTGTGGGGTTGCCATACAAAAATTCTACTACATATTTGGACACTGAAACATAGAGAGCTGAAATTTGATACATGGTGTTTTTATAGTAATAGCAAATAAAATTTCGAAAATAGACTAAATCGGGCAACCCCTTTTTGGTGTTGCCGTATAAAAATTTAGGTTTTTTAAGTATACTGTAAACCGATCAGTCGTAAACATATTTCTTCTACCAAAAACTTCTTCAGAATACGAAATCCTATAAAATTGGTTATAATCATTTTTTCTGTCCGAAGAACCGGTCTAGAAATATATGCTAAAAACCACTTCAAAAATCATACTTTCACCATACGGAATTTCATACGGGAATTCATCTAGCTAGGGTATCATAAGGATTGGTCTTAGATCAATTCTAACTTTTTTACTTGTTTCTTTATTCTTTTTCTAGTAAACATAGAGCTGCTACATAGATAGCTTACGAAGTCTATCTATTTTTTAAACCCAATATTGAAGTGTTATTGAAATACACAGGTGTTTATTGTGGACGATTGTAGATCCAGCCAGCCCTTTGATCAAACGTATTATTCTTTTCTAATATTATTTGTGGGTTAGAACTTTCTATATTTCTCCACGATTTGTATTTTTGAATGCTTTTTCGATGTTAACGAATATAATACAAGGAATATTATCATTATGCGCACTGTTCTATGATCATACGGTAGACACACAGCACGATATAATGAATCATTAGTGTGTCAAATATTACTCGTAATTATGGCTGGGAGATCAGATCATAATGAAGTACACTATTGAAGTGTTCCTTTTCCTTCATTAGAGCTCTAACGAGGAAAAATGTGCTAGAATTGAATGTGTTTTGGCATATAATATAAATCTGAAGATCAGCTGTACATCTGCAGTTATGAAAAATAAGAAGAAGACATGCAAAGTACAAAATATAATATTATCAATATTCGTTTTAATATAATGTTTTTTCATTTCTAAATCGTTAAATTGGTCAATATAATAAATAAAAACTAAGGTTATAGCATCGATTCGCTTCATTTCACTTCTTCACTGTAATTAGTATGTCAAAACCAGTTTGACAGTACAATTTAATTAAAGAAATGACTGTGTGTCTGCAGTTGCCTAATGAATCATTATGGTCTAATGAGTTGTCAGTTAATTATTCATTAGGAGCGATGTGTATCTAGGGAATTAATCACAGCCCGTCAACAGAATCTTAAGCTACGTTCCCACTTGGCAGTTATTTCTAACACAAATGTGCCAAGTCTCTGAGAGAAACGTCTTCACTAGAGAGAAAAGTATCGATATTTTTTTCTGATCACAAATGTGTCAGAACGTGAAGCTTAGATCAGCTGTCCAAATTATCCACTCCACACTAGACACATAATTTTTCTAGAGATTCTCAGACATTTAACTCAGCTGGCTGAAATCATCAGCGGAAATGGGACTTTCAAGGAAGAAAACTGCTGTGGCAATAATTATAATAAAATTATTTTATAAGAAAATCCAAAGTAAAGAGTCAGCGTGGGTGAAAAAATGGATTTCGAGGAGATCTGAATATGACAAATAAATATAATATTTTAATAAAAAAAAAAAGGATCCCGCACAGTTTGTTTCCACCTTGTATTTAAAATATCTGCGCAAGAAAGGCTCTCTACTTTTCACAGTACTGACACGCATAGACATCAAGTGTACCTTTAGAAAATATGAAAATATTTTTTCTGGAATCGTCGATCATGGCGTGTCGTTCTTGTCAGAGAGAAAACGTGACAACTTTGCAAATTTGGTTTAATCGGAAAGATGTTTTCTTCTTCTATCACGATAAAGCTACATAGGTCACATATAGTTCAGGAGGTAGCGCCCAAATGAAAAAGTCATAGTATACGGGCTGATTTTGATATACTTAGATAATTGATCTCGTACAACTAATCATTAGACTGAGCGTCAGTTGCTCAATTAGCAATGGGTGTGTTTGCGAAAGTGGTAAAAAAAACTTTGTTTAGTAATAGTACGCCGACTGAAACTTTTTTTTATAAACAGTTGACATCATAGTGAGTTGAAAAACATCGTCAGCTGCATCGTGGAAGGATTATGCGACAGCAGCTCGCATGTACTTTTAGTGATAGTTGTAGTGAGGAAAATGGCTATCACAGTTATTTGTCTAGATAATCACCTCTTGAAGATTAGGATGTCATGAAGTGTTGAGACTTCAAAGTTCGTGAGTAGCGTGGATGAGATGCCTTTCTTTTGCTACAATATGTCGTAACATGAGCTTCGTGTTGCAAGACGATGTTGAAGGGAAGATAGTGCGTCTGGTGTCAACGCCACTAAAGGCTGTTCAGCGTAGGTGGTGCTTGATACCTTGACTTGACTTCGGGAAACTCAATGTTACCATTGGCTTCTTGGGAACGTCTGGACACTGCTTAGCACCGGACACGACCCAGCAGTGATGTAGAGAGAAGACGAGAGTTTCTTTAGCTTTGAGAAAAGTTAATTGACTGGGCTATAAGTATACGGCCTTGTGTTAGAAGTCCAATTTAGAACACTGAGGATACGGGTAGGTACTAATAGTCAACGGACTATACGATCATGAAGGTGCTTCAGGAAGACCGGCGTTACTGAAAGATTAGTAACTAGCGACTTTGACCTTGTTAAATTGTCTGAGTCAACACCATGTCATTCCCGTATCCTCGGTGGCTGTAGTCGAATTGTTGCTGTTGTTAGCGTGTACGGTAGCCTCGACAGGGAATGCCCGTCCATACTGTAAGACCTAGATTAGATTGTTGGCTTAAACAGAATTTATTTAATAGAAATGGGCATTAAAATAAAGATGCATTGATGATAATCCACCGGGGCTTTATTGAGCTCATGATATCCAGTTTAATTCTTTCTTTTCTAATAATTATTTGCTATACAAAATTGCTGAGTAATTTGTGTTCTCGTTGACATTCAAAATAATAACTTTTTCCGTTCAATTCTGACATCAGAATAATCTTCTCTGCTTTTTACAATTCAAAATAAAAATTTTAGCCTAACTAGCTAAACTCCCTTGGGTCGTCAGCAAGGTATCTCAAGATATTCAAATACAGCGGTGCTTGCGATTTATTGAATGTACAGCTCGGAACAAAAGCGTCGCCACAAACTTGTAAGAACAGCACGTAAAATAAAGTAATAGCCTGAAAGCTCGTCGACGTAAAGATCTGTAATTTGGTACATGATGTTTCCATAGCAATAGTAAATGAAATTTCAAAAACGGATTAAATCAGGCAACACCTTCTTGGTGTTGCCATATAAACATTTAAGTTTTTACTGTGAAAACGATCAGTCTTAGACATTTTTATTGTATTGAAAGTTCTTTAGAATACGAAATCCAATCAAATTGGTTATAATCATTTTTACTCTCCGACGAACCGTTCTAAAAATATATGCGAAAACCACTTCAACGATCAAACTTGCACTGATTGGTGACCATACGAAATTACATACGGGCATTCATCTAGGATATAATAAGAATTGGTATTAGACCAATTCTAGCTTTTTTACTTATTCATATGATATTGCAATATTGACGAATCATTGGAAATTCCCGGAACCAATGTGTATTGTAAATTTTAAATCATTCTAAAGAGCACTCATATTTCCGAGCATTATGATACAAATATCCGTGTCTGACCAATTGTTATGATAATGAATTTAACATCAACTATTATCCTGGCCAAAATGTATAAACAACACATCCATGAATACAAAGGAAAATCATTCTCCATGAATCGGGAAGAAAACTCTGGTGTGCATTCAGATCCATTCGGAGTTCGAAAAAAGTGAGGAAAGATTGAAAGTAAATCGTTTGGCCGAAAGAAAAATAACTACATGGATTGAAACAGATTCATCTTGAACGAGAAAATGAACGCAGCAGTTTTCTCCATTCATAATATATTTTGAATGAAAAGAGAATTTTTTATGTTTTTGTGGTGATTTTAATTTGCCTAATATTGATTGGCAATGGAATTTAGAAGAATCTATGTTAATACCAAAGAATGTCACATCTGAAGTAGAATATTACGTTGTAGATAATTTGGTAGGAATAGATTTAATTCAATCGAATTCAATAACAAATATGTTTAGTAAACTGTTAGATCTAATATTTATAAGTAACGAATTAAAATTTGAAGTTCATGAAGTTAGTACTCATTTAACGCCTATTGATTTTCATCATAAAGCTGTTAATCTTTCCATTTCTGTTTATGAATTTTGTTCTCACTGTAATGAAGCAGATATTTTTGAATATAATTTTGTTAAGGCTGATATTACCATAATCTTAATAACTTCCTTTCAAATTATGAATGGAATTCGATATACTCGGATGATTTACATCAAATGTATAGCAGGTTCTTGGACGTTATTCATGAAAGCCTTAAAAAACATGTTAATGCTAAGAGAAGCTCATCCAATAAGCATCCAAAATGGTTTAAAAAAAGTGTTATTAAACTTAAAAATGCTAAATCTAAGGCGCATAAAGCTTTTAAAAAATCTGGCAATCAATACAATTCCTAAAATTCTTGACTCGTTGATTCATTCTAAAGTTACATTTTTAACCAAAGAGATTATTTCATTGGAACAGCATAGTTTTATTCCTGGTCGATCATATGTGTAACTAATCTTACTTCTTTTTCATATTACGCTATTAATGCTATTGAAGATTTATTTCAATTTGATGTTATTTACACGGATTTCTCTAAAGCCTTTGATAGAATTAATTATTCTCTTCTTTTATGTAAACTTAGTATACTTGGCTTGCACTCATCTTTTTTAATATGGATTCAATCCTATCTGACTGATCGTAAACAATACGTCAAAATTGGTAGGATCCTCTCAAGAGAGATAAACGCTTGCTCTGGCGTGCCTCAAAGTAGCCACTTAGGTCCTCTGCTCTTCTTGCTTTTTATTAACGACATAGTAGAAAGTTTCAAATTTATTAGATGTTTTTTGTTTGCTGATGACTTGAAATTGTTTTTAAAAGTCAATTCTATGGATGATTGCGCACTCATTCAACGTGATCTTAATAGTCTCTCTGATTGGTGTTCTATAAACAATTTTCATCGTTTATCCAATCCAATAATTTTTAATTATCTTATAAATAACAGTACTCTTCCTAGGGTTTTTGAAATTAATGACTTGGGTATTATACATGATATTATGTTAAGCTTCATTCCACATGTTGAGTTGATAGTTTGTAAGGCTCGTAGATGCCTAGGTTTCATTAAGCGTAATTCTAAAGACTTCAGAGATGTTCACACTCTTAAAGTTCTCAACTTCGCTTTGGTAAGGTCTATTTTAGAATATTCAAGTGTCGTTTGGTGCCTCTATTACAAAGTTCATATTGATCGTCTTGAATCAATACAGAAAAGCTTCACTAGATTTGCGCTTTACAAATGTAACTATACCGATATGATAATTTACCTTCATATTCTGTAAGATGTTTACTTTTGGGTTTTTATCTCAATTGGAATTACGACGGGAGGTTAATTGTGCGACTTTTGTTAAAGATATTTTGAATTACAGAATTAACTCGCCCGAGTTATTATCATTGATTAGTATATATGCTCCCGAAAGGCCAATTCGCTCTAGGTGCTTCCTGTATATTCCTCATCACAGAACAAATTATGGTAATCACGAGCCTATTTCAAATTGTTCCTCAATGTTTAATAAATTTTCATCAATTGTCGATACTTCCATGCCAAGAGATAGTTTTAAATCCTGTATTTTCGATAATTATAGAAGTGTTAACTCATCTTAGAATTAATTTATACATTAACTGCACGTCTGTAAGATATTGTAATCTGTAGATAATTAAAATAAATAAATAAATAATTAAAAGTTGTTAATTTCTCAAATAATTGGTACTATACATATATTAATAGAATTCCGTGCCATATCTCGTTTGAGAGCTTCATTCCTTCTTCATGTTTCCACTAATGCATGACTAACAGAAACATTAATACTAATAAAGACAAAAGTGTTAAAAATAAGTGAAAGTACGCCATATTTCCGCGCCACAAACAATCTGTTTGAATCCCAAATGTCTTAATGTTCTAATTCAAATCTACTACTACTCCCCCTAAGAAAAAGAAAGAAAAACTCCCTTCAAATAAGCTCAACATATTACTCCACATAAAAATTCAAAATGACACTTTTTTTGTCCTCTGAGTGTATCCATTATTGTGCAACCCATACATATACTTATACATACATATATCCAGGACCTTAAGGCGAGGCGAAAATTGTGCATCATTTGTTTAATAGCTCAACGGGCATACCCTGGAGAACGAATACAAGAAGAAAAATGTCAAGCATTGTATAAGGACAGGAAAACTCAGTAACTTCAGTCCTCATTTACAGCCCGTGGCCTGTGCACAATTCTTTCAGGACAACAAGAAATCCAATGTTGCATTTCAGGGCTCTGTAGTCCTTTCATAAGCTCTATTTGCACTGCAACACAGTTTAAGAAGCGAAAGTAAACGCTTCAGGATCTGGAGGCGAGCCGTCCTAGAATGCATACAATGTTACAAAATGGTACAGCAAAATTGCATACACGCCTCAGTTATCAGACAAGGAAGATGGCATTTCTACTGTGTCTTGATGCTAGAAGATTTACCCGGAGATGATATGGATGGAGGACATGTCCTATGGTACGTACCTACATACCTACCTATCTATGCACCTATACCTACTGGTTTTGTTTGAAGAAAAACTGTGTTTTGTACGGGTGGTGAACCGAATGGTGTAGCTTTTCTCGTCCTTTCGACTCTCTTTAAATGTACTTCTCCCTACCCCTATAATATCCTATTCTATCCTAACCATTCCGTCTTCTACTAAGGCCTTTAAGCTTTCTGCTCCAGTAATGTTTATTCAAGTCAAAGTGAAGCATATGAACGAGCTTTCTATAGGGCAATAACGTTGAATTTATGAATCCATTTAGAATTGGGAACCAAATAAAACTTTGACGGCTGCGAGATTTTTATGGTTTCTTCGACTATTGGAAATTTCCTTCTTATTGAGATAACGACGGTCTCTTTGTGTTTGCATCGATTGATATGAATCGATTCCGATGGTACTTAGTGTATCTTTTGAATCACAGTAGTGATAAGATTGGGAGGGCTTCATATGTACGCGCCTTTTATCTTCGAGTTTGTTTTTCGTTATGTTATGAATAACTGGGCCATAGATGTAGCACAAAGAGATTAAATCTGTTAGAGTTTAGGTTATTTTAGTTGTAGCAAAATGTTTTATGGAAATTTGTCGAGGATAATATTATAAGATTAGATATGTAGTAGTATATGTATGGAAGCAAACTACATACATAAGTGTTGGAATAAAGGCTAATGGCTACGTAATGGAATGTAGTCACGTTCTGAGAACTAGTTTTAGTTTTAATTGAATCTCGTTGAAACTATTATTGAAGTTCGACAACTTTTGATTTGACCCTTTTAAATGGTGTTCCGGTTTCTCTAACCAACAAATTTAGGTTTATCGATTATTTTTTTCTTTTTGTGTTATTTTAGAAAACTTCGACTTTTCATATTTAATTGAATATTCCTAAAGATAAGAGGTGTCCAGAATAAAAAGTGATCATACATTTCAGTTTGCCAAAATGTAGAAAACTGATCGATCGCGTTCATTGTTGTTTCATTTTCTTCCCCACACTTAATAAAGTCGATGCACACTTACCGGCACAGACAGGCAAAATATTTTTAAGCTAATTCACATCAACCGGCGACGCCAGATAACGGCACGAAACAGAAACTTTATTGCCGGTCGCTATCGGTGGCTAGAAACCAGACCGGCATTTGTCGGTTGCTGGTCTAGTTGGGAACAGGATAACTTTTCTATAGTTTTCTCGCGATACCTGCCTTAACTGAAAGTTTCCTTTCCGTTTCATGTCGTTATACGTGTACGAAAAATGCCGGTGCCCGTCAATGCCTGTCTGTACCGGTTCGTGTTGTGCCGGTAAGTGTGCACCGACCTTTACTTTAGATATATTTTTCAGTCAGTCATTGGTCACTACATATATGAGGAAAAGATTTCGTAAGTAATCAAGGAGTCAACGATATCCACTTGTATCATGTTATGAGTATCTTTTAATAGATTGACACAGTTTGTCAACGTTGAAGTCATCATTGATTTTGTCATATTCTTGTCATAGTTGACAAAACAGTGAATATGTAATACATGACAGATATCCAAACCTCTCGATCATGGATGCCGCAGCGAAACTTAAAATCCCGAAGTCTATCATTCAGGACACGAAGAAAGGACTGAAGCTGAAAAATTTCAATGTGTGTAAAACTCGTACCCGAAAGCTGTACACAAAATATTTTTTTAACATAGTTCTTCTGCTGTATCATGAAAGATGAAATTAATTGTAAAACAGACTTCAGCCAAATTCCAGGTTAGGAGTTTTATGTTGCCACACATCGGAGAAGAGTAGTCCAAAAGTTCAGAGTGCGAAGAACTTCAAAGTAGAGATGTATCGGTCCGAAACGAAGGGATCCATTCTAAACGGGTCCAAACAAGGAATGAACAAAAAAAACGAGCAAAAAAAAGCCAGTAATAAGTGATGAGTGAAGTGCAGAAATGTCGATGCACTCCTAGAATAAATCGACTGCACCTTCATGAATTCTGCCAGCTGTTTATACCTGTAGGCTGCAATGTACTTTTACACTAGCAAACTTAAGCCCAACACAAATATAGGTCCGGTCCGGTCTTACCTAATTTAGCTTTTGTGTATAATGGAACGAAAAGGTGCGCATCGTTTTTATCATTCCCTGCATCAATTGTGTAAAACCAAGTCGTTAAATCCACCGACTGGCCTCGTGTTTTTTACAAGTTGGTAAAACTGAGAGGTGTTGTTTTTTTCGTTTTAATTGGTAAAAGTGAGGCTTTGTATGCCAGCAACTTCAGTCCCACGTGAGAAATTTTGTTTGAAGCTTAACCAAGTCCTTACTGATAAAAGGAATCGACATTTTGATATGCTTATATTTTTATTTGGAAACTATATTGTCAGTTCTTAATTCTATAATAAAAAATCAGCTGAACTCACATCTTTCTTTGAATTGAATTACAAAAGGAATGATGAAACGGGTCCGCGGAATCGGGTACAAATTAGATGATCCGGATTCGGTTCCAAATATTCCTCGGAACGACAGATATCTACTTTAAAGTTCCCACAAAAACATATTATCTGGCAAACTATCTGTTCCTGTGGTCAGTAATCCAGACCATTCATCACAAAAGTGTGCGTCAGCGGTCAATTTTTTTCCGAAGGAATATTAGCAGAAATGGCATCGTCAGGCGTTCATCAGGTCCAACAGGACTTTTGTAATGTTTTGGCCTGATTTGACAATATCTCATTATAGCAAAACAGTAATGAAATTTTACCACCAAAACGTCATCAATGTTGTGCCTAAGGAAGAAAATCCTCCAAATTACCCAACATTTCGACCTATCGAACGCTACTGGGCACATGTGACAAAGAACAAAGCAGGACGATCGAAATTTTCAAAAAACTATGAGTTTTGATTATGTAGGTACGAAATGTAAGGGGTTACATGGGTATCAAAGGCTAAAAGAAGTATATTTTCTCTATTTTTTTTTATATTCAAAATTTTAAGCATATGAAAGAGCAACATTTAATGAAAATATTATAAAATTTTCATGCACAAATTCCGCCGGTGCTGGCTTTCCGGAGACCCTCGTGGTGGTCAGGATAACACCTGATAGCCTTATCTCAAATTAAAAACCCAGTTTTTTCTCCTAGTAGATAAGTATTGCTCGTGACTGAACGAAGGATTAAAAAAAAATTGATATTTGAATTTTAGGCAGAAGGATAAAGCATTACAAAATGGCGACCATTCAAATAACGGTTTTATCTTTCATTTTTTATTTCCAGAATTTTTATATTAAACAAATATTAAAAATAGTAGGACTGCCATAATTTTAGGTCGAACAATATCCACGAATCTTTTGATTTCTATGCACAATTTCGTAAGGATCAGATCAGTAAGTAGAACCTATCGACATCTTGGCTCTGTCACTTGGGCTAGTGCGAAAAATGCTGGTTTTGAGAAGCATCCGCAACCTGTTATAAAGGCTACTATTAAGAATAGACCCAGTTTAGATGAGTCAGTATGCTGCCTGTGCCGCACGAAATCTGAAAGTAGGATGATGCTGATGGTACCTCAAACGATAAGAAAACTAAATCGTTACAGTTAAGATCTGGAGTGGAAAGATAATTTAATTACTGGCTCAGAGCTCACAGGTTTTTTTTTTTATATTATCTCCAAAGAATCTGCTGCCGAACAAATCTGAAGCGACTATTGTATGATTAATATTTACTTGGAAAATTTAGTATAAATATCACTTGACCAAATTGACCTTATGTATCACTTGACCAAATTCACCTTATGTGACCCTCATTTGTTTCTTTTATAGTGTGGTATTCTGTCTCGACACCAACACCTTGGTCCGTTTTTGTATAGTTTTTACAGGAGATCGTAATCAATTTTCACATAAGCTAGTTGAGTTTGTCAGCTCCGTTCAAGGTTGAAAGATACACACTCTCAGGGCCAGATCTAGCACATTATACATCGTCTAGTTACTCCGAGTTTATCTAATCAAAACAAATGAGAACCATCCAGCTTCATTTTACACTGAAGTCATGACAAGAAGATTTCAAGTTATCACTTGATATATTCAAAATCTTAGCCAGGATAGCCAATTATATAGAGAAACCTAATTTTATATGCAAAGACGTCAATCGGAAGACATGTGGGATGAAAATCAAAAGACCGCCCTAACATATACACTTTTCCTAATATACGACAGATGACAGTCCCATTATTAGGATACTGAATCAGAGCCTCGGATAAAGATAAGTAAAAGAGAACCAGGTCTCCAGTCATGGAATGTTATTCAAAGAAGCACATATGCATTTGTTAATTTTGTGAAGCGTTCGATTGACGTGAAAAGTTGGAATTGTATTGGCTACACGATGCGACACGATAATAATAATATTTTATATCTGTTCCTTGCCGAAAACCAACAAGAAAGTTATTCTAAAAAGTGATCTATAGAATCAATTGAATGACAGAGGAGTCATCAACTCGATGGTCAGAAAAGCAATTATAAAGCTGCCGGCCTTGTCGTGATTATCATACTTCATATGACAAATTAAAAAATAAATAAAGCATCATAACCTCAAATATTAACTAAATTAGTATTTTTACAAAAAAAAAAAATCTAAAATTTTTAATTCAGAAAATCAAAATTGACCCAAATATATTTATTTCGAAAATTGCTAGAAACATCGGTTTCCAAAACCAATTAATACCCCCACTTCTACTATACGCTTATCAATTTTCTATATTACGGGAAACGTACCATTAATTTAGTTAGTAAAATGAATTTTCTACAGTTGAGTAGCCCGAGAATTGAATTGTAAAAATAGTAAATGGAGAATACTAGCAAAGGATAAATTCCTCGGAAGTTCAATATTGATAGGAGCTTTAAATTTTATTGAAAATCGGATATTCAATATGAACAGCATTTTGCAAAACAAACGAAAAAAAATAAAAAAATAATAATAAAAGTAGAGAAAAAAATGGGAGGGAAAAGAGTATTTTTACAAAACCTAAAAACTCAGCGGTGCAACTGAAGCCGGTGGATTGGCAAAGGATGCCCTGAGCAATTTCAATTATTCGAGAGCATTTGGAAACTGATTTACGTTTGGATTTTCGTGGTAGTTAAAAATTAAATTAAAATTCGAAATAAATTGCTTTGCCGTGTTGAAATGCAGTAGAATGCCAGGCTGCCTGGCTACCAGATGCCAGCTTCTATGGAATGTGCTTGGATGACAAGGTTTCGTGAAAGGTTTCCACTGAAAGGCAATAGTAGTAGTTATAGTCGCCCACTTTGAAATTGAATTTAATTTTGGTAAACGACGATGAGGCAACAGGAAACACAGTGCTGTCGTTCCGTGTGGGTATACAGAGTTCGAAACCTTCCTCATAGTAAAAATGTAAAAAGCATTGTGTTCTCTTGAAACTATGAAATGTGTTTAAATGAAATTACCAAAAAATAAAAATCGATCCAAAAGAACATATACACACCCCCAGTAAGTAAGAACGAGCCATGAGAATTAACACAACAATGTTCCAGTAATCTTAATCCTCTGAAGGATGGATAATCGGAAAACAGAGAAGCTCTCTGTTAATTTTATGCTGACGGAAATAAACTTTTGGAAACTTAATAATCACACATAATACAAATATCAGCAAGCTTATACCTATTAGGTATATAGCGTGGGAAGAGGAGGGGGAAAGGAAAACTTTCCTTTAGCAAGACTAGTCATAATAAATGTGCAGAGCCTCAGTGTTAAAGTTTGGAAAATTCAAAACTTTGCGGCTGAGTTTATAATCCTCTGATCACCAAAGTTTATGAACTGTGTTTGCTCATTGATGGTTAAAACATGAACTTAAAGTCTGGTGCATATACGAACTAAGCCAAACATTTCGGATCCGAAGTGCACTTAATGGGACCCGTTCTAGAAGTTTCACCCAACTTTAGTTAAGTGCACCGAATAATATAATGAAGAGCCTTTGTCTTAGCATCTGATGATAATTAATCTATCCTTAAATGAGTGAAAATCTGCTTGGGGTGTTCGTTTATCTTAAATGAAATGAATATTTTGAGAGGATACTTAAGTCGATAGCATCAATTGTTGCATCTTATTAGGTAAACATGTTTAAATTCTTGTGATTTTTACTGCGGTTTTCATCAATCAGTGGATAAGCGTCAGTCAAATCTCTTTTATTTCCTTCTATATGTACCAAGTAATAACAATAGATTTTCTACTATCGAACTCTAACTAAAGTCTTAATTATAGGAATAAGCTGCACTCAAATCCAATCAAAGAAATATTGAATATATTAAAATCCTATTATTTAGCTGTTGTATCTATTTTATAGTTTTATGTTGATGAGACATCTATAACAAAGTAGATGGATGATATTTTTGTTCAATGTAATCTTGTAATGGGGGTACAGAAAATGCTTGTGACTATATTTGATAGTTACTAGCACTTTCAATTTATATAAAGTTAGACGCAGAAATCAAAATATTGAACAATATAGTTGCGCTTTGTAAAAAGATGTTCTGTAATGGACATTTCTCGTACTTAAAGAAATGTTAGAAAAATAAGATAAAATTTCTGTGAATATATCAATGCAGGACTACCTCTTGGATTTGGATGGGTCTTTTATACATATATTATGATACAGTTTAATGTGTTGAATATGGATTTATAGTTAGAATTTGTCGCTAAAGTTACATAGAAGTCAAAAGTTATTCATCAGAACAAATTCCTTTCGTATCGTTAACAATAAATTAAATATGTAGGTATTACAAAAAAAAACAAAAAGTAAGACTATAGTTGGACCTCATCCAAAATGATCTACGACCAAGGCCGTATATATATATATCACGAATGGGAGGCGTTTATCTTAGTAGGCTAATAATTTTAAGTAAATTTAATATATTAATCTATTAAGCATATAATTTGTGATAACATCCCAATTGAATTGAATAATTCTATTCATTTATAAGTGATAAATTTAGATAAGTTACTTCACGGTAATTCTCAATTAATGTTTCGTTGGTCTGCCTGCAGCATAAGGTTTCGGAAATTTAAAAATTTATGTTTGAAAACTTGTTGTTTAACCCTATTTTTATTGTATATTATTTAAATTCCAAGAAAAAAACTTATTTTTCCTTCTTCCAGTGAAGTGAGAAGTACCAACTTCATTCATTTCAAATTAAACATTTCGATGAAAGATTTTATTGCTGCGGTCAAGAAAGCATTTTAAAAAAAATGAATAAAAAAGAACAAGTAAAAAAGATAGAATAGATCAAAGACCAATTCTTACGATACCCTAGATGAATGCCCGTAGGTAATTTCGTATACGGTAATCTCTATCTGCGCAAGTTTTATTGTTGAGGTGATTTTTCGCATTTACTTCTAGAATGGTTCGTCGGACAGTAAAATTATTATATCAAGTCTTATAGCATTTCATATTCTGAACAACTTTTCAGTACAATGAAAAACGTCGAGGACTGATCTTTTTCACAGCATACGTAAAAAACCTTAATTTTTATATGGCAATACCAAGAAGGGGTTACCCGATTTAGCCTATTTTTGCAATTGAATTTGCTATTTTTATGAAAACGCCTTGTACAAAAATTTCAGCCTTCTACGTTTACGCGTTCTCAGGTAGTGTCCAAATATAATAGTGACAAACGAAATTTTTGTATTACAACCCCACGGAAATGCTCGATTTGTCTCATTTTCGAACTTAATTTTAGTTTTTGTTTTTGAAACCCGAGTGCGAAATTTCTAATTTCTCTCTAAGTGCACCATTCTCGAGTTACCGTGCACACCGACCGTGTCGGACGGACGGACGAACAGACGGACATGCAAAAATTAAAATAACTTCTAATATTATGCTTGGGTATTCATCTATTTTGCTCTAGTAGCATTATTTCTATACGTTACAAAAAAATGAGAAACTTAGTATACCCTATGATTTCATCATCTAGGGTATAAAAACAGTTTATTTTTTAGGACATTTAGATATAACAATGCGATTATCTAAAATGTCCTAAAAAGTAAACGAATAATGTTTGAAGCTATTTAAATAAAACCATGGGGCGCTATGAAAAATATTCGCTACCATGTTATAATTAGTTACAACAAAAGTTATTGTTTTAACGATTAAAAACCAATTAGACTATAGGAAGATTTACATTATGATAGCATGCTTTTTTTTCCAGATATTGTGAGGAAGATAGCTTATTGAAATTTAAATGCTACCAAAGCAATCACTGCAATACCTCACACATACCCTCCCTACTAGTTTTAATGGCAAAAATCGCAAATTGTCAAACAGTCAAATTGTCAAAATGGAATACATTTTTCCAAATCAACTGAAAAATTTTTTAAAAAAGACCACTGCTTCCTGTTTCTAGTCGAGAGACTACCTCCCAAATACTTTGAATCTTTTTCATAAAAAACTATTTAAAAACTTTGAATTTCACAATATTTAATTACAAATTAAAAACGTATTTTTACTTTTTTCATTTTGAAAGATAATTTAAAAAATACATATAATACTTAATATAAAATTATAGTAAAACGTGTTGCCAGTAGACAAAATGGACAGATTGGTGTTTGTCAGTAACAATGTTTTAGTTCCAGCACTCATAAAAACTTTGTATGCTTGAGAACTTTTTACGGAAATAACCCAGCAAACAATTTGGCGAGGTTTTGCCAAAAGTAAGGAATGAACAAAAGTTGTGAAACAGGGACAGCATTATTGCATTAAAGTGTGTATATGATTGCATCTCTTTCAACTATTGCCTATTTCTCGCTTTTAGCAAGCCTCGGGCAAAATTTGCAATATTTCTTCTATCAAATTCGCTATTATTAAATTTTTCAACAATGCTTTTTACAATTTATTACAATTGCTGACGTATTTTATTTTCCAATGTAGCGGACTCAAATTGTAATAAAATTATAATAAGATATTGTGGAAATATTTAAAAAAGATTGCCCTTACTTTTGTGAAATACAGAATGTCAATCCAGACATATTAAAAATAAGTTGAAATTGGTAAATTAAAAGTAATTTACTTAATCCTCGCAATTGGCAAGTATATAAAATATATATACTTGCTTTTGGTAAGGAATATGCGAATTACTTATAAATTACCGATTTTAGCTTACTTTCGTATGTCCGTTTAGTCCGCCGCCTAAATTACAAATGAGCATTTGGCAATATCGTTTTCGAGGGTTATGCTTGCCCCTGGCAAGTTACTTTCGACTTATTTTCGATTCAATTTGTTTGCTGGGTTGCTTCGCAAGGGGCAATTATTATGTAAACCAATACTAATTTGATTGAAAAGCATCAAGGTGTTTGCAATTCATGAAGAAACATATATAAATTTAAGCCCAGATGAGACTCCTGATGAGCATTCATTAAATCTCATCGAAGGGCTCATTGGATATCATGAAACTGCTCGATATATACTAAACCAGCAATAAATATATATTTATTCTTGTCATCACCGTATCAGATGACATTTCTATTAGGAAAATTTGAATTGTTTTTTGTGATTTATTTATTTAAATTTTTAAGTTATTTATTTTAAATTAATTTTTTGATTTGTTTTTCTGCGGAAAACTGTCGTCAATATGCTGAACAAGACGTTATGTCCATATCCTTACGCCTCAGCGTCGAATTCGGAAAAATATATGAAATCAATTGTAAAATCAGATTTTAATTTATGAATTCATCATGACACCCATTGCTGTGCTCATTAATAAGCTCATCGTGACACTCATTGACATGCTCATTAATAAGCTCATCATTATGTACTCATCGAAGTAGTTATCTAATATTTTAAAATACACAAACGAGAAGCAAATAATAAATAAGTGAAAGAGATGCAATATTTCAAGCACACTAACTGAGAATTAGTAAATAAATGATCTTTTCTCGATTTTGATTGAAAACGTGAATAAATTTCATCAGGATGTTCATCTGATTACTCATGAAGAGCTCATTGATGAGCTGATCTTTATATATCTACCAGAGAAGCTACCATCTACTGATGTTATATATATATATATGTGTATATATACATATATACTGTACTGCTTATTGTTTTCCCTCTATTTTGCATACGTTTTTCCGAAAGTTGCCTTACCTGAAGAAAGATATAAAATGACACAACCAAATTGTTGCGAGCAGCTACATAAAGAATTGTGGGTAAAAATTTGACTTATCAGATTAACAAATGTATAGGCTACTACAATGGGAGGGGTTTGAACCCCTCAAACCCACCCCATATATATGGCTTTGTCTACGACTACTACTACTACTACTACTACTGCGCTCTCAGCATCAAAAACATAAGTGTAAGCAACTATATTCATGGTTGCTTGTGACTATAATAGGTATTTAAGTATAGCTGCTGGTGACTATTATAAAGTTACTAATAACCATAATAATAGCTGAATTAATAAAATTAATTTAGAAATCATATTAGTGTATTCAGAGGAGTAGGATCGTTGTGAAGTGAAATGTAAAAGTAAAAAAAATCATTTTAGTAATTAAATACTTGTAAACTGGTAAGTAGGAACTGACCAACTTATTGAAGTACTGTGATGAAAATTAAATTGGGTTTTCTTTTTTATACTTATCTGCATAGCTCATAATATTTGCACTTCGGAATACTTCAAACAATTCCCAGCATTACGTGAAAAGATGGACATAAACTTGTAAATACAATTAGCTTTATTATTCTATAATGTAAACAATTTAATTTCATTTTTCTAGTAACTACATAGATATGAAAAAGGATCAGCTTTCCAGTTTTGAAGACAAAACTTTTGATGCTCTACTGAATAAAATATATTTATAATTCCTTTTATAATTCCTCGATCAAGAAGCTACATTATTATGAATATAATCTGTACCAATACTAAAATAGTAGCGGATATTATTTCAGGTCTGATGATTTTCGCATTACACGGCGTATAGTGATGTTAGGGATTTCCATGGATCTTCAATAATTCTTAAACCAGAAGAAATTCTTTAAAACTGTCTTCTCTTCAAATTTAAGGTATAAAACATAAGGAGCTAAAATTTCCCATATAAAATTTTTTGATTCTTTGATAGAATTTTTTTCCCTGCCTAAATAATAGACAAAAACATTTTCTACGAAATAATATTGCTGAAGATTTCAATGTACATAGTTCTGTACACTTTTTCTACCCCAAAAACAACAAAACATTACTGGGTTAACACAGTCACTATTTCAGAAGAAGATTTAGGAATATTTATCATTTTGAGGAGAAGACAGTTCGTATACTAGCAAAGAGCCATCACTAGAAATAAAAGGCATAATGTAATAGAATAGTACATCTTAACTATTGGCCTTAATTTACTGCCAAATTCTACAAGACTATTCCCGTTTTGCTCTCCCAGAAAGTCAATATTTAAGGATAACAAAAAGAATGGTAGGATAAAAGTCTACGATATTTCGCAAAAGAGCACTTGGCTCAATCGATTTAAGTGATATTCATAGAAATTACCGAGAATATCGGATTATGGTTCAATTAGTATACCTGGAGAGAATGCTGATAATATTCTATTTAAAGGGTTGTGTAGAACACCATAAAATAAAAAATTTTCCGCTATCAGAAAGACAATACAAGGCTTCAATTCCTTGCCTCCAGACTTAAACTAGGCTTGTCGAACTCTTTTGTATTATGGTGTGCCCGAAATTCGGATTACTTTAATTAACAGATTCTTAAACTTATCCAAGGAGAAAATACAAATTTTAACAGAATTTGAATAAAAGGCTCTCAAAAGAAAATCTAACATATCCAGCAACCAAAAATCTGTGGATCATAAAAGCGAGATGCTAGCAACTAAGTTATGAGAACGGAAAGATCCGTAAGCGGTTTCTTAGTTTTGATACCTGATAGTATGGCTGGTATATATTGTACATGTTTGGTCATAACTACTCATGCTCTCAAAGTGATTTTATAAAGGGTTTTCCAATAAGAGGTGTTATTTTAATTAGCCTGCTATTTTAGGTAGATGTCACTTTTGGAGCTGTCATTTTTTTAAATTTGCCAAGTAGAAACTACGCCATTAATAAAAATGGAACGATAAACGATTCAGCAACGCACTGAAATTATTAAAATTCACTATGAAAATGGTGAAAATGTGTCAGAGACGGTTCGTAAAACTCGAACATTTTTGGGTCGTCGTGAAGCACCTTGTCGGACCGCAATACAGAAATTGGTAGAAAAATTCGACCTGTCGGGACAAGTTAGTGATGTGAAGAATAAAACCCGTGCACGTCGCTCAAGAACAGCCGAGAATATTGCTGCTGTAGCCGAAAGTGTTGAAGAAAACCCAGGTTTGTCCATTCCTCGTCGTTCTTTGGAATTAGGCATTCCACAAACGTCATTACACCGTATTTTGCATAAAGATTTGGGTCTTAAGGCTTATAAAGTTCAATTAACACAACAACTCAAGCCGGCCGATCATCAACAACGTCGAGTCTTTGCTGATTGGGTCCTTGAAATGCATGAAAATGATCCGGAATTCCATCGAAAACTCATCTTGAGTGATGAGGCCCATTTCCACCTCGATGGCTTCGTCAACAAGCAAAATTGTCGCATCTGGGGCTCGAAAACCCAAGAGTTATTGTTGAAAAGCCTCTCTATCCTCAACGTGTGACTGTTTGGTGCGGTTTATGGTCCCGCGGGGTCATTGGACCTTACTTTTTCGAAAATGAGGCTGGAGCAACAGTTACGGTGAATGGATTGCGCTATCGACAGATGATTAATGATTTTTTATGGCCGGAATTGGATGGTATTGATCTGGACAACATTTACTTTCAACAAGACGGCGCTACGTGCCATACAAGCAACGAAACCATTGATCTTTTACGGGAAAAGTTTCCGGACCGTGTTATCTCTCGAAGAGGTGATCACAATTGGCCACCGAGATCTTGTGACGTAACACCTTGTGACTTCTTCCTTTGGGGCCACGTGAAAGAGAAGGTCTACGCCAACAGCCCAGCGTCGATTCAAGACCTCAAAGATGGAATTCGTGAGGCTATCGAGGACATAGGTCAGCCACTTTGCGATTTGATTATGGAAAATTTCATGAAAAGGATATGGTCCTGTAGGCGTGGTCGTGGTGGTCATTTGGCTAATGTTATTTTCCATTATTAACGGCATACCTTCCTCTTTATAATGAAATAAAGATCCGATCATTTATCTCCAAAAATGGCATTTTTCTTTGAATATCAAAATAACACCTCTTATTGGAAAACCCTTTAGAAAATTTGAGTTCAATCAACCTCAGAAAAGTCATTTATATTGAAACTATTAAGTGAGTCATTCGAAACCAACCAACAACGCTTCTAGTTAGTTTTAAAAATAAATCAAAAGAAGAGATAAAGTGAAACTTTATTTCGAAACAATAAAAAGTAATGGGCGAAGTAATGGGTGGAGTGAATTTATTCATATTTCACGTCAAATTTAACTTCTACCCATAGTATCAAAACATCCGCCGTATAAAAAGAATCGCTTTACTTAAAACAGGTCGGAAAGATTTCTCTCTTGAAATTTCTACAAAGATGTTACTCCCAACAACACCAGTTTACCACGACCACGTTGACTGACTACCGGTTTCTTACATCTGATAAAAATTTTATGTCAGCACACTGACATTGTTTACGTCTGGTCTGGTGCTGTAGACAGCATCCTCCTATCCCAAAATGAGCATCCATCTATCTACACTATATCCACATCTAACTACACTACTATACACATCCTGGATCGAGTTTGCCATTAAGTAGCCACCCAGAGACAGCATTTTGTACAAGAAAATGTGTTGGAAAAACTTTGACGAAACTTTTGTTCCAGAGAACTGAAGCTAACCCACATGGTATACCTGAGGGAACTTTTATTATTTATGCCACATTCGTATCTGGTTGAGGTGAAAACAACCCTTGCAGCAAGCCTCATATGAGATATACAAAATGAGGCTCTGCCACTCATATAAATCACGTCAGAAGAAGAATTTCATAATTTTTTTTTCGTCCTTGTTCTATGTCTGGCTTGTATATATGTGTGTTTTAGATTATTATCAAGTTGAATGAAAAGGAAGAAAATACCAGAAGAGAAGCCATCAACGGGAAGGTTTAAATGATTTATGTTGAGAAGATAAACCTCTTCGCCGCCGCCACACTCATTGCCTGCTACCATAGTGTCATCCCTCTTTTATATCAGGCTATGCTCCCTATAACCCCTATGCGATTCTAGTTTGACTTTCCGGTCATAGGGTTTTTGGTGCAGTTTTACTTTTTATCGGTTTCCTGGATACGGGAATATACAGGATTCAGAGCGAGAATTTTTTTCTCGGGAGAAAAAAGTGGCTCAAGGGGCTTAGGAAGGAAGCTTGAACGATTTCAGCTTATATAACCGTACCGAAGCATGTCACTTCTGAATTCTAAAGTGCTTGTTTATATACATATGGTGAATTACGCAATGTACCTACCTGGCTGTTTCACGGCCTGGAAATTATTTGCAAACACCGAGAATAACATATACACACATACCTATACAAAAACACGAGCTGCGACCATGTGGAACTGTGATTGAAAATGTCACCTGAGGAATTTTAATCAAAAAACTTTCAAGTTCTTTTTTAAGGTTCTTTGTGTTTACCGCTTTGTGGTTTTGCTTTACGTTTGTCTCGGTACAATTTTTTTTGTTTTTGTTAGATATATTTCCTTTTTTTATATTTGCCTTAATTAAGCAGTTAAAGTAAATTAGTTTTACGGCATACAACTAAGCCATATTTTAACCCGTTTACAAAATTTACTCCCAAACATGGCTAATTTCTATAATAAAAAGAAGTAAAAAGTATTAATTTCGTATGGTGATTCATGTGTGCAAGTTTGATTTTTGAACTGGTTTTTCAAATACATATATTTCTAGTACGGTTAGTCGGACATCAAAAATGATTATAACAAATTTCATACGAACTCATATTCTAAAGAACTTTTCACTACAATAAAAAAAGGTCTAGGACTAATCGTTTTCACGGAATAAGTAAAAAAACAAAATTTTTATGTGGCAACACCAAGAAAAGTTTGCCTGATTTAGTCCATTTTTGAAATGATGAAAGCACCATGTACCAAAGGGGAATACCCACTTTTCATACAACTTTACGCCCGCTACCTCCAGACATGACAGATATCTTAAACGATGTATTATGATACTCTGAACATATTTTATTAACAAAAGTTTATTTCTATTAAGCGAGGAAAGTTTTGGCGATCGGATGTAGCTTGAGCGACTTTCTTTCGTGAAAAAGTGCACTTTTCTACATCTCGTGATTGTGTGGACTTGGTGCGTCATGGAAAATAACTTCCTATCAGAGAAATATTCACATCAAAGCACTAATGGCCATGGAAGAAAGAACTGCAAAAATATACGCGAAATGTAGTATCTGGGGTGTATGTGAACCAAGTATGTGAAAATGGGTTTTCCGGCGCCAAAACCGTCCCAAGAAAGTTTTCTGAATCAGGAAAAATATACACCATCCGATAGTACTCGGCGAAACCTTTAATTCGATATACCACATGCGGTATTGGAATCACCCCCACCAAGGGTTCTTAGGCCCTACACTAAAAGAATGCAGAGAAAAATTTTCTTCTGCGAATTGTAGCTGGTAATGAACTGATGCGAACATGTCCGATCGGACATAATCCTACCGAGTTAGAGCCGATCTGAAGTGCAAAAAATCTAGTACCTCAGTTCGAATAAAAAAGAGGGAAATACTAAAAAATTGAGTATTGGGATGACTATAAATAGCTATTTAAGCCCCTGAGTATAGGAGTGTGGCTACTCAAACTTCTTCTCAGGACCTTAAGCATTCAGTTCTGTACTAGGTTTTCAAAAATGTACTGATCGAACTTTGACCCTTTCCCCAACTTTAACCCGCTAGATAGAAATAAACATTGTTAGTAAAAAATCATTTAAAACATTTGTCATGTCTGGAGGTGTCGGACCTAAAGTTGTATGAAACGTGCGCATTCCCCTTTACTCAGCTTAATAGATCTCTTAATTTCATGTTTTTATTTTCGAAAATTTTCGAAATTCAAATTCGATTTTATGTCAAAATCTTTTTACCGAATTTCATATTTTTATATTTTCGAAAATTTTCTAAATTCGAAATTCACATTCGATTTTATGACAAAATCTTTTTACCGAATTTCATATTTGTTTATTTTCGAAAATTTTCTAAATTCGAAATTCAAATTCGAATTTCTATCAAAATCCTTTTAACGAAAAAAAAAGCATTTCTTCTTCTGCTAACATCGCCTCTTAAGGGGGAAAACGAACCGAGAAGCGCGAAAAAAAACCATTTTTCTAGATTTTTTTGAAGGCAATCTATACCAGTAATCAAACCAATTCTTTTTATATGATAAAGCACATTTTAAAGAATACACAAAAAAAAATTTTATTGAAAAATATCAAATATCCGCCGAGTAATCCTCTGGTCCGTAAAGTACCGCAAAAAACAAGCCCTCCGCGGTACGCACACCTGCTTCATCTGTAATCATCCAAATAAAAAACAAAACAAAACGATTTAAACTGGACAATATAATCTAGTCTTTGTCATATGATATTTTGAAAATATCGATTTTTGACAAAATGGCGGACATTTGAATTTACATAGCGATTTTTAGAGAAAAATACAACCTTATTTCGCCGATTAAAAAAAAACTAAGCCCCTAAAAAAAAATCAATATGACAAAGACTACATAATTATGTGTAGAATAAGCACAAAAAAAGATAATTGCAATCGGTTTATTAGTTTTCGAGATATCTTGCGTACCGACTTCAAAAACATGATTTCGAGAAAAACGCGTTTGAAGGTTGATGTTCAAGTCCGAGTTTTCTGCTTCAAATCGATTTTTCGGCGGAATTGTTTTCTTCGGCCGATACTTATAATAGTTCTGAGATTTTCGAGAACCTTTGTTTTTATCCATTTTGCACCGAATATATTATTTCCGAACGAAAACTTTCGATATAACGCCCGGTTATGCAGACGATGTTACAATAGGGGCCACGGCATATTTCTACCTGAATTTCGTTCGGCCGCTCGGCGCTGACTAGATCGGCCATAACTCCGTTATTTTTTCGAATTTTTGCATGCGGCTTTCACCAGACATTCTTAAGAGCTTAAGCTTGAAGAAAACCCAAACAAAACAAATCGAAAAGTTCGAAATTTCTCGGTGCGTTTTCTCCCTTAATCAAATCAAATTGAGAGTTTATTTGAAGTGGTTTTGGAACGGTCTCGTATAAGGATCAAGGGGATAGAATTTAAGAAACACACTATCCTCCAAAGTTAAGGTAGAAGGATATGTATATATTTTTCGAAAAATATCTCTAAATACAAAAAAATGAAAGAAATGAAAAAATTTGAAAAAATGACAAAATTTGTGAAAAAATTGAAAAAATGAAAAAATTAAAAAATTAAAAAATTTAAAAAAATATGAAAAGTATCTCTAAATACAAAAAAAAATGAAAGAAATGAAAAAACTTGAAAAAATGACAAAATTTGTGAAAAAATTGAAAAAATTGAATAAATGAAAAAATTTGTGAAAAAATTGAAAAAATGAAAAATGAAAAAAATTAAATAATTAAAAAATTAAAAAATTAAAAAATTGAAAAAATTAAAAATTTTAAAAAATAATACTGAAAAAATGGAAAAATGAAAAAATGAAAAAATTGAAAAAATGAAAAAATTTAAGAAATGAAAAAAATATTAGTGCTTAATGTCTTGCGAGTTGCCCTTCACCACATATATTCATAGATGTATCTACGACTACGACCCTACATATGGCAGGTGCCGTTGGTTGGCGAAGCGCTGTGTGATAAGGTTGTGCACTATTCTCTACCATCACCTGTTGGAGTTTATCTACCAGTGAACCCCTGCACGTTACTGAAGGGTTTCTTTACCGTAAGTTTTGTGCGGGAACTGAATCTACTTTATTGTTTGGTATCCCATGGTAATGTTATATCCGAACAGAGCTCTGCTAACCTCTATCATTTGTTTTATAGATCTATTTTGGAGGTCTTTAATAATTTAGGTGTGTTCTGCTATTTTTTGTGTTGTATGTTGTTTCTATTTTCTGTGTGTTGATTTGTGTTATTGACTAAGTGTTTGTGGATTAGTGTGTTGTATTGTGTTCTTATTATATTAAGTTTTATTGTGTTACTAATAAAGTGTTTTCATACAGTGTTATGTTTTTATTTTTATTTTGTGTACTATTGTGTTATTAGCTAAGTGTTCTCAGGTAAGTATTTATTTGCGTATATTTTTCTTTTCAATTTTATATGTAGATTCCTGTATTTTATTTGAATAAATTATTTTTTCATTTATTTATCTATACGAATGCTCTTTATTAGATATAAAATTATTTTAAACTTGTGAGCTGCAAATCTAAGTAAACCAAAAATGGTCCATTATATGTGTGTATTTTTATTGTTTTATTGTTATTCATACTTTAATTGCGTTGACTTGGCTAATTTGGGTGGTTGTCTTATCATGCCAAATTGTTGTAAATACAAGATATGCTTCACTTATATATGTGTGCGTTAGTGACTGCTCCTTAATAACGCCGAATTAACTATTTTCATTTATTTGTAGCGTTGGGGTCACCCTCGTTACGTCCCGATAAATGTAACGATGGTGGCCACCAACTTGAGTGGGCTTTTAGCATATTAGTCGACTATGTCTCCGCCGATTATATCCTATTTTTGCAATACATTATATTGCATATTCTGCCGTGTAGGCGCTTTATTGGCAATACCATAACGTTTTCTGCTCCTGCCACAGAGCGTCATCAGTGGTTGTTAACTAATTTTTTGAGTGAATGGTTACCACCTAGCTTGTGTTTTACGCACGAAAATTTTTTTTATATATGTGTAGAATATGTATTATTCTTACATATATACTATATAGATACATATTATTCTAGTCATTATTCCAGTTCTTATGTCTGGATGATATTAAATATTAAATTGATAGTGAGGATATTATATGAACCTTTTTACTTATTCATATTGCGTGCTAAGGTCCGTAAATCCACTTGAATGTATTTTCTGATATCTGCAGATCCTACATCTAAGTCATTCTTGCTTGTGATAATTCTATCTTTTCTTTTTCACGGTTGCTCTATTCTTAATATTTTTTACACAATTTTGTTTCATCTATATCTCCTACTAAATTCTATTAGTCACGCTGCAATGTCTAAGCATGCGTTCAGCATCATTTTTTGCATTCATTAATGTCCTTGTTCTTTCATGTATTATTCCCTTCAGTGATTCTATATTCTTCAGCTTGGCTTATTACCTTTTTTAATTTTTTATATGTATATTCTTTCTTTATATTTATTTTGATTTTATGTTTTATTCCAGCTTATTTTATAATTTTTCTTGCCTTTATTTCCATGTGAATTCCGTGTTCTGTGTTGTCATGTCTAACCATGCAGTTCGCAGAATTTTCATGAATCTTTGCGTTTGTCAGTTGTTGTTGTTGTTTCTTTTTCATTTTTTCCTTTTTTCATTTTTTCATTTTTTCATAATTTTTTCATTTTTTCATTTTTTCTTTTTTTCATTTTTTCAATTTTTCATTTTTTCATAATTTTTTTCATTTTTTCAAAATGTTTCATACATTTTTTTATAAATATAAAAATGCACTTTTCAGCAGCTTTTATATGTGACTGGACATCAAGATGCATCGATTGGTATCTCGGCAAAGGGAGTGCGAAGATTGGAAGTAGGAATAGGGTGTAATTTATACACATTATGAAATCTGAAATTACTTTCATTGAGCTCCCAAAAACGATTATTCAAAAGAATAACTTCATTCACATCACAAATGAAAAATCTACAGAAATTTAACTACTTAGTAATTTGTGCGTTAAATCAAGGCAAATTTCTAAGTAATCCCTACATCATCCCTATGCCTCTAAGTGCACTATAAAGAAGAAAACATCCCTTACGATGAAAATAGTGAAATAAATATCAGCAATTTTTTTCTTTTCAATTGATTTATATTATGATTACCAAATATAAAACAGAAACAAAATGATACTATTAATTTTTTGATAGAATTGTGCTTTAACCCGATTCCCTTCCCCTCTCACTTAATTTATTCAATTATTTCATATTATTCAAGAGATAAATTTTCTTTTTTCCACATTCCCAAATATATTTTATCTCTGCGCTTGGCAAAATATGTATTTTTCATATTTTTCTATCCTCCCAGAAATATTCGCTAAATATGATGAACTCCACCTCTTATCGCATCATGGCTAGTAAGCATTATCCGATTTCGTACAGAAAAAAAACAGCCAACAAAGTTAAGCTTAGCAGAAAAATCGCTTTACTACAGGTCAAACAATTATTGCGATTGATTACAAATAAATTGGCAAATTGGAGTTTTTCTCGTATTTTTTGTTGGTTGGATTCAGTTTAGTCAGCTTTTTTTTTGGACCAATAATAATCAATTTATGCGGGGGGCAGGGAAGGTAATAATTGTTTATATAGAAAAATTGCTCCGTTTCATATTTTTACTAATGGACTTTAATTATTTATTGGAACTGGAGGAGAGAGAGAGAGATATACATACTAACATAACTATACCAAATAGGATAAATGCTGGAATAACTTCCTGCCGTTTGTGAATGGAGTGGTACGAATCGGAAAACTTGTACAAACAAATAATTTACTAAAATAACTTTGGAAAATTCTCTTTGATAAATATTGGATACTTCAGTGTAAGTTGATTCTCTGATGCTGATAGCAGCAAGATATCGAAATATACGTTACAGGTCTTACGGAAAGAAGTATATAACTGTAGGAGAAGAAAAAGTTATAATTGGTACAAGATTGAGGGCAGACATCGATTTATGTAGTTAGAGATAAATAAAAATATTTAGGTATATTCGATAGATCTAATTAAAAGCGCAAGCATTTATTGCCTCGAAAGAGCTTTAGGTTTATAATAGTCATGTGATATGGGAATCATACACACAGTTTCAAGGTAGTTGCCGCTTTTACAGGCGAATGTATCAGTTTCGGGTTACTACACCTCAAATTCTTTTATTTATTAGATCCTAACTTGAAAATTTACAAGTCTAAGTATAACAACATTATGGGCATTCATTTAAAAATAAAAGGAGATAAAATTAACAGGATGCATTTTGAGATATACTTACAAGGATAAGGGATATATTTATTATCCTTAGTTTTTTTTCTAAAAGGCATACTTTTTATAATTTTCCCTGAAAGATTATAATTTTGTCTTTAAAATGAGTTAAGAATAATGCATACATATGTGATAATTAGATCCAAAATTATGTTTTTCTTAAATTTAACTAAGCAGATCAAAAATCGACAGCTTTAAAGATTTCAAAGTCTTGTAATTCAGGCAGCATGCACCGTAGGATAAAAACATGAATTGTATTATTATCTCATAGCTATATACTTATTTTTAGCAAAAGAAGATCGAAATTGGTGACGGTCGAGTTGAAATCGATTTCCTTTGCAATAATTTTTTTCTGCGAATTTTCTTGACAATTTTTCGTCAGAACTTTTATGCGCCATTGATTACCAACAGCAGTCCAAAAAGTTAGATTGATTCGGTTCTCTGGATCACTACCATTGTTATGTAAGCATGATTCATTTTTTGTTAGGAATTATTACAAAAAAAAAAAACAATTCCACATAATTTATATGCACTGGATATAGTATGATTGATATCATTCCCAGAAATTGGTGATAGTCGAGTTGAAATTCAAACGATTTCCTTTGGAATAATTTTTTTTTTCGAATTTTCTTGACAATTTTTCGTCAGAACTTACATGCGCCATTGATGACAAATAGCAGTCGACAAAGTTAGATTCGGTTCTTGCTACCATTTTTATAAGCATGGATCATTTTTTCTTAGGAATAATTATGAACATTTTTACTCATAATTTATATGCACTAAATATACAAGATTTCCGGAAACAGAAAATTATAGAGATATTCGAGGTAGAATTGATCTTGCTACTATCATATTCTAGAAGCTGGAGGACTAATTTTTTATTATGAAAAAAATGTGTTGATTGTCTTTGTTTTAAAATGTGTATATACTCGCTCCCCCAAATGTTTAAACTAGTACGCTGCTGGACTTTCTGAATGCAAAACAAAGTCATCAGTTCTGTGAGTTGTGTTACTTTGTGTACGTGTTTTACGAGTTTAAACAAAATTTATTGCTGTTTAAAATTGAGTGCAAACAAAAAGCAAAAACCCAAGCAGGAAAGATCTATTTCAAAATTTATTAAAATAAAAAAGATAGACGATAAATCTCAACCTCAACCAAGTTGCAGTATACCACTGCAAGCTTGTCCGACTCAGCCCATGCCAGGTTCATCAAATCATCGTTCTTATGATATACGCAATTTTGTTGGAAAACAGGTACAGTTTTTAATTATATTGTAAATTATTCCATCTAGGACTGTTGCACCATCCTGTTTCATGTAGCCTGCTAAAAATATATAGATAGTCCTAATACTGATATATTATTTTTTATCTCTTCATGATAAGTCTACCACGAGTATTTCAAAAAATTATCTTTACCGCATTTTACATGCTTGTTAGAATAGTCAGGAAACTTATTTGCTTTCAGATTACTGACGAAGACAGAAAGAAACTTCTAACAGAGGTGTGGATGCCTGATGAAGGTTTCATTTTTCTATCTTCAAAATTTGGAAAACTAAACTTAAAGTTCCAACATAACTGGTTAAAAGCAAAAGAATGGCTCGTGTATTCAAAGAAGTTAGATGGGGCATTTTGCAAGTATTGTGTCGGTTTTGCGTCTAGTGGAACTGGAAAACAAGGTTCACCAATTGGTAGGCTATTGAGAGCAAAGTACTCTGATTGGAGACACGCACAAGAAGATTTTAATAAACATGATATTACTAGATTACACACTAACACTAAATTATACGCAGAAAATTTCTTGGCTGTTCTTAGGAGAGAAAACAGGATATTGCAAGTCAAATTGATAAATATGGAAAAAAAACAAGTTGAAGAAAATAGCATTTTTTTATCCCCAATTATCAAGACGGTTGTATTCTGTGGAAGACAGGGTTTGCCATTGCGTAGACACAGGGATGCAGATCATCTTTACGTTGAAGGCGAACAAATAATTACAGAGAATGAGGCTAACTTCCGAGCCCTTCTGAGACTGAGACTTGACAGCGTTGAAAACTTAAAAAAAACGCTTGTTAACTGCTAAAAGAAATGCCACGTACATAAACTGGAAAACATAGAATGAAATAATATCAGCTTGTAATGATATAATTTTACACAAACTTGTGACAAAGATAAATGATGCCAACTGTTTTTCAGTGATTGCTGACGAGACAACAGACATCTCCAATGTTGAACAATTATCTCTATATGTGCCAGATATATAGATCAAGACAATAATAATATTAGAGAGAAGATTTTCTTCAAATTGTCCTGATATATGATATGACGGGCAAGGGAATCAGTGGTGCAATTTAAGCAAGTTAGGAAGTTTTGGGATTGATACGCAGTACATTCGTGGATAAGGATTCGATGGAGCCTCAGCCATGAGTGGAATTTTTAATGGCGTTCAACTGATATAAAAAAGGAAGATCCAAATGCACACTATGTTCACTGCAACAGCCATTTCCTGAATTTGGTCATATCCGACGCTTGTGATTCTAAGATGGTTAGAAATTGCTTAGGGCCTGTTAATAAGGTCTATGACTTTTTCAACACGCCTAAGAGACAAGCTGTGTTAAGTAACTTTTCGGAGACTCCCTCCAAAAAAGTCAAACGGCCAAGTCCCACACTATGGATACAACGGCATCATGCTGTTGACATTTTTGCACAAAAATACGAGGAAGTGCTGAAGGCACTTGAAGAAATATCAACAAAGACACAAGTACAAATGCACACATTTTACTTTGCGCAATTCTTAAACTTGATTTTATTGTATCTCTTCACGTTTGTCAGAAAACTGTTTTCATACAGCCTCCCTCTCGAAACAAACCTTGCTGGTGCCCTTAGCAAAGTTAACCTAATGACAAGTTAGGAAGCAGGCGAGATTTCCGAGAGTTTTAATTTAAAATGCATACGGCAAGAAAAGGAAGAAAGAAAAAAAATCGAATAAAATCAAACTCTCTTTTAAATTTTTATGAATAAAGATAAAAAATGTGAAAGCGCAAATTGCATGCAACGAAACCAGGGACCGAACCAGTTAAGACTTTTTACGAAAAAAGCCAACTTTACCTGTTATTCCTGACCGATAATAATTTGAAGCTAAAAAACCAATCTGGAAAGGCTTTTTATTTTATCTGGCTTTGGTTTTTATTTTATCTGGCAAAAATAAAAAGCCAGCTGGGCTTTCAATTTTTTCTGGCAAAAATATAATGCCAGCTTGGCATTTTATTTTTTCGAGCTGGCAGTAACAGGTTTTGAAGCTGGCTATTTTTTTAAGGAAGTATTAACAGCCAAGCTGGTTTCTTGCTTTTTCTAGCCGAGTATCATTTTAGGCTAGAAAAAATAAATTACCTTTCCATTAAAAATAATTCGGATATGGGAACCCTAATCGCTTTTCAAATAATTTGTCGGCACTCCAGCGTTTTAAGAAGTCCGGCTTTTCGGTAAGTTAATGACGACATCCTAAAATAAGTCAGAAGCAGAGCACATCGTAAACTCATACCTTTCTTTAGTTAATTATTATTAATAATACTTAACTACACATTTATTACCGGATACCGGATAAGAAAAAAAATTCATAACTGGTCCGGACCCCGAAAATAAGAAACCATTTTGGCTTTTTATACTTCCGGCTTCGAAACCTGTTACTTCCAGCCCAAAAAAATATAGAGTCAAGCTGGCTTTTTATTTTTGCCAGATAAAATAAAAAGCCTTTCCAGCTTGTTTTTTTTAGCTTTTTTTTAATAAAAAGTTAAGTTTTCAAAAGCCTTGCAGGAATCGAAACGGGTTTGAAGAGACAATTTTTGGTATATTCCACAAAATTCCATGATCATGATATATCCCAGATTTTTTTGTTTAAAGTTTTCAAAATACCAGTTATATTCGGTACCTGAACGAAACAGAATGGCAAACGTTTCATTTTCGTAAATAAACGAGAAGGGGCGGAGTTTTCACGTTTGACTCTCATAAAATGTTCCCGCGCTTTTGCAAAACCGGTTTTCATGAAATATTGACAATGTTTTGGTCACATGTTGTTGCTGTAAATGGAAACATGTTGTTGCTGTAATATTTGAACAGCACGTGTTTCTGTTTACATTCGTTTTGCTATGAAGAGATTAAGTGGTAGAGCTCATGCTGGATTCTATGATATTTTCGAGAAAAATGAGAATTCTATTTGAGAGGAATCTTACATCTCCTTTCAGCATCTGGGCCAAAGCGAAATTTATCTTCTTCTTAAAAATGGGAGGTAGTGTGACCTGATGTACATTATTATGAATAGGTTGAAAGTATTTTGAGGGATTTAATAAGATTTTGTCGTTCGGGTAATCCTACGTTCTCTCGATTTTTGTTTTTAACTCGTTGTCTCAGTTGCACTACAATAATGCATAGTCAAGTTCTTTTCCCTCATTCATGCAAAAGACGAAAGTATATGAAACTACTTGTTTCATTCTAAAAAACACCTAAAATTTTCCAATTTTGTTCTACTGCTTCTTAACTTGTCATTAAGTTAACTTTGCCTTTAGTTATACCAAAAAACATATAACTTAGATGTTCTTTGGTTATACTCAAGACACTCTTAATGCGTTAGAAGAAATAGGAGGAAAGGCAGATGAAGAATTTTCATCACTGTATGAATAGGTCGTCCAAACTTGTGAGCTACATCAAATCACTATTTCTATTCCACGCTTATCACAGAAACAGACAGGGCGAGATAACATGGACCAGAGTCTTATTACCGAAAAGCTCTGTTTATCCCATTTATTGATCATTTTATTGTCCAGCTGAACGATAGGTTTTTATCTCAAAAGAATATTTTATCCTCTTTCCAAGCACTTCTTAGCTTTGCTTCTCAAGAAGCAATGAATATCTTATATGAAGAATATAGCTCAGATCTACCAGCATTTTCATCCCAACAACTCTTCGGAGAGATAACAAGTAAAAAAGCTAGAATTGGTATAGGACCAATTCTTATGATACCCTAGATGAATGCCCGTATGTACTTTTGTATGGTCAGCGATCTATGCAAGTTTGATTTTTGAAGTGGGTTTTCGCATATATTTTTAGAACGGTTTGTCGGACAGAAGAAATGATTATAACCAATTTTATAGGATTTCGTATTCTGAAGAAGTTCTTAGTGCAATAAAAATGTCTTGGACTGATCGTTTTCAAAGTATACGTAAAAAACCTAAATTTGTATATGGCAATACCAAGAAGGAGTTGCCCGATTTAGTCCATTTTCGAATTTTTTTTTGCTAGTACAATGAAAATACCATGTACCAAATTTCAGCTCTCTACGTTAACGCGTTCTCAGGCAGTGTCCAAATATATAGCGGAAAATGAATTTTTTATATGGCAACCCCACGATTTGTCTCATTTTCGAATTTAATTTTACTTTTTTTTTAAAGTCTGTGTACAAAATTTTAGCTCTCTAAGTATACGCGTTCTCGAGTTATCGTGCACACAACGGACATACGGACGGACATGCAAAAATCAAAATAACTTTTATGTGTGGGACACCCACCCACCCAGAACGAACGAACTTATTTTCAAAAAATAGTAAAACGACAAGGAAGTACAATAAGGTCATCGAAGGGATCCTAAGATTTTTTATTAAGAATTTGCGATAATACTGGTAGGAAAATACCACTGGCACTAGTACAGTGATCCACGCGAAGCTAAGTTGGTTAAAACTAAATTCGGAAGATTTTTTTTTTAATAAATAATTTAACTTTACCATAACAAACACAAAATAAAAAAGGACTAATTGATTTTTAAGTCTCGTAATAGGAGATGTATTTTAAAGCTAGAAGTGTCTCGAAGGACCGCCGTAGGGTTTCACATATTATTTAAGTGTAATAATTGGGATTTGGAAGAAATTGAAGTAAAAATTTATTTTTCGAGTAAAGAAAGCCTTTTTCTTACAAAAACCGCTTTATCTCGAAAACTACCTAATCGATCCGGGTCCGGTTTTTTGCATTTGAAAGCCAGTACATGAGACGTAAATCATGTCGAAAATCTTCGATTTCCAGTATTATAAATTCAAACCAAGAACTCCCCTACAGTCTTAGCTGACACAAGGTCAGTACCCATAATCCATAACGAGTAAGCAGTACTTAGAATGAACTGGCCGAACTCGTACTCTGCAATGCTGGCGGGAGACTGTTCCAAACGTGATCAAGATGAATAAGGGAGCGTTCAGCATTACTTGCCTATTAGAGTTCAAAAAGCTGAGGTCGGAACGCCTAATGTAGATGGCCTTACGAAGAAAGAGGAAAATTATCAGTGTTAGATATGCATCTGAAGACATAGACTCAATAGAGTATTACGGAAGATATATGTAAATATAATGTTATCGGCTCAATCCACAAATAAAACGAATGCAGTCATTAAAAGTGACATCCAGCTTTCTCTTTCAGACCGAATCCAAGTGAGTTAAATAGGACAAGAGAAGTGCTTTTATCAGCCTAGAACGAAGAGCAGGAGACAGAATCTTTGCATACAACCACAACCTCCGAAGTATGCCATAAATTTTATCTAATGCATTTTTAATGTAGTTGCAGCACGTAATAGAAGAGTTAAGGATAATTGCTAGATTTCGAACAGAGAGATGAAACTGCGAAACAATCAAGACTCTCACGGAATCAAAATCATGTAATTTGATTTATTGGGATTTAAAAATAAATCATGCCTCTTGGACGACTTAGAGATTCTCTTCAAGTCTGTCTATATTCTCTTGACATAATCCTCTATCAGGCCATCCGGTCTCTCCAAATATATGTTGACATCATCCGCATTCAAGTTTATTTTAGAGGAGTCTTCTATTACATTGGCCAGATGATTTATGTACATACTGAACAATAATGGGCATAAAATTGAACCCTGAGATGCCCCACACATGAACACAATAAACCCGCTATTGTCAAAGGTGTAAATTCACTAATCTAGCATTTTGGTGGCATTGATTGTCTGACCGAACACCACAAACAGTCTAATTAATCAAAAATTAGAAACACATTACTCTAATGTTCCGCAGGGTAGTCATCTATAGGACTCATACTCTTCATTATTTCTATCAACTATGCTGATTCTATTTTTTCTAATTCCAACATAATCACGCTACGCTAACAACTACTTTAATGTTATCAATACGTTATTGTTCCTGAGAAAAGCTTTTCATTTTCCATGTGTTTTCAAAGCTACTAAGTAAATAATTACTGTGATCTGAATTTATCAAATACATCCAAATAAAAGTATAAACAAAAAACAACAACAATAAGCAACGATGAGTAATTACGGATGAAAACAATTTTAAATATATTTATTTTACAAAAGTTGGAATTTAGGCCTACCCTATGCAATGCCACCCATTCAAATACACATTTTCTCTTATCCAACATTTAATTTGCTCTGTTTATGTTGATGAAAAAAAAACTGAATTTGGCCTCTGGTAATGTTTTTTTGTCACTAATTGAACCGTGCAGTAGAACTGGCATAAACAAATTTAGACAAAAAAAAAGTTATTTCACAACTTAATTTTCTGTCGAAACAACGTAAAACAACCCCCTTCCCACCCTATCTTTCATCCTCCGGAAAATTTCACAATCTCTTCGTAAACACATATCAAACTGTCCAGGTCCATATAAACATGTGGGTGGATATACGTATGCCAAGTAGGTATATAGTGTATGCATGTTTTTTTTATATACATACGCCTACGAGTGTGGCAAACAGTTTTCCAACAAAAGCATCCCTCTCTCTGGGTAGATGAGAAACAAAAGAGGGTTGCTGCAGAGGAGGCTGGGAGTGACTAATTAAATTTATGATAAAGCGATATACAGCAAGCTAAAATCGTATACTTACTCCCCATATATCCACAATCTCTCGGAATATATTCGCATTTAAGTTCCTACGTTTACGTACGGATGCTGAGCTTTTTATCTAGTATGGCATAGGACTTGATAATGCTACCCAGAATAGAATCTATGGGGCTTGTTTTGTTGTCTCGTTTTTTTTCCTTTCCCCTTAACAAAGGCATGGTCTTCCAATGGGAAACTAATTGAACTTCGTATGTTGCCGATTAATCTTCTTTGCGGACTTTGTTTGCTTTGTAGCCTCAACCTTGATTTTATTTCTATTATCTGATGTGAGATTCATGCTGACTTTTCAAATATCCGATATCTGTCTGAATCGAATTGAAGTGACGAAGGGATGTTTGTTCGGCAGGCTCTATCTCCGGCCTCCCGGTTTCAATTCCTGAATTTGATACATTTCTGTACTATTGAACTTCCTGAAAATAGCTTCAAAGAGAGAGAGAGAGATTGAATTGGTTCTGGAATCGGCACAAACCATTTATTAATTAAAAGAGAAACGTTTTGCTATTAGGAGGATGGTTCAAAGTGATAAAAGATGTGCTTGATGGCTTTTAGGGATATATGCCTTGTTATTGTTGTTGTTTCCCGACAGAGGTGCAAAGAGTTTCCAGGAGATAACACTCCAAAATTCACAGCTTGCTTTTGTGATTTTGTAGTGATGATTGTGGTTGAGTTTGCATAACGGGGTTGTTTATGTAGAAATATTTTTTTTTTTTAGTATTTTTGATATTTGAGAGATTCTTTCTGGGTTTTTATTGTTTTTTATAAAGTAAAAATTTCTGTGGCAATATTAACGCCTCCGAAATAAAGACTTAATCCACTGATATCCTACTAGAAACAGTGTAAGCAACATGCTACCCTTTGCACCTTGTCACTGGCTCTCTTACTGACTTTTTGCATACTTTTAGGCCACCAGACGTTTACCCCATGAGAAAGGAAGGAGCTTATGTGCCCTGAAAGATCGATAAAATCACTTTGAGACTGAGATCCCAAGAACAAGTTATTATATAGGGAAATCATTAAGGTTGCAGGAATATCGATGAAGTGGAAAACGATCTTCGGTGCTGAGTGTTGTTGATTTGTGGAGTGGTCAAATGAAAACAATAACCAATGGAAAACTGATAAAGCTATAGTGGCTAAGATTGAACGGTGCTGGTAATATCCAAGTTTAATTATCTTAGATATGACCCTGAGGCATGGAGAAAGGTGAGGGTTGCTTTCGTTCCGACGCCTAGTAAGGCTTCATATATAGACCCGAAGAGTTTTCAAACCATAAACCTCTCCTCATTCCTTTTGAAATGAGTGGGAAGGCTCTTGAATGAATATATCAAGGGAATAGCCCTAAGTAGCATATCTACTAAGATGATCTCCATTAAATGGTTATTGTCATAGAATGAGGACTGAATTGTTGACTGTTTCCCTTGGGAGTCTTTCTGAACATCAAGGGGCTTTTGACAGGGCCCCCACCGGGTCGCTGTGTGAAGCAGCTTGTCGGCATGGTGTTGACCGCATTGTAGTGCGATGGATCGACCAAATGCTAAGCGACGATTTTCAACTGTTAAGTTGGGTGGCAGAACCTCCCTCAGTGTGCTGGTTGAAAGAAGCTGCGCGCAAGGGTGAAGTACTTTCCCCGGTACTATGTTGTATGTTGACTCACTTATCACGCTGCTGAAAAATACGGGATTTTCAACTGAAGGGTATGCTCCCTATGCCTCATGCAAAAAAGCCTCAATATTATTGAGGACTGGTGCACCCGTCATGATATGACAGTGAACTTTGCAAAGACCAGCTTGGTACTCTCCTCCACGAAACGTAACCTTGGGTACTTTGGTTTTCCAATGCTCTTTGGACACCCTCTGCAACTGTCTCCCCATGTGAAACACCTCAAAGTCTGGCTCAATACAGAAAAACCTTTGGCTGGCTGCACATGGGCATAACACCGAGTGTTGCGCACTGGATGTACACCTCGATCGTTAGACCCATGCTCACATATGCCCCCTATGTGTGGTGGCTGGGGATGCTCGTGGGGACTACGATTCAGAAGATGGCGAGTCTGCAAAGGCTTGCCTGTCTGGAATCTACATGCTCCATGCGATCTACGGCTACTGCTGCCCTTGAGGTCCCACTTAATATGCAACCCCTGAATGCCAAAAGGGCCGTATGCAGATTGCGCTCATGTTGAGAGGACGGCTGGACTGGTTCATCCAATTGCTCATTGACGTGTGGAGTGGAACTGGAAAACCCTCCGGCCAGAATGCCATTTTATGCGATGGTACCAGAGCTATGTTTTGGGTATCGTTTTTCTGTGACTGGGGGAAGTGCCTTATCGATCCTTCCCCGGTCCACTCTAAAAGCTTTTACCGACGGCGCTCTCACTAATGAGGGTGCGGATGTTTACTTTCCTGAACCTGACATTGGGTTGGAGTAGTTATTTGGAAGACATACTACGGTCTTCCAGGCTGAAGTCTTCGACATCGCAATGGCAGCGAAGATAGCCCTTGATATAGAAATCAAACGAAATGGCATTGCTATCCTTTCAGATATCAGGCAGCCTTGATGGCTGCAACTAGCTCTCGGATAACATCATAGTTACTGGAAGACTGCAGGTCGTCCATGGATAAGATGTGTACCCACAACAAAATGTAAGTTCAGTGGGCTCCTGGGCAGATTGGGATCATGGGGAATAGAAGGGCTGACCTTCTAGCTAGGCCTGACTCTGATTGTCCGTTCCTCGGGCCGAAACCCGCCATAGGCGTTACCAGCGCGATTATCGGCTCTGTCAACAAAGCGGATACTCGTAGCAAGCATCAGCAGAGATGGGCAAACCAGAGTACTTGCAGGAGCTCAAAACTTTTTCTTGGTGGGCCCAATAAGATTTCTCTGATTTTCTCTTGAAGCTCGGAAGAAAACAATGTAGTACTGTTATTGGCATTATCACCGACCATAGCTCGCTTCATGCTCTTGTAACAATGATGGGAGTTGTTGACAGTCCTTAGTGTGTATCGTGTCCGGAAGGAGAGCCTGAGACAACCGAACACATTCTGTGTGCTTCTCCGGCTTTCGCTAGGAGCAGGCTGGATACTCTAGGGTTTGCCCTCCTATCTGTAGATGAGCTGAAAACCCGCCTCATCAAGACCTGATACGCTTCATTAAGAGGTCAGGGAGGTTTTGGTGATAGAGCTTTAAGCAGGATAGCAGAATGGGCCCCTCTGGCCTCCATGCTTAGGATCTGTCGCCCCCTGAATTTTATTAAAACAAGAAGCAGCTTACTTTCCAGGATTTTCAATATCATTGTTATTTTTTTTATTGAATACATTATACATATTATTTTTATGTTTTTAATATTTCCAAATAATTTTAACTACCTCTTTTTAGAAATATTATGACCGCACGTTGTATTTCCGTAAAAAATTGCAATATGTTTCTTCTTCTTATTTTTACTATATCTTTTCTCTGAGTCTCCGCTGTTATATTTTAGCTGCTAAAGAACGGTCCGATATTGGAGACTCGCTAAAATTTAGTTTAGCGCGGACCTTACTACTAGGCTTAAGAGTTTTTAAAAAGTTTTAAGTTCTATAAAAAATTTCCATCCCCTTGGAATATTTCACATCAACACTAGAGCATTTTACATATGTATTGATTCGGTTTCAAATATTTTATATCAGATATTCTAAAAATTTCAACCGGATAATACTCGATATTGTTTTAATGGTACACCCCTCTTTTAAATTACAACAAAAACAAGGGAAAATAAACATTTTTCCTTGGTCAAGTGAATATTCAGAGATTCTTTCTGTAAAAGCAAACTGGGAGAGGGGAGCAGTGAAATGTATTATATAAAAAAATAAAACGCCAACAGAAGAATTCTGAAACATTGCAATAAAATGTCAGATGCAGGAAAATTGTTTGTTTTCTTTCTTTTTTGTTGTTGTTGCTTTTTTTTCGAATCTATGCTCCTCGTAACAGAGTTTTTCCAGGTAATAAAATGTCCTTGCAATCTCATAAATTTTCTGTCTCAAACAGATGTAGTATTCTCATAGTCGAATAAGCTTCATTCGGGAGATACACTGATAGTGTCGGGTCTCTGGGCGGTGCACGATGCAACAACAAAAGAGGCAATTTCCCAACGAAAATGGCAAATGAATTTCGAAAGAGGAAAAATTTAAATTTCAAAGAAATAGAGCCTATCGATTTCTATGCAATAGAACAATGGAAGTGTGCTAGATAGTTGCTATAGAATATGTGTGAAATTGTGTGAAATTAACCATAAAAAAATCAAAGAAAAAAACAAAAATAAAAATTGCAAATTGCTTCTAGGCTTTTTTATGTAGGTAATTTGTTAGCTATAGAACAGATTTTAGATTATGTGTGAGCCTTCCATTCACTGTAATTTAGTGAATGCTCCAAAGTCCAAACAGATAATAGTACACTATAATAATGTCCCCTTTGAAACATTTTAAGCCTTTGGTAGCGGCTAAATTACTGAACTTCATTAAAATTATTTTAGAAAAATATTTCTTGTTGTTCCATTTTCTGGCCGGCCAAAATCTTAAAAGCCCATTTTAGGCCCATGAACATTCATAAGAGATGTCTTAAACTAATGCATTGTTGATACCCTGAATATATTTTATTAACAATGTTTATTTCAATTAAGTGGGATGACGAGGGGAGGGGGGGGGGCAAAGTTTGATCTAGTACATTTTGGTAAATTTAGTACACATCCAAATTCCTTAGGTCCTGAGAAGAAGTTTGAGTACCCACACTGCTATACTCAGAGGCTTCCCATACCCCTCCCCGTCTTTTTTATTCGAACTAGGTGCTAGATTTTTAGCACCTTAGATCGGATCTAACACATTAGGGTTATGTTCAATCGGAACACAGTTCGCCTCAGCTTATTACCAGCTAAAATTCATAGAAAACAAGTTTTCTATCGATACTTTAAGGGTGGGAGTATGAGCTCCCGTCGGGGGAGGGGGTGTTCCAATACGGTGTGTTGCACATCAAATGACGTCCTTAAAGCTGGCAGAACCAAAATAGCAGAACGGAATTTGAGGAAGTGGTAAATTAAAGGCTCATTTAAGACAAATTTAATGTCCAACAATAAAATTTATGGCTCCCATAGTTTTTCCAGAAATCACGGTTGTGCTACCTTTAGAAAAAGTTAGCAGAACCAAACACAAAAATGTATAAAACTTAATATATTCAATATAAAAAGTATAAGGCTAATTTAAGGCTAAATAATTTTAGTTAAAGATACCAAACAATTCCTTCATAGTACAAAAATATTGAAGCTGATGATATATAAAAGAATACCACCAATGCAATAAATAGCCCTAAAAAGAACATTTCACCTATAAATCGCATTCGTTTTGAGGCATTTAATTATAATTTAATGAGCCTTAAATTCCCCCGGCTAAATTAAAGCTGGTTTTTAATAGTAGATGTCAATTTGGCCTGATTTTCTGGTATTCTATTGTGTACAACTACTCCATAAAGAAATGCCTTAACTCTACTGGGAGAAGCTGTTCTGGACTCATGTGAACCCGACCTCTAAAACTCCAGCCCACTTGGAACATCGTTCTAGAGACCCCGGTGACATATGTTGCGGGTTTCAACAACAGTCAAAAAGTGCCACGTTTTCGGAATGTAGGAAAGTGGACAAGAGAGATGCCGGATATTGAGGTAATGGAAGAAGAATGGGAGGGCATTAAGTGGTGGCTTATGAAACAAGAGGGACAAGCTCGAACTGAAAGAAAATGTGAAAAATTTTTGAAAGTGGTGCTGAAAATAAAAGTGAAACAGAAAAGAAATAACATAGAAATCGAGATTATAATCGAAAATCAGAACAACGTGCATCAACAAAGATAACTGACATTATTGAGATTTTTTTAATAAATTAGGGTTGGCATTGTAAAAAAGTTTACAAATCTTTTCGGTAAATGGCCACCACGGCATTTACGAAATGAAGTGAAATTCTTGAAAAGTATTTAACATTTTTATAATTAGAGTTGAAAAAATTTACAAATTTTGTTGGCAAATGCCCCAAGCTCAACCTATGAATAAATGAGATTAGTTAGGTTTTTGTAACAATAAAACAAAACATAGTTGAATTTTTATAAACTTAGGGGTAATTTCTGTTTTCTTTCGTCGAAGTACCAAAGTATAACCGAAAAAGATTAGCCAAAATAGTCGTGCTTCATTTCAGGCTTGGGTTAACAGCCTGCAGTGCTCCACTGGGTCTTCTTGGGACGATACATTCACCGAGTCGTGAGTCGTGGCTATATTCGAATGGTATTTCGTATGCACTCACCATGAAACTTGGATTTAGATAATAAGCTCTACGGGGGTGAATTTAAGAGAAAAAAAATGAGTAAAAGGGAATATAATTTGTAGTAACCAATAAAATACCATTTTTGATGAGTCGGTAAAGCAAAAGTCTCTTTCCTCCAGGGTTTTTTTTTCTTTGCCCTTATCACTATGGTGATTTTATTATTGATGAGTAATATATTGATGAAGTTTTGGGATACTATGTCACAGGCTTATATCATATAACAAAAAGGATAGTCTATGAGGAAGAAAAGCATTTTTCTGCGTGTAGTAGAACCGCATCGATGTATTTGTTTTAGTCATGGAAGTAGTACGATATTTTCACACCGGGCGAATAATTTAGTGGTTGAAACTTTATTAAGTATTGAAGAAATCCAATAGAAGAGATCCTATTATATCACAACATTTTTATTTTTATAACTTTTTACATTTTTACGAATTTTCCTAGTGCCCCGTTTATTTTTTGACAATATTTTTTTGCGTTCCTTTGTATAGCTACTGTAACTTAAGACGACAATGACAATTCAATTATAAACAAACAAACCGGCATTGAAAAATGTTAAATGTTATTTATAAAAAACACTCTTCACTCTTATTTTATTTAAAACACTATAATTTAATATTAAATGAATTAAGCTTGCCTGTAAAATGATTTCCTAATAGACCAAGAGCCCGCAGTAAATTGTTGGTGTGAAATATAACCAAAAAATTTATGCATACGTATTAAGTTAAAGGAAAGGCAATGTCAAAAACAATCGTCTGGCAGGAAATCTCTGCGGACTAAGTGAGTAATAATATGTTGAAAGCACCCTTTTTTTTTCAAAATTGAAATACTTATTATAACCACTTAATGCACGTCTTAAAAAACAGAGAGGTTTTCCCTGAGCACAAATATGTAGGTCCAAGATGGTTTGCGCGCGGCTAACCCCTTGCCAGACGAAGTTAAAGTACTGAAAATTTCGTATTTTTCAAAATAAGAAACATGCGTCACAAATGATTCTAAGTGCTTTCTTTTTAAAACTAACGGCGATAATATGATTTGAGAAGACGTTGAAGAGCTAAAAAGTTCTCAAGAAGAGGCAGATACTCGTATGATGTTGCATTTATCCTTTCTACAGAGAGACAGCTCAGTTGTCATTAAGTCTACGGATACAGATGTACTCATAATAGTGCTTTACAATCTGCCTAACCTTAAAAATAATATAAAAGTATGGATTGAAGTAGGAACTCTGTCTAAAAACACTCTTAGGTATATTGATGTTAATTTAATTTACAAAGAATTGGGACAAACCCTTTGCGCAGCTCTACCTGCATTTCACAGCTTTACAGGATGTGACTGTACTCCAGCTTTTTTCAAGAAAGGAAAAATAAAACCTTTTAAAATTTTGGAAAGTAGACATTTTCTAAATTTGGAAACGAAGTAGATTTTAATGAAGAAGATTAGATATTATTAGGAAAGATCGTTTGTAGTATATACCGGACAAAAGCTGTGATGGTTGACGAAGCCCGATATGAAATTCTTTACAAATCCTGCAAGCCTACATCAGAAAGAGTTTTTAGAAATATCCGAAGTAAGCGATATTTTTTTGCAAAAGGTTCATGAGATTCACTGTTACATTCACAAGGTCGCAGACCAGTATGATATCTTATCGTAAGAATTTCGGTTGTTTTTTTTAAATATTCCACTAGAATTTATTTATATAGAATATACAAGTAAAATATTTATTCTAACATATATAGTTGTGGGGAAAATTTTGAGGTGATTTAGTTATTATTGTTATTATTGTGTCGTGCGTTCGCAGAAGTTGGACATTAGCTAAGGTTACACCAATTCCTAAGAAATCTTCATCGTCCTATCTTTAGTGTTCCATTTTTCTTTAAGGTGTTCGAAGAAATCCTGCATAATAAAGCCTCATGTTATATCGAAAATAATAACTTAATATGCAAACATCAATCTGGTTTAAGAGGCATAACTGTGCACCTGCTTTAATTAAAATATTCGATAACATTCATGGTTGAACTAATTCTAATATAGCGATAATACTTGTACTGCTGGACTTCTCTAAGGCTTTTGAGTTTTTCTTTAATAAGCTCGTAACGCATTTCAATTTTTCCTCCCCTAAGCAGCCACAAGCAGTGAGTTGTTAGTGGAAATAAATACCCTAATTTTCTTTCTGTTCTTGCTTAGATTCCTCAAGGTTCACTTTTAGGCCCATTACTATTTACTATGTTCATTAATGATTTAACCTTTCAACTTTATATTTTCAAGCCACTAGAACTAAATGATGATGCAGTACACTGCGCCAATACGGATCTTGTTTTCATTCTATTAATACTGATTTTATTTATTTCCGTACGCAGATAATTTAAAAAAAAAGTAATCGCCTGAATCAAGAACAGCTTACGTATAGCTCGGTAGTAGAAGGGTAGCCTTATCGCCTAGTCCTAAAAATTTATAAAAAAAAATAAACGAATTTTGTCTTAAACCCCTATCTAATAATATTAGAGAAAGATAAAAGGCTCTTATGAAGAAGAAAGTATTTAGAGGACGTGCCACTACTGATTGGTAAAGATTGAATGGACTTTGGTTCTAGATTCAATAGGTCGGTAGCCACAGAGAAAAGTATCTCGAGCCAAGTGAAGAAAAATATTTAACAATTTTGAATATCAGAAACCTTCTTAAATCCGGATAAGTTGAATGAGTATGCGTTCCCTTCGGTTTTGACTCATCTATTCAGTTTCGTTGCTAATCTAGTTTTTAAATATCTTAATGATAATAGATTCTTGATTCTAATCTATTGTCGTAGGTACTTCTTGTCATATTTTTGTGTTATATATTATCACTTTGTTGCATACATCAGTTTTCTTCATAGTTCATTTTGATTTTTCATTTTTCATACCCCACAAAAAGTAAACTAAAATAAATTTGCAATGAATAAAGGTCCGAGAATTTAAGCGAAGAAGTATACGACAAATTTCTGAACTGCTCCGGAGATTGTGAAAAATAATATTTTTTATTTGTATAATTCAAATTGTCATTTTCAGTTCAATCAGGTTCATTCAATCATGCCAGGCTTACTGTATTAAATAAAAGCACAACTGGAGCAGAAGAAAAATTCATTTAATTTTGTCGTATATTTTGACATTTATAAGTATGACAAGAAATCAGAATCAACCTCTAGATCTTAGATGTTTATAGATCTGAAAATGATTAAAAATCACTAAGCCAGAAACCCAACTTAACTGAGACGCTTTGCGATGGATGCCTATAGTGAATATGCCATAAAGTTTAAGTATAACTCACCAATATTGTGGTAATGAGACATAACTAAAGCTGATATATATTTTAGTGAGTTCGTAACACAAAAACATCTATTTCGAAATTGTACATAGATGAGCCAAACCAAGCAGAAAATGGAATCATACCATCATTTAAACCGGATGCATTCTTTGAAAGATATAATGCCTCTATATTGGACACTTCAAAGGACATTCGTACAGGTATATTCTAGGGAGGCTTCAGTTCAAGTGTTTTTCATGTGCTTCCCCTAGCTTCCTTGGAAAGAACGAGGATGCGTGCCTCTTTATTGGACACGTTATGGGACATTTGTATATAGGCATGTCCTTGGGAGACAACAATGCAAGCTTTTCGTGTATTTCCTCCTAGATTCCTTGGAACGAAAATGGAATCAAATGGATTGGACACCCACGCATATTTAAAAGAAGTTCTACTTTTGTATTTTGTATTGTTAAACTTTAGTAAAAATAAATCACAAAAATGCACAATTAAATTTACTCTATGTAAGCGAAAATATAACTGCGTGCACGTGTACTTGGTTTCACAAACAAAACAAGAATGAGCTTGAAAACATACGTTGCACATTCCAGCAAGCTTCTTCTGAAATCAATCTGGAATGGATCAAAAACTGTTCAGCTTTTTTGCACTAAGTTACACAAGCTTTGCGTTGTAAGTCTCCATTTATTTTACTGAACATTTTATTGCGCGGAACATTAAAATGATGGTAAAATGATGACATTTTCTGTTTCTATGACAATTATCAGATTGCGTTTTGAATTTATTGAAGAATTTAATTTTAGTTGAAAATTTTCAGACTGTTTTGTTAGATAATTTATTTATTGATGGATTTAATTTTTCTCAGCAATTTTCAGATTAATTAAGTCCATTTTTGAGGCCATTCCCTTTAACTCGAACACGAATTTGTCTGTCTGTATATTTATTTATATATTTCTTTTTTACATTTTCGTCATCACAGCGAGCTGAAATTTGGCACACAGGTTCATGTCACGTGACAATTGAATCTATCAAAATTTGAACCGGAAATTTCCATGCAAAACCCGGAAAATCGGGAAAAATCATTAGAAAATTTGGTACAAATTTGATTAGTGATAAATCCGTTTCAGGAAAAATGCAGAGTTTTTTGATTTTTCCGAAAAAAATTTCCGGAATTTTCCGAATTTTTCGGAAAATTTTCCGGTAAAAAAGTTTTCTAAATTATGCAGGACCAAGTTCCCTATCAACTGGCATCATTACTTTCTCTCCGACAATGGTGAAAACTTGCAGAAAAAATCGAGGAAAATTCATGTAAAACGCTTTTCCGGAGATTTTCAGACCAAGGAAGCGTTTGAGCGTTTTGCAACCCAAGATAAAGTTGTAGAGCGAAATTATTTGCATAAAGTTGCTTTTGTGGAAAACTCCGTGGAAAACCCGAAAAAGCGGGAAAATCATCGGACAAATATTCATCGATATGATTAGTGATAAATCTGTTTCAGGAAAAATACAGAATTTTCCAATTTTTCTGGAAAATTTTCCGACAAAAAAGTTTTATAAGCTATGCGGAATCATTTTTTTTCCGTCATACTGGCATCAATACTTTCTCTTCAACAATCATGAAAACTAAGTAAGTAATAGGAAAAGTCTGTGGAAAACATGGAAAATCGGGAAAATTCATGTTATATGGGATCAAGTTGGAATACAGCTAAAAAGCGCTGTTTAAAACATAATTTGAATTTCAGAAAACCGTTGCAGTACTTCAACGATTTGATACTTGAAAAATTTTCGTTTTCGGATTGGCACCAAACATGACTTAAATATTGTTTTTAAATATCTCTAAGCAACACGTAATAACAATTTAGTTAACGTGAAAAAGGTAGAAAATAAAATAAGTAAAAAACGAGTTTTCAAACAAAACTGAGGCCAAGCCGCATGCAAAAGTAGAAAATAAACTTTTCTTCACACACAGAGGGGGACTCAGATTTTATTCGCTGACAATCACCGATATATTTCAGTATGATCAATCAGAGGTAATAAGTGATTTGATTCATGAAAAGAAAGAATATTCAAGAGAAATGTCCCAATCAAAAAATCTGAGTCCACCTCTGTGTGTGAAGAAAAGTTTATTTTCTACTTTTTCATGCGGCTTGGCCTCAGTTTTGTTTGAAAACTCGTTTTTTACTTATTTTATTAATTCCTTTGTTTTCTCCAAATTAATATACGTCAAAATTTTACTAGTGATTTTAATGTGAAAAATTTGGAGACTGCGTTAAATTTTACTTTGCCCGAACTCGATACTAGGCTTTACGTGCAAGGCCTGACCAGATTTACCGCTGGGAGTTTATATTTTTTTTTGTGTACACATAATAAACAAACGTTACGTACATACATTTTGTATAATAAACCTTAGTGGTACCCCGAAAATAAAATGAATTAAATATAAATGCAAAAAATTAATTGACACAGAGCAATAAATATCATTTTCATATACCAGGCAACTAACATTATTAAGAGTCCTGCATAATAATCCTTGAGAATAATTTAATTTCCGTTTTTCTGAAATGATTTTCATAAGACTCTTACATTCATCTTAATACATAGGTCTGTATATGTCGTAAGAAATTTTCATAAAGTTCTTCTGCATCATAATCATCAACATCATCATCATCAGCATCAGCATCATCATCATATGAAACACTTTAGTATAGAGCATTCCTAAGTTTAGAGATGTCAAGTCTCATATTTATATGCACCACATACGGCAGAATACCACAATGGTAGAAATATGACACACCAAGTCCTTGTAAATATCCTTCGTTAGTACTTTCAAGCAATAAATAATCGCGTTCAATTATTTCCAGTTGTTAAAATGACACGACAGAAATATCCGGGAATTAAATTAAAGGCCGTAAATTCTACGCTTTGTGCTCCAGAGGATATAAATCAGCCTGTGACTTGATCCTGTTTTATTCCTCATATGGCTTGCGTTTTCATTTCTCTTTATATATGTATGTGCATATATATATCTATATATGTATGTATATACAGAGTTATTTATATATACATATATATCAACTACTTGAGTATATATTCCCACCGGAGAAAACTGAATGTCGTTCTATAGTATAAGAAAGTGTTGGAATTAGGAAAGTGACTATGTCGTCTGGGATTATCAAGATGAAATGCAATTATGGAATTAGAGCACAATCCTTATACGCCATGTTAACAAGAATTCTGTTGTCAAAGGAATTTAGGACTAAATCTCTGTGAGTATATTGTAGAAGCAAAAAAAAAAACATGGGGATAAAGTTGTGTGTCTGGAACTCTTATAGAATTCATGGATGCATTGAACTGTATACATATATGTATGTATGTAAGTTATTATGGAATGTGATTCAAATGCCTGAAAAGCATAGAAGTTTGCCAAAATATTAACCCGATAAATTTGATAGTTATGAACAACATACATGCATATGTGGATGTATCTGCTCTACTATAACTAGCAAATTAAATTAATTTTCCCTCCAGATATTCTTTGAATAAATCGTAATAGCTTTTCGCAGTTCATCAAAGCAAAAAAATCTGAAAAACCTCTTTCAGTACTTAATTTCAGTGCATTTTTCGGACAGCGTGAATAATTGAAAATTATAAAACAGAAACAATTCAATATGAAAGAATAATGGTCAATGGACGGATTGGAGGGAGGCAAAATAACCCGATACAATTCAATTTCTGCATTCAGTTCTGTTCACATCTCTTCTAGGTGTTTTTCTCTACTATACACATATTCGTTTTATTCTGGTTCAATTCGTTGTTTCCTATATTATTGTACATATATGCATTTTAAAAAAACTGAAGTGAAAATTAAATTGCGAAAATCAATTAGGAGCACATTGGTATGATGATATTTCGGTGTACGACTAGCTTGAGTATAGAGTAATTGGTTTTGTTGCTACACCCGCAGAGCATCACGTTTTGTTAATAAAAATTTTTAATTGTTTTTCACGAACCCAATACACAACGCTAATTTTATAATTGTTTAAGGTTTTCAGTAGCTTTATTCAATTGAATCATAATAGATTTTGTTATGTATGTAGTAGGCTTACTAATTAAATAGATTTCGGAGCAAATTTCCAGCCGACAATTAAATCGAATATAAATTTAGAATTTTGAATAATATTATAGAGGTTGCCGTGGCTCAATGAAAATGAACTATTGGGTAGCGAACGTTTTCATTAAAAAGGATTCTGTTCTTAGAGTTAAGATGCAATAATTACTAAGTCTACGAAACTTGGAGACGTAGTAGGTCATCGAAAAATTCTTACAGAATTTTAAGATGAATCCAGCAGCCTCTAAACTTCACACACAGTCACTATGCCCGAAATTTGTGTGCTGAATTAGAGTGATTATAGAAGACCGTCAAATGTGGACGCATATAGCTCGTCTGGTACATAGACGATATGGTGGGTGTATATGGGTCGAGATGTGGTATACAAGAACATGGAATCCTATACAACTGTCTTTCAAGCAGAAATAGAATAGAATAGAATATTTGTTTATTTGGAAGAGATAATACAAGATTTACATATCTTTATCTTAGCACCAATTAGAGTGGAAATACAGTAATAGTAAATAAGTAAGATTAAGGTACAAAAATTAATTAGGAAAACAATTATAGCAAATGAGAATAAAATAAGATTAGATAACTTCGATAACAAAGATATAATGTGCGCGTGAGGGTCACAACAGCAAAACTACTTACGTCAAAAAATTTACAAGAAGACGCCTGAAAGTGCCGATCGAGTTAGCCGTCTGGATATTGTGTGGTAATGAATTCCACATTCGAGTGTTTTGAACAATGTAGGATCCATCAAGTACAGAGGTCTGAAAACGAGGTATTTGCAATTTATAGGCTCTGGCAGAGTTCAAGGATTGAAATATGGTCCTCAAGTAAGCGGGCTGAGAGTTGTGCAATAAGTTGAAAAGGAAGAATAATGCTCTACGCTTTAGATATACTTCAGTAGAGCAACCTAGCAGTGCAAAATTCAGGTGAGAAACATGATCGAATCTTCGTAAGCCGAAAACAAACCTTACAAAATCGTTAAATGCAACATGAATTTTCTGGAACAGTGCGAATCTAGCTTCGGGAAAACAAGTAAACCGTGTGTGAAATGCTGTAATATTAGGGACTTGACAAGATGACAGCGCATTTTATGGGTGATCATTTTAGTGGACAACCACAGACGACGGAGGGTGGCGTAGATCTTAGATAGGTTTGAGTTGACGAGATCACAGCACTTCATATTGGAGTTAAGGGTGACCCCAAGGCTACGGACTTTATCCACATAGGGGATTGAAGATCCATACAAAAGAATAGGAGGAAGGGATGAAGAGTCAAGAGTGCCGAAGGAAAAGGCGATACACTGTGACTTGCCTGGATTAAGTTCAAGTTTATTGTAAATCGACCAGGTGTATATATTATGTAAATCGTCGTTCATCCGAGCCGCACAGTCTGCGATAAGACCAGGTGGACGACTGAAATAAACTTGAACGTTGTCAGCATAAATGTGGATGTTGACATCTTGAATTATATCCAGCAGATCGTTAATATATATACTGAAGAGTAGAGGACCAAGACTGGAGCCTTGTGGTACTCCAGAAGACAGAGGAAGGAAATTTGAGTGATTACAGTCCCCAAGAGTAACCATTTGTGATCGCCCGATTAAGAACTGCTTGATTAAGTGAACAAATCGACACGAAAAATAGAATTTAGTTAATAATTTTTCTAGCAGGCTTTTCATGGCAAAAGCTTTGGAGAAGTCTAAAAGTGCCAGAACGCAAATCTCTCTTCTATCAAGTGCAGCGCGTATGTCTGTGGTGACTTTAACGAGAGCACTTTCGCAACTATGCTTGGGTCGAAACCCAGATTGACAGCCACTTATAAGATTGTTTTACAGTGTGTACTGTTGAACCTACCAGTATAGTAGTTTCTCCAGAGCCTTCGACAGGAAGCAGAGGATGCTGATGGGACTATAATCAGCAAAAACTGTAGCCGCAGCTTTCTTTGGAATAGGGTGTACGTGAGCTGATTTCCATGTTTTTGAGAACACCGACTTCGTAATGCAGGTATTGAAGATATGTAAAAGTGGGCCAATAATGAGCGGCGCAATTAGCTTCACAAAACCGCAAGACATATTATCAGGGCCGACTGCATTAGATTTAATAGCGAAAGTCGCATTCAAGGCTTCAGTTCTATCCAATCCCAGGAAACTAAAACCACTAGAGCTGGAAGAAGAATCTAAGCCTGCCAAGAACAACTGATCATTGTCTTGAGATTGATGACCAACTATGAAGAATTCGTTAAGTTCCTGAGGGCTCAGGTTGCACTTAGCCGTTCTGCCTCCATATAGGCCAGCATCACGCACGTTACGCCATAACATTTTCGGCTGAACACTTATATTAAACATCATTAGAATTCATTAGAATTAATCAACAAAGAGGCTATCGCCACTGGGAAAAAAAGCACTCTAAGAAACCTACTGCAGCACTTCCCTGGAAGCTCGAAGCGCTTCTTTTCTCCATCCCAGTCCATTGTTTCTTAAAATAGGCTTCTCCGCAGAGGTAAGCGCTTCAATGCTGTTCTTAAGAAGCGCTCTAGGGGACATGTTAAGTAATGGGCGAAGAAGTTTTTGAAGGTGCCTTTTGAAAAGCTTAATTGAGCTTTTTGAATGCCATGATCTTGGCAGTGCTTCTTCCTTATCCTCATAAGAGGACTTCAAGACTGCCTACTAAGAACATTACTTTCGCTTGCTCATGATTATTTGTGGTATTAAATTTTATTAAATTCTAACCCACTATTCTCAATTTTATTCTCACTTTATAACAAGAACTTCAGCAGATTACTCCTAATCACTCTGAAGTTCACATTGAAAATGAGAAATGCGTTACTACGTAACATAGTGGAAAAATTCACAGTGAAGAATCGTCGAAAATTAAATGAGATCACCCCTTGTTGCACTCCTGCTGGAACTCATCAAATAATCTTCTATCTTGCTTCCAAGTGAAGGTTGTGGAAGCTCTTAAGTTACTTTCTTGCGTCTTTGCTTATTTTTGTGGATAGATCTGTGAATATTCTTCTAAAAAGCTGCCAAATAAAGGCTAGGGAAGCGCTTAAATTGTGCTCCTTTCAAATGCGCTGGTTTCTCATTCCAATGGGTCAGCACACAAACTTATACATACATATACATTATATATATTATATATATATACTTATAACATTATATATAAACTCCGGCAGCCAAATCGCGATAAAGGCATAAATTTCCAATGCATTCACTTCAAAACTGGTTTGGAATTGAAGGAATGTCCTAGAGATTAACTATCAACGGATAATACGGTAACCCTTGGATGCATGCTAGGACACTAGGAACATGAAGATAACGATAATGCTGACTACTTAGCTATAAACTCCAACGGCATAGTAAGGGTTTTTTGATGCCATCAGACGTCTGGAAAACTAACCCCTTGAATATTATTACCTCATACTTTCCTAAACATGGCAGGGTTAGGCACAAAAGATTTTTTAGGTCGTGAACAATCAACTAAGAAATAAATTAAATGTACACATAAGTACTACATACCTACACAAATGAAATAATTCATTTCTCACAGTAAAAGCTCTAAAATCTTTTGCCTCACATTGCATCTGGAAGCATACTTTCATGCGCCGCAGGTAATCAAATATGACTTGCCTGCACCTGGAAAATGCAAGCTTGCAGATTCTTACATGAAGCTCAGCCTGCAGCTCTCATGAGAAAATTATTTTCCAAGAAATAAAATTTGATAAATTGACGGACTTTGGCTAACAAATATTCAGTTAGTTTATAGAAATCCACCCCACCTATCCTTAACAAATTTACAAGTTAAGATAGCCTAGACCCTGTCTGTAGTGCGCTCGAATCCCAGCAGGCTTTTTTTAAATTTTTTCCTAATATGCCTTTTATTTTAACAAAAAACAAATTTAAATTAAAAATTTAAAAAATTTAAAAAAATGTTATAAAAAATAAAAAAAATTTTATAAAAAAGAAGAAAACAAGAAAAAAAAATTAAAATTATAAAAAAGTTAAATAAAAAATTTTAACAAGTTTATATAATCTGAAGAGACAAGAGAGAATCTCGTTCTGATAACGGGCAACTTTATAATAATATAATAATTGGGTACAGATAGGGTTTCCAATTATCCGACATTAATGATTATCCGGATATCGAATACTGAAAACTCAAAATATCCGGATAATCCGGATATCCGCATAACAAAAAACAAAATAAATAAATAGATTGAATTCAATACTTCATGGTGTTTTATAATTTTTTTTATTCAAATATTTTAATTATGTACATTAATAATTAATAAAGATATAGTAAAAAAACATTATATGATTTAAATTTATTTTGTTTTTAAAAAAGAATATTTTAAAAAGTTACTGCATTGAAAATTTCAAAATTCAGACGAGTTCTAAATTTTGTCTTAGTCAGGGCTACGATTGAAACTGTTTTTTCTGTTGCTCTGCTCATCAACAGAAGAAATTTCCACTTCCAGTTATCGCTGCAGACTGACAATGTAATGGGAGCATCTTTGAATTATAATCAAAATAATTATAGAATGCTTCTAAGAAGATTTACTTTCATAAGCATTTTATCTCGACGTTCATTCATTAATCTAAGTTCGTTCTAAACTCGTCTAAGTTTTCAAATAGAAATTTTTATTTAATTCCTTTGCTGCAGTCTCTAGCGGTAATAGGACATGTAACAATTCTTTTAAACTTGATTGCCCCTAAATGGTTAAAAATTAAATGTCGCATCGTTGACTGCTGGCTTACCCGTTGGTTACGTCAACAAGTCGAGCCATCGTCGATTTTATATATGTACATAATCACGCCATATATGGATAACGCCAAACGGATAACAGAAAACTCCTACACCGGAATCTGGAGATATCTACTCGTATTTACTCTATAATCCATGTATATACTACCTTTTTGGGCGATTAACTCAATATTTTATTTATAAATATATTTACATTTTAACCACACTCTTATCATATAATTTCAGTGCTTAGTAGGTTTTGTTATACCCTAGATGAAATCTGTTGGGTATACTAAGTTTGTCCTTCCGTTTGTAACGCATAGAAATAATTATGGTAGAGCAAAATGGATTGAACATCCATGTATAATATTAAGAGTTATTTTGATTTTTGCATGTCCGTCTGTCTATCTGCCTGTGTGTCCGCACGACAACTCGAGGACGCATGTACTTAGAAAACTGAAATTTTGCACATGCTTTTTTTTAAAAAAAAAAGTAAATTTAACTTCGAAAATGGGACAAATCGGGTAACTCCTTCAAGCAGTTGCCATGCAAAACTTTCGTTTTTTATTACATATTTGGACAGTGCTTTACAAGGCATCAGCGTAGAGAGCTGACATTTTCTACGAGACGTTTTCATAAAAATAGTAAAAATAATTTCATAAATGAGCTAAATTGGGCAATATAAAAATGTTGATCTTTTACGTAGGTATTCTGTGAAAACAATCAGTCCTAGACGTTTTTTGTGTACTTAAAAGTTCTTCAGAATATGAAATGCTATGAAACTAGTTATAACAATTTTTACTGTCCGTCTAACCGTTCTAGAAATATATGCGAAAAACCACTTAGAAAATCAAACTTACACAGGTGGGTGACCATACGAAATTACATAGACCCAGTTTAGACAGGTCAGTCTCAGAATGCAGCCTCTGCCGCACGAAATCTGTAGGTTCGGTCATGCTTCATTTTTGCCCCCAAACATCGTACTGAGAAGTTTTCGTGGGGCAGAGGCAGCTTATTGACCCATCTAAGCAGGTGATGAGGGCATGAATCTAGGGTATCATAAGAATTACTCTTGGACCAATTCTAGCTTTCTTACTTGTTTTATTTAAAATTTGGATAAAAGAACATCTACAAGACAACTTATTTGTTTATTCAAAAAAACTTTAATAAATAAATAATAATAATAAATAAAACTGCCACTTGAGAAACTAATTGTATAATCTTTTGAAAATAGCTGAACAGTTGAAAGAAAACAGTATTTTCCTAAAAAAAAATGTCAAAAATATCCGGATTATCGGATAATTAAGGAAAAATATCCGGATTACCGAATAGTCAAAATGGGTCGGATAATCCGGATAATTTGATATCCGGATATCCGGGTTGGAAACCCTAGGTTCAGACAATTTTCCTATAGCAATGAAAATAATCAAATTGAATATCTTACTTCACGCGTAACACCAAGTTAAAATTGGTCAGACTTCACAAAACACCTCGTCTACCGAAACAAAAGAGAAAAATGCTGGAAATTAAAGAAAAACACATATGTATTTTAAAACGGCTACTTACATCAGGCACATTATATGGTCGATGAGTGCCGGGAGGGGGGGGGGGGGGGGGGGGTAGGTAAAAATACCTTAACAGATATAAGACATCTTCCAAGAGCATACTTTAGCAAAATCTTAAAATGACACGTCAAAAAACCCCGTTAAGTTTTTACAGTTTTTCTTATATTATTTATTTTTAAATTAAGTCGTGGTTAACTTGCCCTTTAAGAAACCATTTTTCCAAAATTAGTTTTATTGGAGTATTCCAATAGGAAAAAGAAACCTCCACGAGTAATATTGGATTTCTCCAAAAAGAGATTTGATGGGAGGCCTTTCATTGGAAACATTCTCATTGGAAAGAGATTTCATTTTTAACTAAGAGATATGTGTTAACTTGAGGTGTCCCTTTGAACTCGCAATATACTTGAATGGGAGTTCACGTTTTGAATTCGTAGTTATAACGTTAAATGGAGACCTCCTTTTGAGCTGAGAATTATGCTTAAAACTAACTTTTAGTTCTTTAATTACCTACTTATTTGGATTTCTGTATTTTAATAAAAAAATCATAATTTGAGACTCCAAAAATCTCTTCAGATATCAATTTTGAGTCGAATCAGACGAGTCAGATCAAACATTGAGGAAATATTTTGAAAAAAACCAATTTTTTGTACCTTTAATCCAAGATGGCGGAAAACGTTGACGGCCCCCAAAGTTAAAAACTTGTATTTATCATTAGGATCCGGAGCTAAATAACATTGATATATGTATGTGGATATAATCGTTTCTATCATACCTTTTATAGGGCAAAAACCCCTATCGACTAGACCCTAAACAAAATTCAATTTATGAACCTTCCTACTGACAGTATGCTAATTTCGTTTAATGTAAAAAATGTTTTGCGAATAACAAAGTTTGAAAATATATTGTAACAAATGATCAATGAATTGGTTAGAAGGGTGTAGTTAAATTGGAATTAATAGAAGCTTCTAATGTTGTTTAAGCCAATTTCATAAAAAATATTTTATTATGACTTGTAGCTTCTAATATAATGTAATAAATTTTCCTATAAAGAAAAATTTAGTTCTGGTACAAATATGTGAACGATATATTCGTCTTGTAAAGAGGTTCGGATGAAGAACTAGAAATTTTTTTGAGGTGAATAAATTCATTGGAAATTTCACTATCGAGAGAGCGATTAACGGGCGAATCATTTTCCTGCATTTAAATATTAATTGACTATCTAGACTTGGATATTTATAGGAAGCCATCCCTTTCGAATTCTATTATCCCATTTTCTGATCACCCGATTAATCCACAATATTAAAACAAGACAGGGAGTAAATATATGTTGCTTTTTATAATAAGAATATTGTGCAAAACACATTAATTAATGCGAAAGACAAGGTCAATACTTTAGAAAAATCAGGCGTATATAATGACTAATGACTATCAGAACCAGCTTAACACAAGCTCGCTACATGGACACGTTTAATAAATAAACGGTCAACACTACATGCGTTTCATCACTTAGTCGGTGTTAGTATTAGTATGTTACACTAAACATAGACCAAACAGCAGATAAAATGACATGCAATGCGACATAGAACAAAATCTAAAATTAAATCTAAATCTAAATTAAATATAACTAAAAAGATTAAATATTATATAGACGTTTTTTTAAGACATGCTTCGAGTCGTCAACAACAAAATGCTCAGCCAAATTATTAACAACAATACACATGCGATTAATAGGTTCATACATGCCAAAGTTAGACCTTGAAGAATTCACATGCAATAGAGGTAGCCTTCTTAAATTGTGCCCATTATCATGGAAAGAGATTATGTCAAGTAACAACGGGGAATCGACATTTGCGTTTAAGAGTTGGTGAACAAAAGTTACATCGGCAACCATGCGTCATTTCTTAAGTGAGTGCATATTCAAAAGCTGTAAGCGGTCCTAATAGGCTGGAAGAATCAATAAATTATTCCAGGCTAGGTGCCTGAGAGCAAATCGTAAAAAATTTCTCCGAACAGACTCGATGCGCTCGATGTGTGTACCGTAAAAAGGAGACCAGACCTGGCTAGCGTATTCAAGAAGTGGTCTCACAAAGCAATGTTATAGTAGGATTCGAAAAATCTCGGGGCCAACGTTTTATAAAACCCAGCATAGAACTACTCTTTGATACTATGTAGTTTATATGGGAGACAAAATTCAATCTGTGGTCACATTTGACACCCAAGTCATAGACAGAGTCTACCAGGCGAATCGAGGAATCTGAGAACTCATAATCATAAGTGATTGGTGTCTGATTCCTATGGAAAGCCATAACCTCATATTTGTCGATATTGAGTACCAAATTATTGCTCTCGCACCAATTGTAAAAAATTTCAAGGTCACCCTGTACCTGTTCACAATCGTGAACAGATTTAATCTGATTTTCGCTCAGATATAGCCAGCATAAATCAAGACCTTACAGTACCTCACAACAGAGACAATGTCGTGAATAGACAGAATAAAGAACGACGGGCCCAAATGACTCCCTTGAGGTACGCCAGACGAAGCCTTCAAGATTCTGGAGATGGAAGGAGGCAGGAGGGACCCCATCAGGACCAGTTGTGAAGTCATTTGGAAGCCCATTAATATGATCGAGTATATCCTCTTCTGAAATTGAAGGGATAGTGAATGAAACGTTATGGGAATCGTTCATATGACTGAAGTTGCTATTTTGAGGCTGAAAATTTGACGAGCTAAAGGCATTGTCAAAAAAAGAAGCAAACATATCGTAAATTTTAGACGAATCATCACTACCAGAATCCTTGTACCTCATGGTATTGTGTAGTTGTCCGTTCCTTTCTTCATATTAATAAACTTAAAAAAGATGCGTGGGTCATTAAATAATTTCGTACGCATGCTGTGAACATACTCATCATAAAGTGTAGAGGAAAGTTCTTTGAAGCCATTATATGATGTGAAGAAGTTGTTGTGACTTATAATGTCCTTATCCCTCATATAACTTTTCCACAATTTATTCTTTCTATTTTAAGACGCCTCATTTCTTTATTGAACCATGGTGGAGATGTTTTAGAGAGCCTCTGACGCTCGCAGGGAACGTGAGAGGAAAATAAATCGAAAAGAATTATGTAAAATTTAGAAACATCATCGTCAACATTATTCCTCGACAGTCATGTGTTGAAATCAATAGATGTAAGTCTACTGGAAAGTTCCGAAAAGTTAGCCTTTCTAAAATTGAAAAAGTATTGTCTTTCATCACAATTTGTTTAAGTTTTCGGTCTCATAGCAATATGTAATTAGTAGAGGGGGGGTGATATTTATCTAGAGTAGAAATTCTCACTGCGCTAGGCTCAACTATGAAGTTACCCGTGTCAGTAGAAAATACCAGGTCTAACTGCCTTCCCATGTCATTCTTAACATTACTGATTTGGCTGAGACCTAGAGATGAAATACTGCCAAGGAATAGTGACTCCTTTCTTATCAAGTTATTGAATATCGGGTAAGTTAAAATCACCAATTAGTAGTAATTCGTCATGGATAAGATTAGATGTTGAAATGAGTAGGTCGTAAATATTCTGACCCTTGTCATCGACAATAACATTTATGGAGTCTGGAGGAATATAGCAACAGATAATGTATAAGTCAGATTTTGAAAGAGATAACTTAAGAGCAAGAAGTTCGATGACAAGAGTGTTGGAGAAACTGTGAAACTGAGTTCAAATGTAATAATATTGTGAATCCATTTATATTTGACAAACTAAGAAGAATTTCAGTACAAGGTTTTAAGAATATATTCCTACATATAAGAATCAAAAGACATTTTCAATCATGGCATTAACATTTAACACAATTGTACTATAGAATAGATCACTTAAACACTCTACACACTGAAAATAAAGGTAAGAGATTAAAATCTCTTAGAAAACTTTGAAATTGCTAAAGCTTAAGTTGGAGGAAAAATTATTTTTAATGAGCAAATAGATTTTTTAGTACCTCCAGTTAAAGTATTTAGGATCGTTCATATGGAATTGGCATATAGCAGCAACAAAAATCTTTCTGAAGATGGTCCGATAGATCGAAACTAAAGTATTGTTTTCGTACTCTAATTTAAACCTTGTCTCGTATTAAAACTGTTACACAAACCAATAACAGTGCACAGCATTTAAATAAAAGTATTAAAATTACTGTTACGAGAATTATACTATACATGCGCATGCGTAATTCACTGAATGCTATACAAGCCATGAAATATAACTTAGCACTATCTATCATAGTAAACTAGTTTTTTTGACCAAAATTACATTGATGGCCATTGCATGGAAATACAATTTTATTTTGAAATGTTCATGAAAACTAAACAATAGCTTTCATATATAAATGATGTACAAAATGCACTCTTTTATAGCCGAGAAAAAATCTAAAGGGAATACTAAGGGTTACGATTACATATCGCAATTTTTACTGCAGCGCAGTACAAAAAGCTGCTCTACTCCAAAGTTGCAATGTGTAAGCAAAAACGTTGCGCCTAAAGCGCGATTGCTTGCAACTTTCAGAAGTTGCAATATGTAAATGTCTAAAGATAAGGTTACAGGCGCAATGTAAAAAGTATTTTTTATTCGTTCACACTTTTACTGCTGTTGCGCGTGCAGTTTTTTAAAATGTTGCTTAAATTCGTGCTGTAATTAACCAACTTTTTATTTCAAAGTCTTCAAAATTCATAATCCATTTTATTATTATTTTACTTGTAAAATAATAACTTCATAAATATTTCCTCATAAAATTCACATTTTGCTAATAATATGAAAATTATAGTTAACCGATCAGTGGGAGATATTATTTTCCTGATATAGGTAGGTGTCTTTTCACTTTATAAGAGGAGTCACTTCCGTTAGAATTTCTTCAAAGACGTCAGGTGAAGAAATTTTTATAAAAAGTTTCACCTCCACTACGTAATTCTTTCATTAAGTTATTTACGGTTCCAGTAGGGAGCGGGGGGCTAGTTTTAACAATTTTTAGGATTTTCAATGGGGAAGTCAAAATATTGAGTATTTTCATGATGAAGCATTTTTAAATGAACGGACATCTATTCAGGTTTCAATTAAAATGATAATTGGGCTTAAATTAATAACAAATACTAGTATAAATGACTTTTTGTGAAAGTAGTAGCATGTTATAACTTACCCCGTTCTCGGGGCAATTTGTAACTGGCGTGAGGCATTTATTGTAAATCAATTCGAAAAATATTACTTATAACGTATTTAGAATAAGGTTAACTTTTAGAGATCTATCCTGTCACTTAGTCTTTTAAACAAAATAATATTTCTTTAAAACAAAAAAATAAAATAATTTTCAAAGATTAACATAAATTTTGGTCATTGAACTTGTATAGTTTGAAAATATACCTAAATCAAATGGCTTCTCTAAATTCAGTCTTCATCAGAATTACAGTTCACACAAACGTATGAAACAGGATCGCCTTTTACACATTTAACGTGTGACCGCAATTTGCAAATCAAACATTCGAGCCACTCTTCTCCGTCAGATCTGCTGTATTCTTCTCCGCAAATCAAACAGAACCACTCTTCTGATTTTGAATCTGATTCGTCATTCAAAACCCTTTTCTTCACTTTATAAATCTTTTGTTTTTCGGTCGATTTTCCTGTTGCCATTCCTTTACCATTTCCCTTACCTTTTCCTTTGTTTTTTTCTTTATCTTCTTGCTTCATTTTCTCTTCGAATTCTTTTTCTAAGGCTTCTTTTTCTGGAGTATCAGTCAATATAGCGGATTTTCGCTTGCGTCCACCTCTGTTAGAGATTCTTTCCTAGGTGCAGCTTTAGGTAGTGGTCTGATTTTTGAGGGTGATCTATTTTGGATCCCTGACGGTCCTGGAACTGGTTCACTAGATTTTTCACCTGTCAGCTGGTTAATAACATCAGTTACGCTTATGTCCAACTGCGGAGCAGTTTGTAGCAATTTGGGGTCTTCGAGATCAAATGTCAAGCCTCCTTCACTTTGCATCGAAGTAGCTTTTTGTGCGACGGTTTCTGTAGCAGGCTATTAAAAAAATCTATTGTATACCTACCTATATATTAGGTCTGTTTAATGAACTCGAAGAAAGTTCAGAGCAGAGCAGAGCAGGACAGCTTAACTTAGGTTAACTGTTAAATTACAAATAGAGCGAAAAAGAGCAGAAAGGAGCAGGTAGCTCACAAATTTTCTGATATCTGTCCCCAAAAAGAACAATTGTTTGAATTAATGCATGATTAATGCAATGAAACGTTATTTTCACTTACAAAAACACAATTATTATTTAAATTATTCCACTAGAATAGTCCAGATTTTATTTTATCCACAAAAAATGCTATTATTTGATTTGTTATCAGAACAACTAACACAATTTGCAGTTATTAAATGCCTGCTCTAAGTTACTCCTTCGAAAAAGGTAGAACAGAAAATCTTGCTCTAGGTTACTCCTATTCACTTTAGAACAGACTTAGTGAGCAGTTCACTTTGGAGTACTTTATAGCAGTTGCTCTGAATTCATTAAACCCGGTTTTCTGCTCTTTTCTGCTCATTAAACAGACCTAATGACAAACATAGGCACTCACATAAAAACATGAAGGGGCAAGTTGTAACATGTTACAATGTCCCCTGGAGTTTCGTTACAACTAGCCCCATGAAAAAATTTTGAACATTTTTGTTTATTGAAAAAAAAGTTTATGTTATTGTCAAATGAAAGGTAGTTACATATGATAGCTTAGTATATTGTCTACACAAATTAATAGATATTCATTTCAAAAAGACATTGCAGTAACTTAGAATCAAACTTTACGAACTTAGTTTTGTTATGTTACCTGGCAAAAATAGTGTGCCTGCTCACAACCACTCACAGCGCACTCTCGCGCCACACTGGCTGTGCTTACGTCATAGACCCTATTATAAGGAGCAGATTAAGTGTAAATGAAAACAAAATATTCGAAACCTGCTGCTAGCCCCCCGCTCCCCTACACTCTTTATTAACTATCCACTTCTTCACCCAACAATTCTTCTTTTTCAGATTCTTATTAAGATTTTTTATCAAAATTTATGTCAAACATGTCCGTCTATCCGTCTGTCCGTCTGTCGGCTCATCTGTCCGTCCTGACTAAAAGCCGAGAACGCGTTCACTTAGAGTGCGGAAATTTTCCACATGGGCTTTATAAAAAAAAAAAAAAAAAAATTCAACTTCGAAAATTGAACCAATCGGGCAACTCCTTCGTAGGGTTTCCATACAAAAATTTCGTTTGATGTTTCTAGAGCGATTGTAAATAAAATTTCAAAACTAGACTAAATCGGGCAACGCTTTCTTGGTGTTGCCATATAAAACTTTGGTTTTTCACTATATATTTGGATACTGCCTGAGAACGCGTCGATCTGGAAAGCTCAAATTTTGCACGCGGCATTTTCATAAAAATTGCAAATACACGTTCAAAAATTGACTAAATCGGGCAACCATTTCTTGGTGTTGCCATAAAAAACTTTGGTTTTTCACTATATTATTTTGACACTACCTGAGAGCGCGTCGATCTGTACAAAGCGTTTTCATAAAAACAATAATGAAAACTTCAAAAATGAACTAAATCTTATTGGTATTGCCATACAGAACTTTGCGTTTTCACTTTATTTAACTTTTATTTTCATCTAAAGAATAATATTATTGGTCTCAGACCAATAACTTTTTCTCTTTTTTTTTATATAACAAAAACATTTTGGCCTGCAATTTGTAAAACCTTGATATTTCTGTGGGAGTGATAATTCTTTGCTGCAGGATCGTTTCAGAATTCCTCAAATACGCACTCACTGTAATTTCTGTTGTGGAAATGAAAAAAAAATACCTCTTCTCCAAGTTAAAAAATAAAAATCTAAAAATAACTTTTATTCCTTATTATAAAAAATAAAAAATCATAAATACCATTTATTTTTAAATAGATAAAAAAATTAAAATTAGTAGACTCGATAAGAAAAAAAGTCACAGTGAATAACTCTTATTTGGAGGCAAATGAAAATGTTTTAAATTTACTAAATTTGTTAGATAACTTTAAAAAAAAAACATTTATAATAGTATTAACAAGATTATTTCTACTCTATATCTCTCGAAAGATTAAAGTAAAATTAAAAAACTAGACGAAGTGTAAACACAAGAAATCTATGAAAAATATAAAACTGAAATTTTCCCTAAATTTCCATTTATTTTAAATTTCTGACGTGCACAGATCAAATCCCACATCAATTTGAAAGATACTTTTGACGCCCCAGTTACAGTGAAAATGCTCAAAAAGAAAATATCAACCTCCAATCATTTTCACATATATACATACACCATCATATAAATTATTTACTCAGGTGTTGTCACAGAAATGCTAATATATACATATAACGCAAGCTTAATTATTAAATTAGTTGATCAAAACTTTCGCCATAGAACTAGCCGAATATTTTTAAACTGTGTTCATTATATTTTTAGGAGGCCACAATTAAAATGTTGCGCTTTCATTCTTACATTTTTTTACTTTTCGTTTCGACAAGTGAAGCTATAGCACATGGTAAAAGCTCAACTATCAGAGCATTTCCTTATCAAGCTGCCTTAGAGAGAAAGGAACGTCACATCTGCGGAGCTGCAATTATAGGTACGGATACAATAATTACAGCTGCTCATTGCTTAGATAACACAGCTAAGCTAGTTACTTACGAAGTGCGTGTAGGAACAGATCAGCGTGAAACTGGAGGATTAATATTCGGCATAAGTCGTTACATAAAACACCCATACTATGAAATTCTTAGCTCACTGTATATTTATGATATTGCGATCGTTTGGATTAAAGGTAGGATGATTTTCAGCAGAACAATTAGTCCTGTTGCGCTACCACCGTCCGAGAATGATAAGTGCTCCGATAATAGGTTCGAAGGCACCGTATCAGGTTGGGGGAAAACATGGCAGAATGGAGTGAAAACTAAAGGATTAATGTCTACAAGAATTCCGATATGGGATCAGAACAAATGCTTAGAAATGTACGGAGAAGCAAAGTTAGGTGATGAAACACTTTGTGCAGGTGGTTTTGAGAATGGGGCAGGTGCTTGTAAAGGTGATTCTGGTGGTCCGCTAGTTATTTTTGGAGAACTATGCGGAATTGTATCTGGAGGAAGAAATTGTGGTATACCAAAAAAGCCTGGTGTTTATACAAATGTTGCATATTTTATACACTGGATTAAATCTAATTTATATACTAGATAATGAAATAGGACATCTTTTTTGTAATAGATCACAATTCTTAGATATATATTTTACTTAAAATAGAAACAATAATATGTAATAGAAAAATAGTTTGTTTTTTTAGGCCAGCCCGTCCCTTTAACTCGTACACGAATTTGTCTGTCTGTATATTTATTTATATGTATATTTCTTTTTTACTATTTTCGACACTCTCGTAGACTCACTTTTCGTCATCACAGCGAGCTAAAATTTGGCACACATGTTCATGTCGCATGACAATTGAATCTGTCAAAATTTGAACCGGAAATTTCCATGGCAAACCCGGAAAATCGGGAAAAATCATTTGAAAATTTGGTACATATTTGATTAGTGATAAATCCATTTCAGGAAAAATGCAGAGTTTTCCGATTTTTCCGAAAAAAATTTCCGGAATTTTCCGACTTTTTCGCAAAATCTTCCGGTAAAAAAGTTTTCCAAATTATGCAGGATCAAGTTCCCTATCAACTGGCATCATTACTTTCTCTCCGACAATGGTGAAAACTTGCAGAAAAAATCGAGGAAAATTCATGTAAAATGCTTTTCCGGAGTTTTTCCGACCAAGGAAGCGTTTGAGCGTTTTTATATAGTGACTATCAGAACCAGCTTAACACAAGCTCGCTGCATGGACATGTTTAATAAATAAACGTCTCAACAATACATGCGATTCATCACTTAGTCGGTGTTAGTATTAGTATGTTAAACTAAATATAGACCAAACACCGAATGAGATGACATGCAATGCGACATGGAAACAGAAAATTAAGTACTATATAGACGTTTTTTTAAAACCTGCTTGGAAATGTCAACGACAAAATGCTCAGCCTTAATATTAACAACAATGCACATGCGATTGATGGGTTCATACATACTAAAGTTGGATCTTGCGGAGTTAACATGCAACAGAGGTAACATTCTCAAATTGTGCGCACTATCACGGAAAGAGATTTTGCTAAGTAGAAGGGGAGAATCAATATTCGCGTTTAAGAGTTGATGCACAAAAGTTACATCAGCGACCATACGACGTTTTTCGAGGAAGTGCATATTCAAAAGCGTCAAGCGATCCTCATAAGGTGGAAGAATCAATGAATTGTTCCAGGGTAGGTGCCTGAGAGCGAAGCGCAGGATGTTCCGCTGAACAGACTCGATGCGGTCGATGTGTGTACCGTAAAATGGAGACCAGACCTGGCTAGCGTATTCAAGGAGAGGTCTCACAAAGCAAGTGTACAAACGCAGTGTTATGGTGGGATTCGAGAACTCTCGAGACCAACGTTTAATAAAGCCCAGCATAGAACTACTCTTAGATACCATGTAGTTTATGTGGGAGATAAAATTCAATCTATGGTCACGTTTGACACCCAAGTCACAAACAGCACCCTCGTGACGGGTCTTGCAACCTAAGACAAAGTTGTAGAGCGAAATGAGCTGCATAAAGTTGCTCTTTAGGAAAATTCCATGGAAAACACGGAAAAGCGGAAAAAATTTCATCGATATGATTAGTGATAAATCTGTTTGAGGAAAAGTGCAGAATTTTCCAAATTTTCTGGAATTTCCGGAATTTTCCGACTTTTCCGGAAAATTTTCCGACAAAACAGTTTTAGAAGCTATGCGGAATCATTTTTTTTCCGTCCTACTGGCATCAATACTTTCTCTTCAACAATCATGAAAACTTGCATGAAAAATCGAGGAAATTTTATGTAAATTTTTAAAAAAAAGTTCATAGTAATAGGAAAAGTCTGTGGAAAACATGGAAAATCGGGAAAATTCAGTAAATCAGTGTCTTTTCAGCCGTAATAAAATTGTTTTAAAATATCTCCATGCAGCACGTAATAACAATTAAGTTAACGTGAAAAAGGCAGAAAATAAAAGAAGTAAAAAACGAGTTTTCAAACAAAACTGAGGCCAAGCCGCATGAAAAAGTAGTCCACCTCTGTGTGTGAAGAAAAGTTTATTTTCTACTTTTTCATGCGGCTTGGCCTCAGTTTAGTTTGAAAACTCGTTTTTTACTTATTTTATTAAATCATTGATTAGTAAGTATTCTAAAGGCCGCCATCCATATTTATTTGTTTGTAAGTGAAGTCTGTAAACAAGGGTAGCTCCATGATAGAACACGAAGTGTGAAATGAACAAAGTTGGATGGACATCAAACACAACTATACAAGCATAATCAAGAATTGGTATGACGAAAGTGTAATAAAGGATACACCGTATTATACGAGTATGACACCTTAAACTATTTCTTAACCCATACAGCACAAAATTACCCAGGGACATCCCATTCTTGTCCCACAGATCCTATAGCTTTCCCGGGATAAATAGGAAGTATATTTAGTATGTACTTAGGACCTTATTTCTAGGAGTTATTAAAAATTTCCCATAAGTTATTCCCTGGGATATCTCACAAGTACTCTCTATGGGAACAGTCTAAGTATTTTAGGGACAAATACATACGGGATGTGCAGGACAATTTTGGGACAAACATGGGAAAGTATTTCCCCTTCCAGAATTTATTTCGGTATGTTATCTGATTCTCGTGGTTTGCGTGAATCTCTGGTGAAAGCACTTGGTGTACAAAAATATAATAAAAAGTATGTATTGAAAGAAGCCATTTGGGAACTGAGTTGTTGATGCCAGCTACATGCGTGAAGCTATACTAGAAATCTATTCGCTTCTGAAAATGTCTCCTTGTTTTGGCAAAGTTTTTTAGTGGTACATTTCATAACTTGATTTTTGTTGTAATTTTGTCATAGGAATTCACTTTGCCTGTGTTAATGATATTGGATTTATATTTTGTGCAAGCGTATCCACCTCTGGCATGGCATATATGTACTTTCCAGGTAGTACTTATTTTTATTTCTTGTAAAAATTCCTACCCATAAAAAAAAAATTTAATTTTACAATCCCAGAAAATCCTAAACAATATTATCAGATATTCCCCCGTACATAATTCCTAGCAAATTAGGATTTCCGTAAGACGCCCTAGGTTCGCTTGTAGCGGAAATTTTACAGTATTGAATGTGTGAACTGTTCCTAAGTACAGCCACAGGAAATCCTATGGGAATGGCATGAGATCTACCAGGGACATCCCAACCCCGGACATTCGTAACTCCCAGAGATGTCCTAAGTTATTAACTGGGACCGGACGGGATTTCCCACGGACAATTTATATATCTCAACAGGATTTCCCAGTAACATACCACGGACACATTTGTGCTGTGTAGGAAGGCCCCCATTCACTTACAAATTATCTGCAATTTCAGACTGTACAGATGGCATCTTTCAGTCTAAATCTGTTTTCGTTCACCCACTTGTATCAGATCACGTCTTAAGTTTGAAATTTGATACGACAGAAAACTCTATCGTGCTATTGAAAGAAAAGAAGAAAGAAAGTTGTTAGCTTTATTGATGATCATAACATCCTACACGATCAGCAATTTGGATTCAGAATAGGACATAATACAATTCAACCGCTTGTGAGAATCGTTCAACATGTAAAAACCAATTTCAACCTGAAAAAATCAACAGGGCTTGTGTTGCTTGATGTATAGGCAGCATTTGACTCGGTATGGCACGATGCTCTAATTTATAAGATGTCAAACCTTGGTTTCCCGGTTCATCTGGTGGCACTTGTCCGCGATTACTTGCGCGAACGAAAGCTCAAGGCATACATTGGCGCAGTATCCTCCAGTGGTAAACAGATCACTGCTGCTGTTCCTCAGGGATCTGTCCTGGGACCAATATTGTATAACATATTCACAGCAGATTTCCCCACTATCCCAAATTGTTATTCTTCGGTATTTGCAGACGATACAGCTATTTTTAGTTCCGATGAAGACCCAACAAAAATTCAATCTAATCGGCAACAGGAACTTCATTCAGTTGCAAATTATTTCCACAAATGGAAAATAAAAATAAACTCCGAAAAGACGAAGTCCATTTTTTTCACGCAAAAAAGAAAAATTATATACCTTCGCGCCAACCTTACAGTAAACGGCATTGATGTTCTATGGACTGACCACGTCAAGTATCTAGGTGTTACCCTTGACACGAAGCTTATTTACGCCAAACACATAACAGTAATTTTAAACAGAGTAAAGATATTAATCAAAACTCTGTATCCCTTTATAAACCGTAGGTCAACCCTAAATCTGGAAAATAAACTCATCATTTTCAAGCTGCAATGTTTTACGGGGCCCCGGTTTGGTCCTCTAGTGCACGATCTCACATTAAAAAACTTCAAATTGCTCAGAATAAAATTTTGAAAATGATTCTTAGTTCACCGTTCCGCTTCCTCATCTCTGAGTTACACTCAATAGCTGCTATAGAATTGGTAAGCATATAAAATAAGTAAAAAACGAGTTTTCAAATAAAACTGAGGCCAAGCCGCAAGAAAAAGTAGAAAATAAACTTTTCTTCACACACAGAGGTGGACTCAGATTTTTTGATTGGGACATTTCTCTTGAATATTCTTTCTCTTCATGAATCAAATCACTTATTACCTCTGATTGATCATACTGAAATATATCGGTGATTGTCAGCGAATAAAATCTGATTCCACCTCTGTGTGTGAAGAAAAGTTTATTTTCTACTTTTTCATGCGGCTTGGCCTCAGTTTTGTTTGAAAACTCGTTTTTTACTTATTTTATTTTCTGCCTTTTTCACGTTAACTAAATTGTTATTACGTGCTGCATGGAGATATTTTAAAACAATTTTATGACGGCTGAAAAGACACTGACTTACTGAATTTTCACGATTTTCCATGTTTTCCACAGACTTTTCCTATTACTATGAATTTTTTTTTTTAAATTTACATGAATTTTCCTCGATTTTTCATGCAAGTTTTCATGATTGTTGAAGAGAAAGTATTAATCAGTAGTACGGAAAAAAATGATTCCGCATAGCTTATAAAACATTTTTGTCGGCAAATTTTCCAGAAAAATTGGAAAATTCTGCATTTTTCCTGAAACAGATTTCTCACTAAGCATATCGATGAAAATTTGTCCGATGATTTTCCAGCTTTTCCGGGTTTTCCACCTAGTTTTCCACAAAAGCAACTTGATGGAACTCATTTCGCTCTACAACTTTGTCTTTGGTTGCAAAAGGCTCAAACGCTTCCTTGGTCTGAAATACTCCGGAAAAGCGTTTTACATGAATTTTCCTCGATTTTTTCTGCAAGTTTTCACCATTGTCGGAGAGAAATTAATGATGCCAGTTGATATGGAACTTGATCCTGCATAATTTAGAAAACTTTTTTTCCGGAAAATTTTCCAGAAAAGTCTGAAACTTCCGGAAATTTTTTGCGGAAAAATCGGAAACTCTGCATTTTTCCTGAAACGGATTTATCACTAATCAAATTTGTATTAAATTTTCAAATGATTTTTCCCGATTTTCCGGGTTTTCCATGGAAATTTCCGGTTCAAATATTGATAGATTCAATTGTCACGCGACATGAACCTGTATGCCAAATTTCAGCTCGCTGTGATGACGAAAAGTGAGTCTACGAGAGTGTCGAAGTAGTAAAAAAGAAAATATATAAATAAATAGACGACAAATTCGTGTACGAGTTAAAGGGATTGGCATCAAAAAATAAGCGAAATAGCTAATAAATTTTTTGAAAGGTGTAGCTACGCCGATAATATTCTTATACGGCTTTTGTCTAGCTAATTAGTATGTAGAGTAAGTTGGTAGGGTTTTATCTTAGGATAGTTTTTTCAATGGGGTTTTGGCAAAATTTTTCCCCAAATAAAACCACGTTATAAGTTAATATCCCCGTTAGTTTCTACTAATTATAAAAATTATTCTGGTTGAATGAATGAAATGTTTTTGCACTATATACAAAATTTCTGTCTCCTTTGTAAACAAAATGTAAGAAATGGCCAAATTGAAATAAAACTGAACTGAACTGATCTCATAATATGAGTTTATCAATTTGTTTTTCTCAACAGAATCATTAGTAGCTTTTTCCTTTACAATTTTATGAAATTCTATTAATTCCGTATAATCTTTTTCTTTTAACTTTTTGTCGGAGTAATAATCATTTTTTACTGTTCATAGTGCAGAATGTTTCAATGAATACCGAAGTACTGACGTAAATATCAAACTGAACTGAAAATAACGGATTGACGATGAAATTATACAATTTGTATATGCAGTTTACAAATCTGCAGTCCTGTTATCTGTCTATGAACTGCATGTGTATGGTGTATTTATCTACAGACTTACAGTTTGCAGTTCACAGAATACCGATCTGGTTGACAATCAAATTGTACAAATTTGCAACAGACACATGCAGATTACCTAGACTTCAAATCAAATCGTACGATTTGAACTGTTATTGTGTGGCAGAATTCAAATATATCTGCAGTTTCGATCTTCAGATAATCTGTAAGTGAATGGGGTCATTAGTACAATCAAAATTCAACTTAACCTTGCTCACTACCGCACCAATTTAATCGGAAAAAGTAACACACATTTTTTGAGATTTCAGAGTAAATCATCTATTGATTGGCTATTTGGAAAAAAGAAAAATTATCACGGGCATCTATTGCGGGAAATTATTGTACTGTTTGAAAGCAGCCTTTTCTGGAGGAACGTCTAGGACAATGTGCCGTATCCACAACATAGGCAAACATAATAACAAAATAGCAAGAATTGGGATTCAAATTGATTTCTCTGTATTCACCAGACTGAGCCCCGTACAACTTTTTCCTCCTCCCAGTACCCAAAAAAAAAAGTAACTCGCAGGGAAGAAATGAATGAAGAGCTCATCGAGGTTATAAATAGGTATTTTGGAGGCGTTGCAAAATAATATTTTCTGGGCTAGATGAATAGATTCGAAAACCGCTGTACTAAAAGTGTGGGCCTCAAAGGCGACTTGGTTGATAAAAAAAATTTTGCCAAAATATTATGTTTTATTTGCATTTTTAAGATGCATTTGGTATTATTAAAGGCAAGATAAATTAATAGAAAATGTTTCATGTGCCGAATTTAAATGTTTATAAGACTTTATATGACTATACTAAGATATTTGATGTTGTTAAATATCTTAGTATAGTCATAGCATAACAAATTATATTAGAATCAGAGAAAACAACGAAACATCGCTGATGTTAATTAGTAAATAAAAAAAAGAACAACACGGCTTTCCTGAGGTATACCTGAGGCATTATATATCTCCACGGACAATACGTTAAGAAACAGTATTTGCTGAGGAGGACTAGGAACGAAGCCATTCGACAAATAAAAATGGAAATTATCATACTACCGACAAAAAACAAAAATTCTAATAGGGTAGTTTTAGATGATTTGCGGCCACATGTCTGTGCCAAATCGTGCATTAAAAAACAACAAAATTATCAGTCTGATGTCAACTCACAATTCAATTCAGCCACATCGTAGAAAAATTAATAAAAATTAAATTAAATAAAAAACTAAATAATCAGGCCCCAAAAAATGACAAGATTTAATAAAGGATAATTGCCAAGAAGACAAAGTAACTGACAAGCCAATGTTTTCTGTTTAATGCTTCTCAGATAAGCTTCTTTGCAGTGTTCACATTTTCTTAAGCTCATCACAAATGAATTGTCAACCTGGTAAGGCAGTAGGGGATGCTGCCCGCGGTAATAGCATTTCTCATACGATCTCAGGATCCACAAAAATTTGTTTTTTATGGGTGAGGAGAACGAAATTTATTTAAATTTCCATTGCCAAAGGACATTGACAGAGTATGGACCAAATGCTGTCCAGAAATTGGAGTACCTCCAAGAAGTTTCTTGCATTAATGTATAAATAAAAAAATATCAGTTCGAGAGGAAGTAAATTAACGTAATTTTTTAAGAGTTTTTTAGGAGTCTCGCATCATTTGTGATCCGTTTATACTATGCGTATTTTTGTATTTATCGTATCTGCTTTATTTGGATTGTATCTTCATTTAGGGTGCTCCCAAATCTAGGTGGTTGGGTGCGGAACTTAATTGCGGGGCGGCAGACGAAGCCGGAATTTCGCTTTTCCCCTCAGAGGAGGGGGAGAGGGAATTGACTCTTGCCTCCTTGGACAGACTTTGATGCGTTTCGGTTTATAGATTAGTGTTGTCCTGAGGAACAAAAGTGTTCATTCTGGACAGCACTTGGTCCATCTGCCATACAAAAACTGTCAACGTCGCTTGTTCTTTATTGTCATCAGTTTCGACAGCTGCGATATAAGAATTTGAATATAACAAATATGGGTCTGATTTCTTAGCATATAGTCGCTATTTGCTCGAAGCAAGTACGAATTCCAAGCTTGTGACATTTAGAATGTTGATGGAATAGGACTGACCACCGTACAAGATTAATCTAAAAAGATTGTAGAAAACTGTGATTAAAACAAGTTATAAGTTACAAATTTATAATTTGTGGACAGCCATAAAAATACAGGTGTAATAGATGGATGTTATGGATGAATGGATGGTTTGAAACGAGGTTGGGATCCGGAGTGGGTCCCTTGAACGTAGGCCCTAACGAAGCCCATTGTTCATCCTCCAGACTTATGAGCAATATCTCATAAGTTCCAACCGGACGGTAGTGACAAAGAAAATGAGTCATCGTTTCGGATTCCTTTGCGCATCCACTCCATACCGGATCATCAACAAGCCAGATACTGTGTGGGTGACCCCTCAGAAGAGAGTGCTAAGTAAAAATTGACACTAGAGTTCACAGGATGGCTTGTTTAGTCCCAATAGCTTTTTCTTTTCGTTTGGATTAGGTCTGCCCCACAGCTCCTTTGTAGTTCAACCTGATGGGTCATCTCACCAAAGCCGACTGTGTTGGCTGTTCTTTCCACTGCCGTCAAGTCGACCCAGGACAGGGCTCTAACGTCGCAGCCATCAAGTCGGTATAGGATCGGCTTGGTTCCAGTACCACCGCCTCCCTGGACTGAAGAAATTAAGCCCTCCTTCGGCTCGGCGTCGTTATATATTCCCTTCATGGACTTGAAGTTGCCGTTAAAACTTGATTTTCTTGTTAAATATAAAAACAATTCAGGACAGGATGTTGACGCACCTCAAACTAGAGCAAGTATGGTTAACCGGTAACTAGGTCAAGCCGCCGTCGCCACCACATCCTATGCCTAGCAAGCACTCCACGACGAAGCAGTGTCTGATCCCAAGGTGCACGGATCGTTGCAACTTCTGAATTCAATTAAATCTAAGCAAACAGATGCTCAAGACCGCAGTTTTCTGCTTTAAGTAGGCTTCCAAGACAGCAGTTTCCTACGCCAAGCAGCAGTTAAAGGCATCGCGGTTCTCCGCTCAGGGCCGTAGCTAGGGGAGGGCATAGACGGGCAATGCCCTACCTTAAAATAACAATGCCCTACCTTAAAAATTACCAACTTATTCAACGGCGACATCATAAAAGACATTGCGGCGAGTCTGCATGATCGGCAACACTGACCAGTCAGCCACTACTCGACCATATTTGCGTTGCTTACCTCCCACCTCTTCCTGCCAGGTATGCAAAGCTGGGCAAGTACCAACGAAAAAGTACTTAAGTACAAGTACCGAAGGCCTGAGTACTTCAGCGCAAGTACAAGTACCGCATGTATGAAAAGTACTTGTAACTAAGTGCTAAGTCTATAAAAAGTACTGAGTACTTTTTGAAGTACTTTTTAATGTACTTTTTTAGATTCTTTGTACGTTGGCAGTAATATAATTAAGTTTATCGAGTTCAGTTAATAGATATTAATAAATAAATACTTTTTGAAAACTATAATATGTATAGTAACCAGTGGCTACTATCTATAGTTTTCAGCGCTGCAGGTAGAGTAAAATTTTCACCTATCATTAATACACTCATAAAACCTATTAGAGGTCCCCCAAGCACCCATTATCACCTCCAATAATTCATAACAATTCTAAGGAAAAAATTTCCAGTAAAATTCTAAGAAAAAATTCAGGCCTTCCTTACATCAGGTCGAGGCATCGTTGATTTTCTATTGGAGCGAGGCATTGCTTGCTTACCCTTGGTTATGTCCACTGACGTATATAACATGGACACTGTTTACTTTTCTATTTCACGTGGGCACAATTGTTTGTGTCAAAAAGAATTCTTACGTCGGTGCCAACATTCAAAAAAATCAATGGCGGAAAGTTTAAAAAGTGAGTGCGCAGCTTGGAAAGTGATTTTAATAAAACATTTAGAATTTCTTCTGTGTATATGTAATGAATATATTGTCTTTGGTAGAACAGTTTTTATCAGTAATAACCCTAAATAAATTACTTACAATCATGTATTTCGACGAATCCACTAATTTATTTATTGTTTTCAGTTCTCTCTCAATTGGTACTTGGTGCTTAGACCGAAAGAGTCAACAATATAGAAGTGAGCCCACTTTCTGCAGTGTATTTCTATGAATATAGTCAGTCCATATTATACATGTCAGTGGTTATGTCATCAAGTCGAAGCATCGTCGATTTTATATTCAAACGAGACGTTACTGGGTTTTGTTCTAGTTGCCATTCCTGTTTGTATGGTATTAGTTTGTCTAAGGTTCTGCCTTGATGCGTGAGCGCGGTACATGCTTTGACAGTTCATTTGCGTGCTTTAAAACTCAACAAGAAAGGAGTTGCGCTAGATATTGTGCTTCCATTTCTACGAAGAGTTAGATATTTGTATTTAATAGACTCAGAAATACTTAAGTAAAAATCTTGGTACTTAAGTACAAAACTAAGTCTTAAGTACAAGTAAATAGACGCTAGTACCTATATTCAAGTACGAAGTAGGGGCATTTTAAAAGTATTCAATAATAAGACTTAAGTAACGAAAATGTACTTTAAGTAGTACTTAAGTCTTTTTTTACTTAAGTATTGCCCAGCTCTGGATGAAGGTAAGAGGATTGGTTGGCTACTTGAACAGCTTTGGTCAGGACATTTAGCTGTTACAAGGGTCGTATATGAAAATTATTTTCTGATTTTGAAAACTCCAGATAAAATGAAAAATGGAATTCAATGGTGATGATATTGCAAAAAGTATTGACATCAAAGTATTGACTGACAAAGATAATAGCAAAAACAAATATTATGTGTTCTGCAACCGGCTGATGCGGCTTTACAGGGTGAAAGCGTGGGACTGAAGGATGCCATATCCATAATAAAATATGTCCAGGATCTATGAGACAATTTTGGATGAAGCTGAGAATACCATATTGTAGAAAAGATCCTCAAAATAGTTCCCAGAACAGAAGAGACAAGTAAAGACAAGACATCTGGAGGATTAAATGCTGTATGGTCCATCACCTTCTCGTCAAAATACTGCAGACATATTTTAAGTTCCGCCATTTAAAGCTGAATATTATGAAACTGTAGACATAATAACAGCTGAGATAAACAGAACACTAGATTATAGATTGAATTTTGTGTCTTAATAAGTTGGACAAAGTTTAAACCTGTTCAACATTTAAATATATAATTATTGTGAGGAAATTAATGAGAGAAAAGCCAATCCGTATTTGAAATTATTTTTCAGGTATTAAAATTGCTTCCAAAGAAGTGAACAATCAGATGTAGTAGGGGAAGGTGGGGCAAAACCGGGTAGGCGGGTCAAACCGAGGTTGTCAGCTTACTTTCAGACACCATTCAATTGGTTTATGACAGTGAACAATATACATTGCATTACCAGATCTGTGTTGTGCTTTTAAAAAGTTTTTTGTAAATAATTTTACACTTTTTCATAAAACTGTAGGTCATGTGAGCACCAGATTCTTTGATTTTAATTTTTGGTAAGTAAGCCTTTTTATTCTGCAGCTTATTTAGAAATATTCACCACTAACACGAAATTGTTCCGTCCATCTGTTAATGGGTTACAGCAATTTGTTTCGGAAATTCCCTGTAGGGGTAATATCGGATACCAAGGAGTATAGCAAAACCGGGTAGTACCCGATTTTACCCCTAGCCATATTTTTCCGAGAAAAACAACTGCTTTGTTTACTATAGTCCTTAAAAATTCTTTATTTCATTATATTACTTAATTTTATTATTTTCAAATTAGAACTCCATTGTTTTATTACTTTTTTATGATGTTATTTGTAATGACAGGTTCAAAATGCCGCGAAAGACTACAAGGCAAAGTTGGTGAGAAGAAGATATGGCTCCGGCTATCAGCGATGTTTTGGGTGGATCCAAGGGTTACTTGAAAGCCTCCAAAATATACAATGTTCCCCAATCCACATTGGAGGATAAGGTGAAGAAGGCCCGCCAAAATGCCTTATCTCCAAAGGAAGCAGCTAAAAAAACTTAAGGCGGTATGACACCGTTTTTACAGCAGAGTAGAAAAATTAGCTGGAGGATATTATGGGAAAGACTGTTCGGACTCAGCTTGACTCATTTACGGCAACTTACGGCTTTTCAGTTAGCAAAGACAGATGGGATTAATCACACATTCAATAAAGAAAAGGGCTGGGAAGGACTGACTGTATAAATTCTTAAATAGGCATAGAGAAATATCTCTCAGGAATCCCGAGGCGACTGCATTAGCTCGCGAAAAGGGATTGAACCGAACGGCAATTCAAGTGTTTTATGATTTGATTCAAACTGTTTACGAGAAACCCAAAATTTCTCCAAACGACATTTATAATATTGACGAAACGGTGTTTATGACTGTCCCTAGCAAGCCCTCAAAAGTTCTGGCCTTATGTGGGAAGAAACAAGTCAATTTACTTTCGTCAGGAAAAGAAGAACCCTGATCACTGTTGAAACCTGCATGAATGCTGGAGGTAATTTTATGCCACTTATGTTTATTTTACCTTGTGTTCTGCCCAATGAGAACACTCAAAAGAAACGCCGGGGAATATTTTATAGTCAGTGGTTTATTGAACGCACGTAAAACTTAAGTACAACATTACAACTATAACTAAAATTAACCGAATTCAATTTCACGACGCTTAAGAACTAAACTTCAATAGATTTAAAAAAAGGTCACTTATTCACTACACAATAATTTTATTCTCAGTATAACACTGTCAAAATTGATACAACTTTGACCAATGGCATTTATATATGTATGTATGTATAAATATATTACTCAATATGAATAAAAAAAATGTACTCACCATTATAAAACTATGGAATCCACTTTATGGCGTTGGTAATTAAATAATTAGTGATTATCTTGTTCTAGTCGTTCCCCGGAACAAGATACTTTACTTCAGTCGAGACCCAAAGCAAAGTTGTATTAGTAGTGTTTATTCTAGTCGGTACCCAGAATAAAGATCTTTATCTCAGTCGAGACCAAAGATAAAGGTTTGAGGTTAGTGAATGTTATTCTAGTCGCTACCCGGAATAACTATCTTTATCTCAGTCAAGACCCAAGATAAAGGTATTAAGTTAGTAGACTTTATTCCAGTCGAGACCCAGAATAAATATCTTTATCTCAGTCGCTACCCAAGATAAAGTTGTTATTAGTAAGATTTATTCCAGTCGAGACCCAGAATAAATATCTTTATCTCAGTCGAATTCCAAAACGATGCACAATCTATGAGAGCTGGATACTTAAAGAGAAAGATTCAAATTGGCCTGCGACTTATATTGCCTCTGAATTGCGCACGGCTTCAACAAATTATTTTACATTGCGCATAGTAACCAAAGTACGTTGACCTTTGCAGCTGTGCGTAGGTAGCAACAGAAAAGTCCGTTGACCTTAGCAGCTGTGCGTAGGTCAGAAGAGTACATTGACCCTAGCAGCTGTACAAAGCAACTGAATTTTGTACATTCTTTGTTGCCGTTCCTAATTTTGCCTATCTAAAGCTATTAAGATTATAATTATACAATAAGATACCTATTACAATATTTCTAAGTTGTTATTTTAAAGATTCATTTAAATGTACAGATTACTTAATCTAATTCCATTTAATTCGCGCACTGTTAGCGAAGACAAGTTACTTTTCTCTTATTGGATTGTGTCCCGGATTTGTTTATGTGGAATGTAGCCATGAGGTGTTGATTGTTATCTCCACTAAAAACTGCCTTATCGATATGCTTGTAGGTAGGTATACATCGTTTCGTTCCCAACCTATTTTCAATGATTAGAAAAACTTGGAATTAGAAACTTTTAAACTATTTTACTTCCAGGTGGCTATTTAATGTTGGTTTGAACACCTTGCAAGAGGTCGAACCTTATGCTGATGGATGATGCGCCACCTGGGGCCCACGTTTTTTCCGTGAGTAAGGGTGGATAAACAAGGAAAGTTTCCTTTATTGGTTCAAGAAGTTTGTTGAATTTTCTACTCCAATACCAGAAAAGACAGTGCTATTGATTCTAGACGGTCATGCCGCTCATACCAAAAACGTTGAGTTCATTCTCCGTGCAAGAGAAAAAAACATCATCTGCACCCACAGATTGCAACCACTTGACGTTACTTTCTGGCTCCCCTTTCTACTTACTACGAGCAAGAGGTTAGAAAATGCATGATCGAGCACCCTTGGAGACAGGTAACAACATATCAAGTGGCTAAGCTCTTTGGCAACTCATATGCCAGAGCAGCTGTGATGGACACAGCCATCAAGGGCTTTAGAAGCACCGGAATATTCCCGTTGAATAGAAGCGCTATCCCAGAGCATTTGTATGGTCCTGCTGAAACTATAGACAGACCTATTCAGCCAAAAGTGGCTGCAGTAACGGAATCAAATGCCATCCACCCTCAACGTCAGAGGCAGACAGGTCTGGTCATCAGCCTTCAACATCCTCTGATCTCATAACTGCATCAACAGGCCCGGGTGTTCCTTCAACATCAAGTTTCTCTAGAATTAAGTCACTCTCGGTTTTTAAAATATCTCCAACCATATTGCAACTTCCGCCCCATGAATAAGAAAGAATTGAAAAGAAACAAGGGAATAGAAAAAGGGGGAAAACAGCGATCCTTACATCGACACCTTACAAAACAGACCTTGAACAAGAAGAGACTATCAAGATGAAGAAAGTTAAGGCATCAGGAAATTTTGAAATGGTTTGACTTCCAAAAGAGCATATCTACAGCTTTTTTACACTAATCTACAAGAAGGGGGCAACTCTGGCAGGCATTGGACACATGAAGAGTGCAGCACGTATGAGGGAGAATGAAATTTTATATGCGAGTTTTGCGATAATGTCACTGCAGGGATAGATTGATGGTGATAATATTCCTAAATTGAGTATCTGCGGTTTTGATAATATACTTACTGTGATGAAGAATTGCATTAATTTGGATGTTCAATAAATAATAAACATTGGCAACAGCAACTGAAAATTATTGATTTTCTCGAGTACCCGGTCTTACCCTACCCCTCATCCAAATGGCAGTTTCAATTTGATCTACGAAATTTGTTTTCCCGAGTGTTTAAGTAAATTATTTTGGTAAAATGGGTAATATTTTGATTGTCCACATCTGTCTAAAGAGAAGAGCTGGGAAACTGAAATATTTGTAAAGCCTAGAAGTTCGAAACCTTAAAAAAAAGTTATGGTACCCGGTTTTGCCCTACCTTCCCCTACTGCTTCGTGCGAATCTACCTTTTCGACACTAATTGCTACCAATAAGCCTCAAAGAATGTCAATGGTTAACGAGATATTGGCAGGTTTGATGTTTGTTGCATTTGAATGGAAAAGAACAGACAAAAAAGATATTGAAGAAGTGCTACGATAATTCAACAATATGGTAAATCAAAGACTGCAATTATACTATTGAATATTTTTACCATGTTGTGTTTCTTGTTTAATCCATTTATTTCTTTTTATTGTAGATACCTGATTTAGTTCAGGTATAAAAAAATTTAATAAAATTGGAGTTCTAGAAGCATACTTTTTCAAAAAGATGTCCCTTCACCTGAACAGATGTATCCCAAATGCATCGAAAATTTGCGCCCTACTTCAAATTTATGATGCTCTACCTTTAATTTGGTTCTAGCTACTGGCCTGTGTCTCCGTTATGATGGAAACTTCTAAAACCCACTTCAAGGAGACCTGTGATCTACTCAAGGCAGTTCTACCCGATAGGAAGCGTAAAATTCAATGAAACTTGGCATCTCGACAAAGATCCATCTTTAATAAAACCGCTGATACGCCCCATATAAAAAAAAAACGTTCGTCACCTTCCTTGTTTTGTCATTCCATTTCAGTATTTATTTTCACTACTTTTTCTCAGTTTTGCTCGTAGTTAAAAAACTTTACTTTATTGGAAATGAATCTCGCGCCACATTGTATTAGTAACGTTCTTATTTATATTTACACTTCCGAAAAACACGTGTTTTTTCGCGAAAGAAAACGTTGACGTTTGATTACTTTTACTTTTTGCCTTTATGTGCCCAGCTAGAGTATTATTTGTTTGTTCTGCTCAAACAAGAAGTTTATGTCACATTCGTTCTTGTCATGTTTTATTTATCTTTCAAACTCAAATTTGGCTGGTTGACATACGTACCTGCAACTCTACCACAAAGTTGTCGTTGGCATACAATTGAATACCAGATCCCTATACCATCGGCCCGCATACAGATTACTCACAATCAAGTCTGTATCAAGTTGGTGAAAAAACAGAACATGGAATATCGTTTTTTAGACGATCTGTCTTTCCATCTCGTGAGGGGTGTACCTCACTCGGAATCTACAATATACTCCGAAAAATAAGAACCCTCTCTCTTGAAACGAAAGCCTTAAACTTGAAATTTGTAAATGAGGAGTTTTGGCCACCGCAGATTATAAAACCATGTGTGACTGTTTGAGTCAGCCTACACGATAGTTAGTCAACTAGATTTTTTACAGCATTTGATAAAGCCAGGTTTTAACCGCCTCTTTCAAAATAAATTTAAATTTACCTTCAATGTATTCGAATAGCTCAAGGAAAGCACACTTCATTTACACAGTTGTTCCAATAAATTGTTTTGACCGAAAATAATATTTATCTGGTGTTGCTGAATGTAAAACAGATCCAAAAATTTCGCCATATATAAAGCAGAATAAAATTACTGAGTTGTCTACAAACACTCAAGTCAACTCAAGTCTAAAATGTCAAGTTTATCGCTGTTGTTGCCACTTTTCTTGCTCTTATCGTCTACAACTGCTGCAGATCACTCATTACAAAATCCAAACATAATTAATGGAAAATCAACCACCATTGAAAAATTCCCATATCAAGCTTCTATTGAATTCAAAGGGAAACATATTTGTGGAGCTTCTATTATTGGTCAATATTACCTTCTTTCTGCAGCACATTGCTTTCCAGACAAGACAAAAAAAAATCATTTCATGGTTCGCGTAGGTTCAACTAAACGGGAAAATGGAGGACAATTATTTGGTGTGCGATACATTTCAAAACATAATTTATATGGAATAATTGAAGAGTTTTGTGGATCAAAATCTTTCGATGTTGCAATTGTTTGGTTGAGAGGAAATTTGATATTTAGTAAAACAATAAAACCGATAAGACTTCCATCTCCAAACGATAAATTACCTGTGAACAATGTTGGAATTGTTTCTGGATGGGGTCAACTTTGGGAGGAATGTCCATTGGCTGACAATTTGCAATACGTAAAAGTACCAATTTGGGATAAAAAGAAATGTTTAAAAGCCTTTGGATCTCGAAAAATTGATGATGTCATGTTTTGTGCTGGCAATGATATAAAAAGTATGGACGCCTGTAAAGGTGATTCTGGTGGCCCATTTATTAGTGACGGGAAGATTTATGGTATCGTTTCTTGGGGTAAAGGATGTGGTCGAGTAGGTAAACCAGGAGTATATACGAATGTGATAAATCTACTTGAATGGATTCAATTGACTTTAAAAGCTGGACCAATTGGATCTTAGGTTTTCTTGTTGCTTGAAATGTGATTTTTTTATTTTTTTACAAATATATATATTTAATACAGAAAAATTATAACATATTTTTCAGATGATGATTATCTCTTAGCTTTAACTATGTATGTAGCTTGCCGAAATTCGAAATCCTATGTAAATTTTACAAATTTTTTTGCGTCATTCTCCAAGAACTGCTAAACTGATTCGCTGAAAAACTATTCATGTCATCTGAGTCAATAAAGAAAATCTGGTAATGCTAGTGTAAAATATTACTGGAAATTTGGACTTCAGCCTGATTCAACTAGAATGGCTTTTTGAGAAGATGCAAAACAGAAAAATCCAAACTATATGAATTCTCTTAGCAGCAGCATCAAATCGAATAAAATAGAGAACTAACGAATCTGTTGCTAATAGAAAATATATCTTTCGGCTTCTCTTTTACTTAACCTATGTGAACGACCGCTAATTTTTCATATCAAATTAAACGGCCTGAAGTCAACACAAATTTGATTTTCAGAGCATAGAACTCAGTTTAAATAACTATAAGTGATTTTCAATCGTTTTCGCTAACTTTCGCTGACTTTTGGACAGTACGAAAATTCTTAGCACTAACTTCCAATTCATTTTAAACAGGTCAATTTCATTTTCTGCTCTCATTCTGGAGGATAATGGTTTGTTTATTGTGGAGATAAGACATTAAAATAAACATTCTACTCAATATTTGTTTTTTTTTTTCAAATTATAAAATCTAAGAAATTTCAAATAAGGATTGTTTTTAATAATTGGCTATTAATAAAATAACAGTAAAATAATAACAAGAGAAATTATACCAAACAAAAACTTTTAGATATCGTTTTCTGTTTTCGATACAGGACCTGCTTCCAAAGATGACATAATCCATGATCTGAAAAAAACAACATCCGCATACACACCAGGTGAACCTACTCGTCCACAACCTTCTCCCCAAGAGACTATTCCATAAAGTTTTCCATCATAAACGAGTGGTCCGCCAGAATCGCCTGCGCATGTATCTTTACCATGTTTATCATCACCAGCACAAAACATATCAGGACCAATTTCATTTTTTGCAAACGTTAACTTGCACAATGCACGATCCCAGATTGGAATTTTAGCATAACGCAGTGTCATAGCCTTTCTGCCATTTTCCGAAGTTTTTCCCCAACCGGTTGCATATGCCATTCTATTTATAGGTAATCGATCTTCTTCTAAAGGTAAAGAAACTGGCATGATTGTATCTCGAAATTTTATTTGATTTTTAGTCCATAGAATAGCTAAATCATGAGCATATTTAATAGGGTTGTCATCATCGAAACCGTATTTATCATGCCTTAAAAAGTACCTGACACTAAAGACATCTCCTTTAGTCTCACGTTTATTTACTCCCACTCTCACTTGATATCGGACAGCCCTGACGCCTATTTGAAAGCAATGCGCAGCCGTTATTAGAGCGTGATTAGTAATAATTGATGCTCCACATATACATATGATATTCATTTAATTCCAATGCGGCCATATACGGAAACTTTTTTATTTTTCCTATTTTTCCATTAGTTATTTGGGATTTGTGTAACGAGTAATAATTAGAGCTTACAGAACTGAAGAAAAGTGCTATGAAAACTAATAAAGGCACCATGATTGCCGATATAATTACAAATATCTAAACACTCTCTATTCAAATGATTAAGAAGGACTTTTATAGACAAATTTCGGCAATTATAAGTAAACTTTAATAAGTCATTTGTCTCACGCTTTTTTATATTTTCACATTTACACAGCTGAAAAAAGTTTATTTAAAATACGGCATATGGTTATAAAAGTCAATAAAAGTATATTCTTGAGATATTCTCCATCACTTTCCATGACTTTTCCAATTCGGGGGATAGTAACAAAATGACAATATAGTTAGTATATTGCAATAATCAACAAGTAAAGAAAAAATTATTATATCAATCCACATTTAAACTAGAGGAAATAAATTATACATAATTGGTCTTAAGTGGGGATTATATAAGTGACTAAGGTATGATAGACAAATTGACTACACAGTAAAAAATTTCCAGTTGAATAAACGCATTTTATAGGGTCACTATACATCCACTATATTTTGAAAGTTATTTTAAGTAATGGGTAAAAATCAAAAATGACTCTGAAATTTGTGATAAATTAAGTAACCGAAAATCCACAAATGGATTTTTTTAACACAAAAATGTAGTTCTAGTGAATATTTATATTTCGTTATATCGATCCTTTAAGTCAGTTTTTTTAGCCAATCTAAGCGTTATTTCAATTTCCGGCTTTGAGTTAAATTAATTTTTCTGATAAAATTAATCTAACTGTGGTATGTGCGTTAATTGCACTCTTGGGAAAGTCAAAAGTACCCTATTTTTGGGAGGAACAAATAAAATATGCATTCAAATTTGGAAAATTTATCGAATTTTTTAAAAAGTTATATATCTTAAACTTATAAACATTTTTTCAGTATTAATATTGCATTTCAATTCAAATGTTTCTTTTATAATAAATTATATTCATCGTATTCCTTTATTGATTGCCCTGAAGTAGTACCATTCCTTCTCATGAATGTTGGTGATAATAAAAATAACAGCGTGAAAAAACTTTTTGTTGTGGTATACCAATCTAAAGGTATATGAGCTCAAGTTATATAAGAAATCCTTCTAAAATAATAACAATCTAAAGGAATGAGAATATCTATTAACAGGAATTTGATTTAAAAACCTTCAATCTTCACCATTTTTTACAAGCTTCCCAATACATTTTTTTTCATTTTTCTTGACGTTATTCACTAGATCTCTTCTCTTACTACAAATTTTGTAACACTTGCATTGAAAGTTTTTTGCCAATCTGGAGTAACCAAGCTCTTCCAGGTTTTGTTTCACAACAAACATTTTAATTTTCACACGAGAGATGTTTATACTTCGGCAACATACCACTGAACGAACACGAAGCTTACCAAGCGAAACACGTTGTCCTCTTGCGTAGAGATAAGTTATGGAAGGGGTAGAATTAATACACCCAGCACAGTAAAAATAAAACACACATTGAGTCAATTTGACCCTACTATACTGCGTTAAATAACGTTTAACCAATTTTTGGATTATTATGATAAAGACGTGAGTTATTTTGACCCAAATAGGCGTTGTTTGCTTTTTGAGGCCATTCCCTTTAACACGTACACGAATTTGTCTGTCTATTTATTTATATATTTCTTTTTTACTATTTTCGACACTCTCGTAGACCCACTTTTCATCACAGCGAGCTGAAATTTTGCACACAGCCGCGTGACAATTGAATCTATCAAAATTTGAACCGGAAATTTCAATGGAAAGCCCGGAAAATCGGGAAAAACCATTTGAAAATTTGGTACAAATTTGATTAGTGATAAATCCGTTTCAGGAAAAATGCAGAATTTTCCGATTTTTCCGAAAAAAATTTCCGGAATTTTCCTACTTTTTCGGAAAATTTTCCGGTAAAAAAGTTTTCTAAATTATACAGGATGAAGTTCCCTATCAACTGGCATCATTACTTTTACTCCGACAATAGTGAAAACTTGCAGAAGAAAACGAGGAAAATTCATGTAAAACGCTTTTCCGGAGTTTTTCCGACCAAGGAAGCGTTTGAGCGTTTTGCAATCTAAGACAAAGTTGTAGAGCGAAATGAGTTGCTTTTGTGGAAAATTCCACGGGAAACCCGGAAAAGCGGAAAAATCATCGGAAAAATTTTCATAGATATGATTAGTGATAAATCTGTTTCAGGAAAAGTGCGGAATATTCCAATTTTTCTGGAATTTCTGGAACTTTCAGACTTTTCCGGAAAATTTTCCGACAAAAAAGTTTCATAAGCTATGCGGAATCATTTTTTTTCGTCCTACTGGCATCAATACTTTCTCTTCAACAATCATTAAAACTTGCATGAAAAATCGAGGAAATTCATGTAAATTTTTAAAAAAAAATCATAGTAATAGGAAAAGTCTGTGGAAAACATGGAAAATCGGGAAATTTCAGTAAATCAGTGTCTTTTCAGCCGTCATAACATTGTTTTAAAATATCTCCATGCAGCACGTTATAACAATTTAGTTAACGTGAAAAAGGCAGAAAATAAAATAAGTAAAAAACGAATTATCAAACAAAACTGAGGCCAAGCCGCATGAAAAAGTAGAAAATAAACTTTTCTTCACACACAGAGGTGGACTCAGATTTTATTCGCTGACAATCACCGACATATTTCAATATGATCAATCAGAGGTAAAAGTGATTTGATTCATGAAGAGAAAGAATATTCAAGAGAAATGTTCCAATCAAAAAATCTGAGTCCACCTCTGTGTGTGGAGAAAAGTTTATTTTCTACTTTTTCATGCGGCTTGGCCTCAGTTTTGTTTGAAAACTAGTTTTTTACTTATTTTATTAACTCTTTCGGATATACTTAAAATAACTTTTGAAAACTAATGAAATTCGCGCATATTTCATTGACTCACCTACGCATTTTTCATTTGACTCATTTATTTTTTACCGTGTAGAGGTAGAAATTTTTTTTGTGCTTATAAAGAGTTTTTCCTCCATGGTGGTCCATAGAGCGGGAGGCTACAGTACTCAGCTAGAGAAAACAAAACATTGTAAGGCAGTTGGGGGGGGGGGGGCATATCCACCGTTTCCGAGTTACAGGGTGATTAAGAAATTATGCTACGTTCTCACAAAACACCCTGTATCTTAAAAAGTACAGGATTCACGGTCATCGTATAAATCTGGTTGAATTCAGAACTTCATGGCCCTTCCAGGGACTGCTCAACTAGGCCCGCACTCATCTTCCCTTAGGAGTTATTGTGGTCTAAACTGAAAATTTCCATTTTTTTTAATTTGACCTCTATTTTTTTTTTCAAAAAGGTCGTTAACATAACTTTTGTTTATAAAAACTATAAATTGTAGATTCTCCTCTTTAATTGGACCTATTACACCCAAAGTGCTATCTGCAGTCGGTTAGGAGTTATTAGCTCACAACCTATTCTGGTCATACCGAAATTCGCTGATAATTCTTTAAAATGACGTTTAAAGGACAAAATTATCTTCGAGAATAAGTTTAAGAATAGGCTATAACTCGTTAACCGCTACAGATAGCACATGGGGTGTAATAGGTCAAATTAAAGAGGAGAATCTACAGTTTACAGTTATTGTAAAAAAAAGTTATGTTAATGACCTTTTTGCAAAAAACATAAGAGGTCAAATTAAAACAAAGGTAAGAAAATCTGAAATTTTTAGTTTAGACAATCATCGGAGTACGAAGCTGGTTGAGCATTCGTTCGAAACACCATTAAGTTCTGAATACAATTAGCTTTATACGGTGACCGTACGCCTTGTATTTTTTTAAGATACAGGGTGTTTTGTGAAAACCTAGCATAATTTCTTTTGTAACTCCGAAACGGTTGATAACCCCCTTTGGTACTATCACCTCCCGCTTTATGGAACACAGTGGAGGAAACATCCTGTATATTAAATGAAACACATGGTGAATTGTATAGTATTAAATTGCAAAAGCAATACCAGATTAAAAATATGAGTTTCTTCCTAAAGTATACAGGGTATTTAGATCTAGGTGCTGCATAGAGCAGGAAGTATTAGTTCTCACCTAGCCAGACAAAAAACTAAACCAAGAATTTCGGATTTTCTTACATTTTTTTTTTTTAGTTCTGATCTCAATTTTTTTTCGCAAAAGGTAACTTTTTTTTTATAAAAACTTGAAACTGTGGACTCTTCTCTTTAATTTAACCTATTACACTCTATGTGCTATATGTAGCAGTTAAAGAGTTATTAGCTCTTAACCTATTCTCAAAACTATTCTCAAACATATTTTCAAAGCTAATTAATTCACTGAAAAGTAAAAACACATCATTTTAAAAACATGTCGTCTAATTTACTATTCATGCCATAATAGGTTTTGAGCTAATAACTCTTTAATGGCTACAGTTAACATATTTATATTTATAGACAATTTTTAATATGAGAAATATCCAGAATCAACAAATTGAATTTAACAAATTTCATGCATGAAATTCGATCTCACGAAATTATTATTTGTCTGCAGGTGTTGCTTATGTAGCAAAAGTACATGAAATTTACCTGATTAAATTGAATTTGCGTTGCATTTTTTTCTTCAATAAAAGTTATTGACTTGTGAATTTGCTGATTGTTTTTAATGTTTAATGCTTAAACAGAGGAAAGTACACAGTTTACAGTTTTTATAAAAAAAAGTTATGTTAACTACCTTTTTGCTAAAAAAAAAACCATTTTTAATTTTTTGTTTGGCTAATTGAGTAGTATCACCTCCTGCTCTATGAACCACCTAGGTGGAAACAGCCTATATAGCTATTCCAACTAGAAAATCTACGTTAGATCTACAAGAACCTAATCAGAAAAAGGAAAGGTGTACCGAATCAAAAATAAGAAGTCAGTACAGATATGAAGAAAAAAAATTCTCTAGTATTTTCACGTGAAATTTAAAAAAAAAACACAATTAGTAATCTGTTTAGATTTCCAGGGAAATGCAATGACAGACTAAATTATTTATAGGCTAACCATCTCCTATACCAGCTATCTACCAGTCACGTCCGGTAGAAGGCGAGACTCTCCGTGGTGCTCCTGATGGAATATTATAAGTGGGGATAAATATTCATTTTCTGCATCCAACTTCGCGCTGATTCGTTGCCATCTCTGCCACTATCGGATTTTGGTGAAACTGAACTCTGCTTACTGTCTTACTTCCTTATCTGCTCGATGAGAAACTTGTTCAGAGGAAAGAATTTTCTTTGTTGCTGAAATTCCTTGAAAAACTAACCAGTACAAGCAGATGAGTATGTGATGGAGTCATCAGCGTAAATGAGAGTCGTAGCTACGGGATCGTTAGCCGGCTTATCTGCGATAAAGATATTGAAGAGAAGTGGGCCGAGAACGGAGCCTTGCTGTACTCCTGTTAGGATGTGATGTAAGGTGGAGTGAGCGCTATTAACTTCAATGAACAAATGTCGGCCAGTTAGGAAGTTATAGACAAATCTGCTGATATGTGTAGGGAACCGAAAATGGATCATCTTATATATGAGTCCTTTAATCCACATTTTGTCGAAGGATTTGATTATATTCAAACTACATGCCGCTGTGACAAGGCCTTGGTTAAGACCTTTCGTCACGTCATTCAACCATTTCTGGTATCGATATGTTATGACATTTGATCTGACGTACATTCTGCAAAGTTATTATTGCAGGTCAGAATTATTATGTCACAACAAGTTAAATGGTGTTACGTTGTTTTGTGATGTAGTGATGATTCCATTTTTATTTAAAGCTGGATCATTCCAAAGGCTGTCGCGGGCGTTGGAGTCACCACAAATTATTGTGTGATCAACTTGCTGTGACAGAGAGTATAACAAATCCAGATCATGGTTAATGTCCAGGGAATTTGGACTTGTCTTGAAGTAACACACACCAATAATGAGAAGTGTTTCATCACCTCCTAGATGAACTCGGATTGATGTTGCTTCGGAGCAGGCAAGGTTTCGAATTTGTACTTGATCGGTTTTAAATGTTTTACTTATAATAGCAGTCCCAACTGAATTATCAGTTTTATCGATTCTTACAATTCTGTAAGTATCGAAAAATTTACATGAATAAATGCGTTTCTTACTACAAGATAAGAACTATCCCAAAGGTCCTGAATAGCCCAGCTTTGATAAAATCCACGATGATCAAGCAGCGGAAATTATTCTGATGTGGTTTCATCCAGGATGGTGTGCTATCCACGTTGATGGTTTCCCAAATCTTTTGCGCCCAGGTAATAAAAGTTCCCCGTTTCAGAGTGAATAAGATATAGAGGTGATAGATAACGGAAGTGTTTAACATGTAGATATTTATTTGTGTTGGAAGCTGACTAATGTTTGAGTATTAAAAGATCTTCTCAAGTTGTTTGAGATTTCGCGGGAAGTTCTCGATTAGGGTGATGTTTGCACTTTCGTAGAAAAAAGTGTTGGGAAAGTAGTGGTGTTCGGGTCTCCTGTACAGATCTGTATACAAGCCCGAAAATATTTCTTTCAAAAATGTGAATTTGCCTCATATAGGATGGCGAAATTGTGTGCCAGGTGGGGAAGCAATAGCTAATAACTGGGCGAATAAGATGGAGGCCATTTCTCCTTCTAATAATAGCAATTAGTGGAGAGTATGCATAGTTGGCTTTAATCAGGACCAGTTTGACGTGATTGTTGAATTACAACAGATTACTGAAAGAGACACCAAGATACTTAATGTACTTTGAAGGCTGAAGCTTCCCGCATTGATTTCAATTTCAATGTTATCAGCACATATAACGACCTTAGGTCTTCTGCTGGTGGAGGGTTTCTCATGCAAATCATTTCAGATTTGCTCAGATTAATCTTGGTCCCCCATTTCTTGTAAAACTCATCGAATTTGTGTACATGCCTCTCCACTTTGGTAACGACGGAGTGGGCTGACATGGAGTGGGCATATGTAAAGGAGTCATCAGCATAGAAGGGTATGGTGGAGTTTGAGTCATTAGGAGGCTGATCACCTGTACAAAGATTGAAGAGTGTTGGTTCGAGTACCGAACCTTGGGGTACACCAGCAGTGACTAATATTGACTATGACTTGGCATTGATGAGTTCTATGTAGAAATTTCGGAATGAAAGAAAGCTATGAGTAACCCGGGTAAGATAGGCCGGGAGCTCGAGATTTATAATTTTAAAAATTAACCCGTTTGTTCAAACTGACTGAGTCAAACACTTTTTCGATATCAAGGAAGCAGCCTACTGTGTGTTCCTTTTTGTTAAAGATGTTAGTGAAATCGCAGAGGAATTTTAACTGTAGTATAAGTACATATGACTAAATGAAACATATTAGTATTCAGCACTAAACAACTAACATCATGTATGTACTTATAATCACCTTATTGGAGCAAGTTAGAGATTAGATCAGTTAGTTTTAAGTTCAGTTCTTGTCCAGCTGCCACTGAGAATAAATGTTCATTGACATCGCAAGCACCCGGAGTTTATATTAAAAAATACTACATGGCGCAGTCGTTATAGCGCAGAAGTAATTAAGTGATAAGCACAAATAGAAGAAATTATAATAGCATCCCATCTACAGACTGCGATAAAGTGATGATAACCCAAATGTGTGCAACAACGAAATTATAAAAGTATAAAATTGCACAAAATTATAAAACAATGGATACAAAAGCAATACCAGTTGTTTCCGATGGGGGAATTGCTAATAAAAATAACGAGTCTGCAGTCGCGGAAAAATCACGTGCCAAGGAACATAGAAAAAACCGAAAGCCGTATATTGAAAAGAAAAAAAACCGGGGAGGCCACCAAAAACGAGGATTATGTATACAACGGAAACAATGCAATTCCTAAGAAAAGTTGAATCATTAAGCTTAATGGGAATGTTGCAGAAAATTGGAGAATATTCCAGCAAAACTACGAATATTTTTTTATAGCAGCACAATTAAAGGAAAAACCGGAAGAACTACAGGCAGCAATTTTCCTGAATACTATGCGCCCAGAGGCAGTAGAACTATTCAACATATTTATATTCACTAATGTTGCAGACAAGAAAAAATACTCCAAGGTGGTAGAAGCATTTGAGAACTTCTGTAAACCAAAGAAGAACGAAGTGTATGCAAGTTATCTATGTCATTTCCAGAATCAACAGCATATGGAATCTTTCGATTCATACCTCATGGACTTAAAGAAATTAATAAAAGCTTGTGGCTTTGGTGATCAACAAAATAAAATGTTAAGGAACCGAATCGAGTTAGGTGTTGAAGATAAAAACCTCCAAAAACGTTTACTGGAAGCAGAAAATCTTGACGCAGAGTAGGCGGTAGAAATGGCGGAAGCGGCAGAAGCATCAAAGTCACAGATGAAACAAATGAACAAAGGGCTAGAAGCACTTAACTTAGTAACTAACGCTTCAAAAATTAATTAAGTACTATAGAAAATATGCTAACAATAATTATTCTAATTTTAGGCAAAATAGTAATGCAAGTAATAGACAGGATAGGACTAAAACGGCAGGTACTAATAGGAATTATTACAAATCATCAGGGACAAGTAAATCACAGTCAAAGGCCATTGTATGGAGCTATTATGCTCCAACAACAAAGTGCAGAAATTGTCATAGAAAAAATTATTTTACGATTGCTTGCAAAACAAACAAAAAACGGGTACGTGAAATACAATACGTGAGTGAAGATAACGCTGAACATGAATTATCTATAAATACCATTAATTCTGATGTGAGTTCCAAATTACAATCATGGTTTGAAAATATTAAAAACACATTTAATTAAATCTAAGCTTGACACCGAGGCAGATGTAAACGTCGTACCTTTCAAATTAACCGAGAAATTTTTAAATTTAAATATAAACAAAAATAATGTAAAAATACAAGCATATGGTGGTACAGAATTACAAATAGTTGATAGTACGATACTAAAAACAACAATTAGAAATCAAATTAAAGATATTGAATTTATTATCATTCGAAACGGGTCCGTTCTATCCTGGGGTTCGACAAATGCGTCAAATGTAAACTAATTAAGAGAATAAACACACTTAGTACCACGTCATTAAACAAGGCAGAATTTATGCGAAAAAATGCTGATCTTTTTGCTGGTTTAGGCACTTTCACAAAAAAATTCAGAATAGAGCTAAAACAAGATGCGCAGCCTTTTCCTAAACCAGCCAGAGCCAGGGGTCGGCAACCTGTGGCTCTTTGGATGTGAAGCTGCGGCTCTTTAATTCCATACGCAAATATTATTTATTTTATCAAAAAAAAAAAAAAAAAACTTTAAAAATCGTTCTGAATCGATTAGCGAGGATTAGGGACCGATTCTATCTCTCAGCCACTTGTACTCAGTGATGCTACTTGGAGAGAATTGTATCATTTTGGATACATTTTACTTGAAATTCTTGAACTGGATACTTTGATACCTTTTTTAGAGATGGATATATTTTTTTATTTTAAAATAATTTTTAAGCATATTCATTCATTTAACTTGAATTTTGAATCTTGAAACACTTTGCGTATAGCAAAAAAACGATTCTTCCTTTAATTGATACTTTTCCAAACATTACTGCAAATCGGAAAGCAATTTTTAATGAATGGGGTATGCTTTCTTTTCAAAACTATTTAAATTTTAACGACGATATTGAATTTTTTGCCAAATTTAAGCTTGAAGATTTATGTAATTTTGTTTGTATTTGCGTATTTGAAGCTTGTAGTTCAGCTCAGATAAACCTAATAAAAAATGTCTAATACTTTACGTTGACAACCATTGATTGGAAAATCTTAGCGAAAGAACTTGAATCAGAATATTTTGCTCAACTGGAAAAGAGTTTTTTGGTTTTTTATTAGTTATCTATTAGTACCCAGAAAAAGGTTATGTTTATTTATTTTGTATTTTAAAAACTTATAATGATTGTAAAATTCGATACCGTAACTCAAATAGCTGAATCTAAAACTGCAAGGAAAGGGAAACCCAGCCTATGTTTTGGTAGAAGAATTGGTTTGTTTTGAAGAAAAATTAATTCTTTTTACAGAAGATATTCAGAGCGGTAAATTACTTCATTTTCAATTTCTAAATTTCAATATCGCGATAAAACTAGTGCAACTGGTGACACGAATTACTTCAGCACAGTTATAAAAAAAATTAAAGATCAATTTGCTGACAGATTTGAGCAATTCAAAACCAACAAAACCGCTCTAGCATTCATAGTAAATCCTCTCAACACAAATAGTAACGAAATCCACATTGAGCCATTTGGAATTGATACCGGATCTGTAGAAATGCAATTGATCCATTTAAAAACTAAAGCTTTGTGGAGTGGAAAATTTACAGAGTTGAAAAGCAAGTTGGAAGAGTTGGAGGTCCAAAAATGTATGTACGTAACGCAACAAAAGTGGACAGCCTTAAAAGAAATGCCGCGAGTTGAGGCGAGTTCGACGCATGGAATAGTCTTCCAGATGTTTGTTATTGAAATACAAGTTAGTGTTGTAAGTAAATGTTTAATTGTTTTAATTTTTTACTTGAATAATAACTAATTATCTAATAATGCCAGATATATATTATCCAATTTGTTGTGAAAAACGCTACTTATATATGAATACATAGATATTTTTTCTTATGAATAAATAGATTACTTTTTTTTTATCAAAAAACTTTATTTATGCGAGTACTATTTATTGTTGGCAAGAAAAAATTTCGTGGCTCTTTAAAAACTTTGAAATTTTGTAAATTGTAATTTTTGACTCTTCCGACTCAAAAGGTTGCCGATCCCTGAGCTAGACGAATAGCGCTTTCATTAAAAGAACCCTTATAAAATTAGCTAAAAAGGCGAGAGCATTTGAAAATTATTGAAAAAAGTAAAGTAATGCATCAGACTGGATCTCGAGCATCGTCATAGTTGAAAAACCTAATAAGACAATTCGTGTGTGTCTAGATTCAAAGGATTTTAATCAAGCAATTAAACCATTAAACCACCCAATTCCTTCATTTCAAGAAATTACCTCAAAACTAGCTGGGAAAACTGTGTTTACAGTACTAGATCTTAAAGACGGGTACTGGCAGGTTGAATTGGCAGGTTGAATTGAATGATGAATCAAGTAAGCTATGTACGTTTAGTATGCCCTTTGGTACATACAAATTTAAGCGAGTTCCATTTGGAATAAAAACTGCGCCCGAAATTTTCCAAAAATACAACGAAGAAAACTTTAAAGACATAAAAATGTAATGCTTTACTTAGACGACATACTAATTGCTGCACATCAATTAAGTTGATACCGCCATTTCATGGTAGAAAAGATTTGAATACGTCAAAATTTAGGGCTCAATTAGGGCTAATTTAATGCCGCATCCTCGAATTTAATGCTCTAGTACTTCTTAAAAAAATCCATGGATAATCCAACTTTATTAAAAGTTAGGACCACCACTACTGAGAATAGGTTAAGTGGTATTGTTACAATAGTGTACAATAGCGGCATTAAATTAGTTCTAATTGAGCCCTAAAATATTATGCAGTGTACACTATTGTAACAATGCTACTTAAGCTATTCTCAGTAATGGTGGTCCTAACTTTTAATAATGTTGGATTATCCATGGATTTTTCTTTTGAAAAATAGAATTGCATTAAATTCGTGGAAGTGGCATTAAATTAGGCCAAATTGAGCGTTAAATTTTGACGTATTCAAAACTTTTCTACCATGAAATGGCGGTCCCAACTTAATTGACGTAATTGCTGCAGGAAATGAAAGGGAATACGATATTACCCTTAATGCAGTCGTCGAAAGTGCTGGAAAGCTCAACATTAAATTGAATATGGATAAAATACAATATAAGGCTCCACAAGCTAAATATCACAACAATTGGGACTTTCTGAGTCAACTGTATTGAGTATTATGCACAAAGATTTAGAATTGAAGGCCAACAAAGTTCAATTGACGCAAGAATTGCTGCCCAAGATCATTCCATGCGTCGGGACTTTGCCAATTGGATACTGGAACAAAACGACGATTTTTCAAAAAACCATTATCTTATCGGACGAAGCACATTTCGAGATCGGTGGCTACGTTCATAAGCAAAACTGCCGTATTTGGGGAGAGGAAAACCCTCGCGTGATCCAATAGAGGCGAACGCATCCACAAAGAGTCACTGTTTGGTGTACATTGTGGTATGGTGGTGTGATTGGTCCGTACATTTTCGAAAATAATGCTGGAAGAGCCATAACCGTTAACGGTACCAGATATCGCAACATCATCACAACTTTTTTATGAACAAAACTGAAAAATATTGATACTGAAGACATGTGGTTTCAACAAGGTGGGGCTACGTGTCATACAGCTAGAGAAACTTTGCAATTACTGCATACAAAGTTTCCAGATCGTATTATTTCCAGATTCGGTGACGTGAATTGGCCTTCAAGATCCTGTGATTTGTCACCGTTAGACTTCTTTCTCTGGGGCCATTTGAAAACACAGGTCTACAAGGATAATCCTCGAAACGTTGAAGCATTGAAAGCAGAAATTTTTCGAGTTTTTGGTGAGATAGAGCCGCAACTATGCCAGAATGTGATTGAAAATGTTGATAAAAGAATCAGGTATCAGAGGTATCACATGGGAGATATCTTTTTTAGAGTACAAATAATTAAAAACTTTTTCAGTTGCAATTCAAATTCTATGTCTTTTAATTATTTACTTTTGAAAACTCAACTTGAAAGACCCGTATATGGTAAAAATGTCTAAGTTATGACTGACCACAAGCCGCTTTTAGGGATCTTTCAGAAAAATATTGATCGTATACCAAATTGTCGAATACAGAAAATGATGCTCAGATTAAATAAATATAGTATCCAATTAAAGTATACTCCAGGCAAAGATATGCATATTGCAGACTTATTATCTAGAGATTATTGCACCGACGAAGCAATTCCTCAAATACCAGATTTAAACGTATTCTCGTAATACTATAAATGTAACCGAAGAAAAGCAACTACAATTTGAAGTAGAAACTTCTAACGATCCTAATATATTAAAAGAATTAAAATCGGTCCTAGAAAATGACTGGCCTAACAAAAAACCAAGTTAAGACCAGAAGTGAGATATTATTGGAAAATAAAAAACGATTTAGTTTTAGAAAACCGTCTAATTTTTCTTAATGAAAAATCATCATACCCCAATCATTGCGTTCAGAAATCTTAAAAACTCTTCATCAATCTCATCAAGGTATTGAGAAAACTAAAATAAGAGCAAGAACCTTAGTTTACTGGCCAGGTATAAATGAGGCCATTGAAAGCATGATTATGAGATCTGAGCTTTGCCAAAAGTACCGAGCAGGTAACAGTAAAGAACCATATAAATTAGCTATAGACTTTTTCGAGATAAGAAACAAAAAATTTAGAAATTTTACTCACAAGAAATAAAACAGCATACGAAGCAATTAACAAATTAAAAGGTGTTTTCTCAATCTACAGTATACCAAGAACCATCATAGCAGACAACAACCCCTTTGGGTCGTATGAATTTAGGAAGTTTGGCAAACAATATGATATAAACATTGTCACTATAGATAGTCCAAACTACCCACAAACAAATGGGTTAGCCGAAAAGCCGGTGCAAACTGCTAAACCTATCACTACAAAAGCAAAGGAGTCAAACAACGAGCTTTGGCTATACTTGTTAGAATATAGAAATACCCCTATTAAAGGAAGCGATAAAAGTCCTGTCGAGCTTCTTATGTGAAGGAGACTACAACAACTACAACTAGAAAATAATAACATTCGCACTCAAGAAAAAATTAAAAAATATACTGAAAAAATTTAGAGACATTACGACAAATCCGCAAGAAATGAACAACAATTTAAAAACAACGAAGCAATTTGGATAAAAAATAAATTTTTTTGGGAAAAAGGAAAGGTAAGAACTAAGCATACATCCCCTCGGTCGTATTGGGTAGAAAAAGAAAACGGAGCATTACTGGCAAGAAATACACGTTTTTATGCTCACGTATTGTACACATACATATGTATAACAAGAAATTCAAAGAAATTAACGACAAGTACTACGAGTACTCTTCCATATGCTGGCAATATCACTAGGGTGTCAAATTATAGATTTAACTAAGATAAGGTAAACAGAAAAGGACATATGAATTCAGAGTAAAACAACAACAAGATCAAATTAATAGAATATACATTTAAATAATTAGTAAAACCGAATGTTGTCTCAACAAATCTAGACTTAGGGATCTAACAGATAAGTGATTAAAAATGTACGTAATGGATTACTAGATAACCACTGAATTGAGGGTGGATTAAGAAATATTCCAAAATTTGTATTAATAGTTATGTTATGTTATAAAATAACACTCAAATTAAAAGGGGAAGGTGTAGTATAAGTACATATTACTAAATGAAACGTATTAGTATTCAGCACTAACACCACCCAAGTAACAATTTTTCCAATTTTTGGTGACTGAAGGTGATGGGCAGTTTTATAAGGGGTATATAATGGTTTCTCGGTTATATAAGTATTTCAGTTGTTATATAAGAGTTTTATAATATTACCAATTGCTGACGTAGTTATATTAGCGTTTTTTAAGGTTACTAATGGTTACCGTAGAAGTAAGTTACTTAAGGTTTTATAAGTTGGTGATGAAAATGTTTCCATCACCGGTCTATTTAACTTAGAGTAACCATTACTAGAAGGTATATAAGTAAGTTTTATAGCTGTTTTCTTCACCACGTATTGGTAAGATAGTGACGCTAGCTCGGCAAATCATTGAGTTTTTACAAATGTGCCGACTTCTAAACCAAGTACATGGTGAAAGAACAGTTCCTTACCTTACGAGGACGTAGTACTTCAAGCAGTTGAAAAAGACCCAAGTACTTCAGTACGTGCAATCCAGCAAAGCACAAGAGTGCCTAAAATTATAGCTCACCGAATTTTACAAAAACATGAGCTCCAGAATTACGGAAGCAGTTGAATTTGTCAACAATGGAAGATTTGCCCGTCTGATAAACCGAAATTTTTTAAGAAGATGTCGAACTTGTATTGCAGCTAAAGGAAGGCAGTTTGAACATCTTTCGTAAATAATAAATCTTAGCATCCAAATAATTGGTGTTTAATTTTAAACTTAAGGAAAATTTCGGCCTACGTTTAACGAAAAGTTAGCATCTCTAACTTGAAAGCGTCATTATCTGTCTCACTCACACTTCATGTAATGACTCTCCGTCTCACTCAAACTAGAATCTTAAAGTTACGGTCTTACGGCAAGCTTTGGTTACACTAGAATCATTTTTAGTAAGTGAAAAGAAATTTTTCGAAACTGGGTTTTTGAAGAAAAAAATGTTTTTTCCGTAATCTAGGAAATATAGTAGCAAGTGTTATACCATTTTAGAATCCTTATTAAATGCGTCAACTTTTAAAGTTACTTGCCAAACTGGCGTAGTGCATTTTCTTTTTTTCATCAGTGTCAGTTAAAGTTGGCTGAAATATTAATTTTCTTTTCTTCGTTCGGCAAAATGTGACATTTTCTTCCAAGCTGAAACAGTTGGCTTAGAATTTAAAGCAACAGGTTACATAAGCAATATTCGGGATTATAAACGAAAAATAAAATTGAAAAAAAGTAAGGATTTGTAGCAACAGGAGCTAAAAAGCCATCACAGGGTGTACATTTTCTCGAAAACAAAAGAAATGTCTATAACTTGAAAAATACATGACTTCGATTTTTGTATATATTTTTCTGGTAACTGTTATGATTTGGTCTATCACCCGATTCCGGCTTGACGTCGACATACGGGACGCCCTGTATATGACTTCCGTTTTATTTTTATATGAAGAAAATACATCTTTTTAGGTAAATTATATTATGTAATTTTTATGAATTAATATCACCTAAGTGAAAATTTTAAATTTTGTCATATTTAATTAAAATTATTAAAAATTGCTTATTTTTGGAGCGGTCTGTATTTTTTAGAAGTATCTATGATGATATTCACAGTAAAATTTTAATTGCAGCTGAATTTCACAACGTACATGCCGACAAATTTTAATTCTAAAATGTAAAAATATTTAATCCTTACATTATAAAAATGCAATACAAAAAAAATATCTAAATTCTATGTCGTAAATATTTGCATTGTATTGTTTTATAAAGGTAACGAAAAGTAATTTCCCTAACATTTCAAACACTAAAAGTAATCAGTCTGATAATTCCAAGCGTTGTGGAAACATTACCATCACCATTATAAGCAAAATTTATAAAGGTAACCGAAACATTACCCAACCACTGCTATGACCAAAATAAATTAATCGAGAGCACCTTGGGTTATATAAGGGTTATATAAAAAGTTATATTAAGGTAACCAGAATATTTTTGTTACTCATTTTATAAAACTTTTAGTTATATAACGTTACCTAAATCAAGTCACGGTAACCTTTATATAATCCTCCATTTAAGCTCTATAAGGGGTTTATAGTGGTTACAAAGAGGTTTCGAGTACTAGTCTATATAACTCAAGTTGTATAATTTGGTAATGGAAACCTTGCGGTTACTGCTATATAAAAAAAATTGTTTCTTGGGAATGTATGTACTTGTAACCACCTTATCGGAACAAGTTAGAGATTAGATCAGTTAGTTTTAAGTTCAGTTCTTGTCCAGCTGCAACTGAGAATAAATGTTCATTGAAATCGCAAGCACCCGGAGTTTATATTACAAAATACTACAAGCAATACGTGAAAATTGGAGTGCTGGGGCTTGAAACCAAATTGAGTATCCTGCTTGAAAAAAATGAAAAAAATCAAACAAATTATTCCAAGAAATATCATGTACATAAAGGCGATTATATTCAAGTGCAGCTAAATTTTTTACATTAAAATTGCATTCAAAATGCAAAAAATTGAACTTTTCGACCCAGCCATCAGAAGACGTCTCATCGTCACTGATGAGACCTCTTTGATCGTTTTATTTTTAAAAAAAAAACAAAAGAATTTTTTTACAGTAAATCACATTTTCTTATCTTTATATAATTTAAATTTGAAAAAAGTCATTGCGTAGCAATATCGCTGAGAATTGTAGGAAAATGAGAGCTTATGAAAAAAAAAACAAATGGTATAGGATTCCAATAGATTATTTTATGTTTGTGTTGTAAAATTGTGTTTCGCAATCGTTCAACTAAATTTTGTAATTGTATTACAGCTGTATTTTTATTTAGTTTTCTAACTTGAATTTTCACGTTTCTAGAGCTTATCATTTTTAAAAATTTTATTTTTAATTGAATTGGAAAAATAGACATTGTCATTCCATGAAATATGTGATATTCAAATCAGCCAAAACTTAGCTAACAACAACAATTAATCTCTATCAATTGCGTATACTCGTATCAATTCGAGGCCAATTATTCTCTCATTTGCTCAGCTGTACAAATCTATTTCAAAAAAATAAAAGTCGAAAACAGATCTTGAACGAAAACGCTATACAAAATTTTATTATAAAAACCAATAGACTTGAGCATAATTAATTAATCTGTAAAATACCTGCGAAATGTTTCGACTCCTAATTACTGTAACACTTTTACTTACTATTTCCAATGCTGGACGACTGCATAGACTAGAAACTTCGAATATATCTGGCGGAACAAAAACAAACATCAAAGGAATACCCTATCAGGCTAGCATAGAATACAAGGGCAGATATATTTGTGGAGCTGTAATAGTTGGACCGGACATATTACTAACAGCCGCACATTGTCTTACTGATATTGGACCAGGAAATTATCAAATCCGAGCCGGTTCAACTTTTCGTGGTGTAGGAGGAAAAGTTTTCCAAATCAAACACTTTGTGCAACACAATGGCTATGGACTTTTAAAATCAAATATGCTAAAATTTTCATTTGATTTTGGAGTGATTTGGATCAATGGCAAATTTAAATACGACAAAACTATTATGCCAATTAAATTACCATCTAAAGAAGACTGCTCAATTGAAGGTGCAATAGGATTGGTTTCAGGTTGGGGAAAAATATGGAGTCTTGGTGCAAATTCTAAGGAGCTACGTTTGGCAAAAGTTTCTATCTGGAATCAGGAGAAATGTCAAAATGCTTTTCTAAAAAATAAAGTCGACGATGAAATGATTTGTGCTGCAGGAGATGGTACAGGTTCTTGTACTGGTGACTCTGGTGGTCCATTAGTTATAGACGGAAAACTATGCGGAATTGTATCCTGGGGCGAAAGTTGTGGAGATCCAAAGTTTCCAGGTGTATACACGAGAGTTACGTATTTTCTGGATTGGCTTTATATGACTATTAGCTCCAATCATGAATGGACATAGATTTTATTTTTATTTTATTCTTTATTGGTATTATATTAATTTCACTATTAAAAACCAAACTGATATATGATTTTTGTGTTTTTATTTATTTTAAAATCAAAACTATAGGTTGATGCCGTTACATATGTTGCAGATAAGGTACAAAATTTAAATTTTTTGAAAAAAAACAAGTTATTGCCATTCATATTGGTTAATAAGTGCTTAATAAATAAAAATCAATAAAAAATTTTACAATTTTTGAGGGTGATTTACAAAACAAAAGCCACATAACTTTTTTCACCCAGACCTATTCTAAAAACTTCCTCCTTTCTTTGGCCGTGCAAATTTTACTGAGATAACTCTAAGGCATCATACCTAAAACTCAAACGTGCTAAGTTTTTAATCTATTTGAATTGAGGAACTAGATCTTAGATCGGCTCTAACTCCAGAGGACTATGTCCGATAGGAAAACGGGTTTCACTGAGCTCATTACCCCCCTTCTGCATCCGCCCACAATAATTTCTTCCCCTATCACATCCGCCTTTCTACACACGCCCCCTTCCCCTCATTATATAAAACTAGTAGCCTCTTACATTCCACAAGAAACGCACGAAAAATCGACCGTCCACTGTGTCCAGACCAGAAACGAACGAATGAACAGTTCCATCGAAAAACGAAAACGAAAACACTAAGCCGAAAAACACAGGTATTGTCCTAAACTAACAGAAATTTGCCGCAATATACCTCGTTCACATGAAGCGGACTGGACTGGACTGGAATAGTCCTAATTCGCATAGTACCAAGTGTTCACATGCGATGGACTGGATTAAATCGACAAGAGAGACATCTTTCTATTGACAGATCTTAATCTAAAGTCACCTCTCATTTGAAGAATGGAAAGAAGTATAATTTTACAATTTCTAAAATATTGTATGAAAGCACGAAGGTTTTCGATGCGAAAAATGAAAGTATACCGAAAAATACCTAAACGTAAATCTACTTCGAGCCACTCAAGTGTTCACATGTGATTAATTCCACTCCACTACCGAATTAACGCCGGTGTAGGTAATTCCAGTCCGGATGTTGTTCACATGGCGAATTATCTCACTCGCTCACTACACTAATCCACTCCAGTCCTCTTCATGTGAACGGGGTAATACATGCACTTTCAATCTATACTTCACTAATATTGGAAATGTACTAAGGGAAAAATTGCCGACAAGAGAACCAATTGTAAATAGAAATAAAGAATTGTCAATCTTCCTTGAACCTACAATTGCGGCTGAAATAGAAAGTATAATAAAAACACTTAGGAAAGAGTCTGCTCCTGGACTGGATGAAATCACGACAAAAGAACTACATAGTTATTGCTGCGGACCTGATAAGTCCCATCCTGTCTGACCTCATAAAGCAAGCTTTGTCAATAGGCAAATATCCAGACATCTTGAAAGTGACAGAAATCTTGCCTATATTTAAAAGTCGAGATAACTATAGACCAATAGCAATTCTCAGCTCCGTGGGTAAGATATTTGAGAAAATTATTGAAAACAGGCTAAGAAGATTTATAATCAAAACTGGAGGGTATGACCTGAAACAATTTGGATTTCAGGAAAGTTGTGGTACAGAATCAGCCACAACAGAGACATTAAACGTTATAAATGGATATCTGGATCGAGGACTGTACGTAGGAGCGCTGTTTGTCGACCTTCAAAAAGCATTTGACACTGTAGATCATGAGCTTCTGCTGAAATTACTCGAAGAACTGGGGATAAGAGGCATAGCCAATAAACTATTGGAAAGCTACCTAAAGGATAGAAAAGTATTTACGAAGATACAAGGTGCCTATAGTGATGCGAAAAATCTTTGTACGGGCATACCCCAAGGCTCTATCCTTGGCCCCAACCTTTACTTGTTGTACATCAATAACATCCAGAACGCAGGTATTAAGGGAACTTATCATATCTTTGCTGACGACACTAATATCATCTATGGAGCGAAGACGGAGGATGAACCACAAAAAATCATGAATGAGGACCTTATAAGATTTAAGCACTGGACGTATGGTTGTTTGGTCACCAAGCAAACTATTTTTGTCACCACCGCCACTGGAATCTAACTAGATATTGACTAGTTGTCAACAGATGGCGCGCAAGTTACGTTACCTCACCTTAATACAGGAAACCGATATTCTATTACAAGTCTAGACAGTCTCGACATAAATAAAATTCCTATACAAACCTGATCCATTCCTCCATATTTTTCACATTTTCCCACATTCCCAGACTTACCTGCAAAATAGACAGAAAAAGACAATTTAATAAAAAGCTTATCGTGGGAGCAATGATTAGGTAAGCAATTTTCACTAAGAGAATCTTAGAATTAAAAAAAACCAGAATTCAGTCTTAAGACCGCCGTGATTTAGTTCGTGATTTAGTGTGTTGGTTTACTCTAAAGAGAAACCAAAGATTTGTGTTAATTAAAGATTTGTAAAATAAAGATTATAAATTGATAATTCCGTAAATATATAAACATAGTTGTTCAAGTTACAGTGGAAATTGTGTTTTTCTTTATCTTCCGAAATCTATCCTCAGTTTTTTTTTTGTTACGAATCCTAAAGGAAAAAGTTAATTCGCATGGCTCTATTCGGATAAACGGATATCCACAGCTGTGCCTTCATGAGCTTTTGAGCTTTCGTGCTATAAAAACGCGAGCACGGAGCTGAAGACTAGTCAGTTTTCCTCTGACCATCCAACATACAAGTCTAGGAAATTGACCTAGACCTCACTTATTGTAATTCAGCATACTGAGCCAGCTTCAAATTTCCTTCCTCCAAAAACCCACCAGGATATTGACCTGGACACTACCCCAATCCATAACGGCCTGAACATTGATCAGGTCTCCCACACTCCCGTGAAGTTCCCACAAATATTGATTTGGCAATTTCACTAATAGTATGAGATAAAATAAATTTAAGTCATTCTTGTGTTGTAGTTGAGAAAAGTGATCTCGCTACCCACAACTTTTATTCCTTCATATTAAAAGTTTTTCTTCTCTAATTCCAGCTCTACCTAGAGATACCAGAGAAAGGACTGAATTGTTTTATTATTTGAATTATATTAAGTTAATTCTTTTTTGTTAATATTAAGAGTTAAAATTGAAAAAATCATTTTTATTTGCTTTTGAATAAAAAATATTGAACTTTGCTTTGTGTTATTCTTCCGGCACCTATTTCTTTTTTATGTATTTAACAATGGTAACAGGTTATCTATAAATGAAGATAAAACAAAATATATACTATTTCGGCAGCAAAATAAAAAAGACATAAACCCGGAAATAAAGATTGGATCATTGAGACTACAGAGAGTAAAAGAAATTAAATACATTGGGCTTATCCTAGATGAGCAGCTAAAATGGAGAGCTCACGCAAACATGAAAATCAACAAGATTATTCCGTTGCTGGGAGCAATAAAAAGAATAAATTTTACCCTTAGTAAGGAAACAGCCAATCTAATATACAATACACATGTACTATCTCACATCAAGTATAATATACTCACATGGTCTCAATGTACAAATAGCGTTATGAGCAGGGTACAAAAAACTATGAATAGAGCACTTAAGACTCTTTACAATATGCCATGGCTAACACCCACTAAGGATGTCCTAAATAAAACTAATAAACTCAACCTAAAGCAAATAGTATTCATGGAGAAAGCAATATTCATATATAAAATAAAAACAAGCAAATCAAACTTAAAACTCGTCACAGCTACCGAACTCCACTATTATAACACAAGACGGAAATCAGAAATAAGAACAGAAACAGCCACAACAGAGAGGATACGTTCAGGACTTTTGACGTCAGCTAGCGACATCTACAATAGTCTTCCACGGAAGATCAAAAACGTGCAGAGTCTAAATAACTTCACCAGTAAGGTAAAAAGTTTTGTAATGAATAATGACCAATTTAGCAGCTAGCTTTTAGTGTTAGAGCTTGAGATGTTCTATTTTTTTTTCTTATCTAAAGACATGTAATGTTTACATCTGAATGTAGCTTTCGACTAAACCTAAATGTTAGAAGAGCTCAGGAACTCAACGTAGTAGAATTGTGACTCCTTTTGTGATTTGACATTATATTATTTATTTATTTAACATTACATAACTTAAGTGATATAATTATCAGAATAAGATTTTTATATTGTATGAATTATATTGTTGAGCTGAAATGTAGTATGTGGTGTTTGACAATTTTAGAATTTTTTTTTGAAATAATGTTATGTAGGACAGAGTTAGCAACCCTTCAACCCCGTTCTCATACCAGCTAAGCTAACTGAAAGGGGTTGAACGACATATATTTACTTTAAAGAAAAAAAGAAAAGTAAATTAATTAAGTGTGAGTAATGCATATGCCTTGTCGACATGAGAAATAAATAAATAAATAAATAAATATAAAAAAAAATATTCGATATTTATTCTAATTACAGTTTTATTAAAAAAATATTCATATTTAAAGCTTTATTTCAATTGAAACACATTTTTATGTTTATTCGTACGAGAAACAAATTTTCATTCCGAACTGTCAAGTATATTTTCGTTCTCCTTTCAGCATCTTGGCCAAACGGAAATTTATATTTTTCTTAAAAATTCGAGGTAGTGTGACCTGATGTACATTATTATGAATAATTTGATAGGATTTTGAGGAATTCAGTAAGATTTTGTCGTTCGGGTAATCCTACGTTCTCTCGATTTTTGTTAGCTAAGTCGTTGTCTCAGTTGCACTACAATAGTGTATAGCCAAGTTCATTTCCCCCATTTATACAAGAGACGAAACTATAAAAAACTAAAAAAACACCAACATTTTTCAATTTTGTTCGGCTTCTTATGAGGTTATCTTTGCCGAAAGGGTTAAAGATAATGAAATTGAGTTGGGGCACCTCAAAAAAAATTTTTTTTTGTATCATGTGCAATTTGGGATTGGTAATAAGGAGAATTATTACAATGCTATTGTCACGTGTGTTTATAACGGTTACGACAGCTTTATGATTGCAATTTAATTTTATAAGAGCTCTGCTTAAGAAGACGGCGGCCGTTGAGAATTTGTACATCATCTGGAAAAATTCCTTCTTCGATCTCAGGATTTAGGATTTCTACTTTGATTGCAGTTTTACAGAGTACATAAGCGAGTGAATTGTTGTTAAAATAAATCGGGATCATGACAGGAAATTGATTGCTCAGCGAACTTAATCGTTAACTCACACGATTCTTAATTCAATGTTAATTTATTATGCTCTAAGAAGTCATTACCAAGAATACCATCATGCAGGGGCGGATCCAGCTAGAGGGCGCGGGGGCGCCCCCCCCCCTGAAGCCACAAAAAAAAATTGCAGTAGATCTTCTGAATTTTTTCTAACAAAATGCAATGGTTTTTGTAGAATACTTAGCCCAAACGTTAAATAAAAACAAAATAAATCTGCAGATTGGGAAAGTCTCAATCAGTATCCTAGAGAATTTGATTGGTCGGTCTGTTTTGCTTCAAGGGATGTTGATGAATGCACAGTTGAATTTAGTACAATTTTAAGTCTTGGCATGAGTTAATACATTAGCAAAATCGGCTTTTGGTTTAACGATAAGTAGAACCAAGCAATAAAAGCGAAATAGTCTGCTTGTCGCATCTATCAATTGCATCCATGTCCAGAACTAAAAGACTATCCAAAGAGAAAAATTTGTTTTTTGACAAGAACGTTAGAATATAGACGCAATGGTAGCAAGGTTTCTCGTCCCAGGTCAAAACTATCAGCAGCAACTTCAGCAGTTCTTCTATTCCTTCAATACTTTACAATGAAGTGATTGTTGTCTCCCTGAATAAAACTTATATCTAGACTGTTAGATTTACTTCAAATTCTCCTTTTCCACCCACTTTACATCTCCCTTGTAGATGTGTACAAGAGCCAATACACATCCATATGAGAGATATGTTCAAGGTCCTTAAGAAGATCAACGTCTCCATAGCTGCAGGTCCTGATAATTTCAAGCCCCCGTTAAATAAAACCTGTGCCTCATTCTTGGCTAAAGCTCTGCGAAAACTATTCTACTTGTCTTATTCAACAGGAAAATTTCCAATTGCTTGGAAACTGCCTCACGTTCCAAGTGATCCCTCAATTTATCGACCAATTACAATCACTTCGATTCTTTGAAAGGTTTCTGTATGTATCACTAACTCCAAATTAATGAAGTATCTAGAAACTAATCAAACCCACAACGATCGCCAATATGGCTTTTCTTTTTCTGACTTTTCACATGGAATGTTGACGCCTTAGTCTTCGCAATTTTGGTGAGTCCAAAACTGTTGCCCTAGATATTTCAAAGGCCTATCATAGTGTCTGGAGTTCAGCCCTTTTAGCCAAACTTAAAGCACTTGGCCTCTCTCGTCCTCTTTATTATGAAAGTAAAGTGTTTTATCTGATCGCTTAATGCGGATTATATTAAATGGCGTTACATCTCAATCTCAGCCAATAAATGCCGGGGTGCCTCAGGGCTCTGATATCTCTCTATCTCTCTTCTCAATTTTCATTAGATCTGCTTTCCCTTACTTTCAATCCAGTCCATTGTTTTGCCGATGACAGTACCCTTGGTTTCGTTTACTCCCTTGACAACCTTGGGGACTACAGAGGAAACGTCACATCTGTCAAACTAGGTTGCATGATTAGATCCTTGGATAACCACCATGATAGTATCCTCACTTGGAGCAAACCGAATCGCATCGAATTCAATACATCTAGTTGCAAAGCTGTCCCATCTCTTTAATACAAGATCATAATTTTTCCACTCCCGTTCCTTTTATGGAGCACTTCTTGACGATACACCGTCTTTATGCATTCTTGACATTAATATTTGCAGTATGTTAAGCTTAACAGAGCATAACTTCTCTGTAGCCAAATAAGCAAAGAAATATCTTGGATTTCTGAAAAGGTGTAAGAAATATTTCAGCCCATCGATTCTAGCGCTCCTCTACAAGCTCTATATCAGACCTAGAATGGAATGCAATTTCCATATGTAGGGCGGAGCTGGTCGCAGAACCTTGGCTGAATTGGATATTATCCAAAAGACTGCATTCAATTCATTGGTGATGTGAAAAAAATTTGTCATATGGACTCACTCGAGCACCGCCGCAATGTTGGTTGCCTTTCACTCCTATATTGCTACATGCATGATCAATGTTCTGATGAAATGTCTAGTTTGATGTTGGATTCTTCCATGTAATACTCGCACTGTAAGCCGCGCACATCCTTTTACCCTTAAAAATACTTTCGGTCGTGTGCGAACGTGGAACAGTCTCCAATCTTCTGTCTTTTCTCCGGCATGCAATCTGCGAACGTTTAAGGGTGAAATACATAAGCACCTTCGCCACCCTCCTCACGTTCCCTAATTACATTCTTTATCACTTTCTTGCCATGCAGTACTTTGCATCATAGTTCATAAGATATCTCCTGAGCTTCGCTTAATAATATAAAAAATAAAAGATGCCACACTTTCATAGCTTGCCGACGAAGTTATATACGTATATGACTGTTATTTTAAATAAATGTAAGCATTTAGTTCCTGTATTTTACAAAGATACAACTTATGATGATTCGTGAATTTAAATAAAGTACGTTTCCCTAGTTTTATTAACTAAAATGTATGATTGAGAAGTTTTACACTTTCACCCAAACCGAAACAAAATCAATAATCTAGCATCCCTTTTGACTTTTCGGAGTGGCAAAGAACCTTGAGCAACTTTCTTCATTGGGAGTGGTAGCCACTATCTGTTGACATTTGCGAGTGGTGGCGAGTGTCTTCAAACTTTTGTTCAGTTTTCAGCATATACCATTTTTAAACCATAGTTGCGCCCCCCCCTCACCGGAATCCTGGATCCGCCACTGCCATCATGTGGTATATTGGACTCTAAGACAATAATGTAAAATTTATGTTTTACGTTATCATTGTTTTGGAAAAAAATTTAGGAAACCAATTAACCAATTTTTTTGATGGGGTTCTTATTGTCATGAATTCCCTTTAGACTGAGTATTTTGCCGTCGTAATATTGAATTGAGGGAGACAGTGATGATGCTTTAATAACGGAAATACTTGCACTGCTGTCAATTAGTAATGATTTGTGCTGGAGATAAGGGCAGAAGTTCTTGTGTTGATAATTCTGGTGGTCCATTCATTATAAACGGAAAAGTTTACGGTATTGTATCTTGGGGTGGAAAATGTGGAGATCCAAAAATGCCGGGTGTATACAATAGAGTTACATATTTTCTAGATTGGCTTCAGTTGGTTCTTAAGTCTTGAAATGGGTAGACTTTTTTATACTGATTCTTTTTTATGTAATTATTTTGCGAGATCCTTTGAAAATCATCTTGAGCCGTCTCGCCCTAGAAACATAACTTAGTAGCTGAAATTACTATTCACCTACAAAATTTAGAATTTCAATCTCAATTTCGTGACCCCTTGACGTCAAAAAGGAAAATAAGCTCAAAAATTTAAAAAAAAAACTTAAAAAAAAAACTTTAAAATTTCCAGGGCCGATTTAAATCTAAATTTTCGAATTTTCCTTTATAATGAGATAATTTAAACATAAGTAACTTGTTCGTCAGCTTTTTAATGGAGCCCTTCTTTTTAGAACAAGGAGAAGTATTTGTTTTATAATACGTACACAAAAATTGTTGTTGTGCCAGTGGATACATTTTATCCTGATCTCTTCGCTATACCAAAATTTCATAAAAATCGAATGACGAGAACTGGGTATTCACAGTTCCAGTCAAAATTTTATATTTATACAAAACAAAAATAATTCAAAACAGAAACGGGAATGCCCACTTTTCGTTCAACTTTAGGCCCGACATCGACAGACATGAGAGATGTCTTAAACAATGCATTATGATATTTTATTTATTTATTATATTTTATTATATTTATTATTTATATTATTAACAAAGTCTTTGGCGATCGGATGTAGCTTAAGTTTTAGTGAAAAGTGGACTTTCCTACTTCTCGTGATTGCGCGGAATTTGTGCGTCGTGGATAATGATTTTCTATGAGAAAAATGTTCACAACATAGCACTACGGGCCATGGAAAAAAACTGCAAAATTATTTGCGAAATGTAGTAACTGGGGTGTATGTGACCCAAGTGTATGAAATGGGTTGTCCGGCGGCAAAATCATCCAGAGAAATTTGTCTGAATCGAAAAGACAGTATACCACCAGATAGTACTCGGAGAGACCTTTAATTTAATATGCAAAATGCTGCATAGGAATCACCCCCCCCCCGGGGTTCCTACCCCACCCTAGTAAGTAGAAAAAAAAATCATCTACGAATTGTAGCTGGTAATGAGCTGAGGCGAACAGTGAAACCCGTTAGCCGATCGGACATAACTCTATCGAATTAGAGCCGATTTGAAGTGCGAAAAATCTAGTACCTCAGTTCGGATAAAAAAGAAGCAAATACTATAAAAGTGAGTATGGGCTATTTAAGCCTCCGAGTATAGAAGTGTGGGTACTCAAACTTCTTCCCAGGACCCAAAGAATTCGATTCTGTACTAGATTTTCCAATATGTACTAGATCAAACTTTCACCCCAAGCCAGCCTTCCCACGCTTAATTGCAATACATATTGTTAATAAAATATGTTCAGTACAGAGTATCATAATGCATTTCTCATTAAAATTTAATTTTTACCCTGAAACATTGAAGAATTGAGTGAAAAGCTGACCCTCTTCTGTATTGACTTTGAGGAACTTATGGAAAGTTTGGCAGAATTGGCTGAGGATGTAGTAATTGCAGGTGACTTTAATATTGACTGGAATACAAACACAACGTATGAAAGGTATGTAGAATTAATTTTAAGAGATAATGGATACAAACAAATAGTCCGGGATTATACTAGAATAACACAATATTCAAAGACATTAATCGATTATGTGGCAACTAACATGACGAATATAGAAACTAAAGTCAACACAAATTTTAAAGTCAGTGACCATGAAACCTTAGAAATAGATATAGTCATAAAAAGTGAAATAGATATAGAGGATAAGAAATTAGTTGATATATTTAAGTATGAAAAAATTTCTTTTGGAAACGAGTTAATGAGTGCGGGAATATCCAAAGTAAAGGACATAGATCATGTAACGCTATGCGCGAGTGAATTAGAAGTAATAATGGATAGAACTGTAAGTAAGTTCATAAAGAAAAAAGTAATATACAATGATCAATGTAATTGGTTCACAGAGGAACTAAGGAACTTGAAGGAACAAAAAATTATTATGTGTAAGAGAGCTAGACTGTTGAATAATAATGAAGAATGGAGTAAATACAGAAATATGCGAAACAAATACAAAGCAAAAATACGCTTGACCAAAAATAAAGCAATAGCAGAAAGAATAAGTAATGCTGATGATTCGAAGCATATGTGGAAAGTAATCAAACAAACTGTGTTAAGAAAAGAGACCAACAAAATCAAATGTGTTAAAATTGGAGATCGTTTTATCACAGACGATAGGGAAATAGCCGACAACTTTAATAAGTATTTTATAGATAGTGTCATTGAAATTAATAGGTCTATATTGACGTGCGCATATCAGGATAATATACAACCGACAAATAAGCGCTTTGAATTTCAAATGGTAGATTTACAAACAATTAAAGGAATTCTAAAAACATTAAATAAAAAGCCTGATTATAATTAGTACAAAAATGATAATTGAAAATAATGAGCTGGTATTCGTAGTTACAAAACTTGTCAACAATTCATTGTCTAGAGGTAAATTCCCAAAGTGTTGGAAGGAATCCTTAGTAATCCCGGTTGAAAAAGTAAAAAATTCAAATATGTGCGATGCTACCATTAATAGAGAAAGTACTAGAAATAGTAGTCCAAGTGCAGCTTGAAAGATATATGGAAGAGAACCAATTAATTTTGAAAACTCAATCAGGATTCCGTAAAACATATTCTTGTGAGACAGCATCAAATCTAATTAAAAGTCGATGGAAAAAAAAAGTGGACAAGAAAATGTACGTCCTGGCAGTGTTCTTAGATTTAAAACGGGCCTTCGAAACGGTGGAACCCAATATTTTGTTAAAAAAATTAGATGCATATGGATTCAAAGGTAAGGCGATAAAATGGTTTGAAGATTACTTGAGTGAACGATGCCAAAGAACGAGAATTAATGGGACCCTGTCATCGCTTGACTACAATGAACTTGGAGTACATCAAGGCTCTGTTCTTGAACTTTATTGTTCCTTATATACATAAACGACATAAATGATCCAATAAGTTTCTGTGAAATAAATTTATTTGCAGATGACGCACTAGTATATATTGAAGGTAAAGTTTACAAGAGTGTAAAACAAAATTAGAACATGACTTAGAACAATTGTGTCTGTGGTTCAGGAAAAACAAATTGAAGTTAAATGTGAACAAGACCAAACTTTTGACTGTTAATTTTAGAGATGAGTTTGAAGTAAGAATTAGTGGAGAAACAATTAAGAATGAAAGTGAAGTGAAATATCTAGGAGTGATAGTGGACAGAGATTTAAGTTTTAAAAGCCATATTGATTATATATGTGAAAAGATAGGTAAAAAAGTAAGTTTTTTTCGAAGGATTAGGAAACGACTCACCTTATTGTGTTCAATACAGATATATAATGCAATTATTAAACCTCACTTTAAGTACTGCTCGACAAAGTTAAGCACTCAAGGTAATATTGAGCGAATTCAAAAGCTTCAAAACAAAGCAATGCGAATAATTTTGCGGTGTAATAGATACACACCAATACATTGGATGCTAGAAACATTAAAATGGTTGACTGTCAATATAGTAAAAAGTATGTTCTATACTAATAAAATTGTTATTATTATATATTTTTCAACCTTTTGTTTCAATTTCCTCCTTGTACCGGATAAAGTCATCTGCCGCTGCGTTCCTTGTTCTCTTTCTCTGGTCAAATGATATAGTTTTAATCTGTCGTCACTTTTTTCAGACTCCGACTGGTTTTGAATGAACCTCTGGTTTATTCCCGGATTCAAGCAGAACGATTTTAATTTGTATTTGTGAATTTGTTGTTTTTGAGTTTCCCTTGTTGGAAAATGGGTTTGTTTTTTCATAATCAACAATTTGTACGACTTTATACTTGCTTTTATCAAATGAAAGAAATGCCAAACACTTCAAATGGTTCTATGTTTCGTTCTGTTTCTATAGCACAGAACTAAATTATGGCATCGTTCTGTCGATTTATACAGATTCATTCAGAACGAGAAAAGGAACGTAGCAACCTTGTCTTCCAATTTCTGTCATTACCAAAAACGTTCACACTACTATAGCGAGTCAGTTAAATATACGAACCTACGATAAAACTGAAAAAATCTCATTTTTTATAAATTGTTGTAAAATTTACGAGCATATTTATTTATTTATTTTTAAGACAAAAAATGCATGAAAGAAAATGGCACCAATTTCATATTCCTGTCTCTCTGCTCCGTGAAAGCATACTCTCCCACTGAACTGTAACGATTGGGAACGAGAAAATGCTTGAGGTTCAGCGGTATTTCCAACCAAAACAGCCTTGTAAAAACAGTGGCGGATCCAACCAGGGGGCGCGGGGGCGCGTGCCCCTCCCCGAAACCACAAAAAAATTGCATCACTGAATTCTTCTACTGCACTTTTTGCAAAAGATATAAAAATTTCTGGAAACGTTCAATTTGAAGCAGAACTTATTCGTGTAAAAGCGATGGGAGATTTGTTTTAATTGAAAACACAACGGCAAACAAATCATTGTATATTGATGAAGTCAGACATTTATTTTGGAAAAACAGTTTTATTATTCCGTAAAATGCAATAGTAGAATATTTAGCTAAAACCTTAAACAAACACAATATTAAGTGCTGATTGGGAAATTCTAAATCAGTCCCTTCGAGAAGTCTTAGCATGTGCGAATACATTCCGTATTCTTACAGCAGATCTCACCAACAGTAAAATCGCTCTTGGTTTAACTATAAGTTCAACCAAGTAATGCAAGAAAAGCGAAAGAGTCTGCTTTTCGCGCGTATCAATTGCATTCATGTCTAGAATTGAAACAAGTCGACAAGACTGCACAGAACACCTGGAAGTCCATTATCCGGAGAGAAAAATTTCCTTTTGATCAAAATGTTGGTAAGCCGCAAAGTAAGCAAAGGCTTCTGGTCCCCGGTGAAGACCATCAAGAACAACTTCAGCAATTCCTGTATACCTTCACTACTTAATATCAGGGAAGTGGTTGTTGACTCCCTTGATCAAGCTGGTATCTTCACTGGTAGATTCGCTTCAAATTCTCTATAAAACAGCCAATACACATCAACGTCTCCAAAGCCGTATGTCCTGATGGTTTCTCACCCCTATTAATTAAAAGCTGTGCCTGATGTTTGGCTAAACCTTTGCGCAAACTATTCTACTTGTCTTATTCGACAGGAAAATTTCCAAATGGGTGGTAAATAGCTCACCTTCAGCCTATTCCTAAAGGTGAGGGTAGCGACGCCTCAAATTATCGACCAATTGCAATCACTTCGATTCTTTCAAAACTTTTTGAATCTATCATTAACTCCAAATTAATGAAGTATCTAGAAACCAAACAACTCGTCAATGATCGCCATTATGGCTTTCGAACTGGACCCTCATCTGGAGACTTGCTGACTTTTCTTACGGAACATTCGAACTGTACACAACGTTGGTGTTTTGTAGTCACAAAATCGTTGCTCTAGATATTTAAATGGTCTTTGATAGAGTCTGGCATCCAGCCGTTTTAGTTAAACTTAAAGCACTTGGTCTCTCCCCTCATCTTCTATTATAGATTGAAAGTATTTTACCTGATCGCATAATACCGGTTGTACTAGATGAGGCTTCACCAAAACCTCACCCCATAAATGCCGAGACGACCCGGGGCTCTGTTATGTCTCTTCTTAATTTATATTAATGATCTTCTTTCCCGTGCATACTTTTAATCCAATCCATAGTTTTGCCTATGACAGTAGCGTTGATTTCGCTTACTCTTTTGACATTCTTGGGGAATCCAGAGAGAATGCCATATCTGTCAAACGAGATGGCTTGATTAGATCAATGAATAAAGACCTTGATCATGTTCTCGCTTGGACTAAAGAGATTCCCGGTGAATTCACGGCATCAAAGTGCCAAAGCTATCTCATCTCTTTTAAGCAGAATCATAGCTTTTCATTCCCATTTTCTTTTGATGGAGAACTGATTTGCGATAAACCGTCTTTTTACATTCTTGGCTTTAATATTTCCTGTAAGCTAAGGTGGACAGATCACATCTTTTTTTTGCCAAAGAAGCAGCGAAATGTTTAGAATTTCTGAAAAGGTGTATAAATATTTCAGCCCATCGAATCTAGCGCTCCTCTACAAGTCCTACACCAGACCTAGAATATAATATAATTTCCATATCTGGGCCCCAGGCTGGTCGCACAGTCTTACCTTCATTGGATATTGTCGAAAAGAGGGCCTTCAAGCTCACTGGCGATGTGGCAATAACTTGAAATATCGACTTACTCGAACAACGCCGCAATGATGGATGCCCTTTACTCCCTTATCGCTATATGCGTGATCATTGCAGAATAATTCCTGCACGCAAAACTCGCGCAGCAAACCGCCCATCAAATTACTTTCGGCCATGCAGTAAAATTTCGTGATGGTTTTTATCCCGAACTGTGTGAATGTGGACAGTCTACCATTTTCTGTTTCTACTCCAACATACAATCTGCTAAAGTTTAAGGGTGACATTCAGCACCTCTGGAGCTTTCCTTACGTTCCCTAATTCGCTTCCCTATCACCTTCCTGCCATGCCGTGCTTTGCATCATAAGGTATCCCCTTAACTTGCATTAATAATATATAAAAAAAATCAAACTTTCTTGACTTTAGTAGAGGCAAAGTACGTATCCCTTTAATTCCTGTATTTTGCAAAGTTACAATTTATGATTAATTCGTAAATTTGCTCGAAATGTGTTTCCCTATTTTTACTAACAATAATGGATGATTTGGAAGTTTTACGCTTCCATTATTTACAAACTAAAACAAAATAAATAATTTAAGGTCTCGTTTGACTTTCGCGAGTGACAAAAGTTGAACGTTGAGCAACTTTCTTCGTTCCGAGTGGTATAGCCACTCACTTATCTGATCGACACATATCTTAATGATAAATTTTATGTATTGGACATTTGCGAGTGGTTGCGAGTGTCTTCGAACTTTTGAACTATTTCCAGCTTATACTGTTTTTAACCAAAATTGCGCCCCTCCCTCACAAGAATCCTGGATCCGCCCCTGTGTAAAAAAACACTTCCTCCGAATCATAATTAAAATTTAAATATATAAATACTTTTGTGGTTAATTCGGTAAGTCCCACTGATATGCATATAAGTAAATTCCCAAATAATTTAATTATAGCGCCAGTTTACGACAGTTGGTAGCATTGACAGTGGAGCATACTTTCTGAAATCAAAACTGGCGCCATATGAAGCAGGAGATCAGTCAGTCCATTTATATACATGTCAGTGGTTAATAGGTATAGCTATGTTGGTGTGTTATGTAAAACTTAAATCTTAGTTTCAAAAGTTCTAAACAAGGCAAATATAGCAGGAAAAAACAATTTTTTTTCACTATAATTACCGTTTTTGTAAGTGTTTAATATTCACATTAAACGATTTATCCCAATCTTTCTTTACCCGCCTTCTATTTATTTACAAAAGTTGAAAGACATTACTATCTCAAACTATTATAATTGCATCTAGTTTGTCAGAGTGCAACTAATTACCTTATTGACTCGGTCAAAAATATATTGTCAGATTTCCTGACAATTTAAAAGTGCAGGGTTGTTGTGTGGAACAACAGTTTATATATTTTTTTTTCCTTTTTTCTACGAGCTTACCTGACAATTTTCATAATAATAATTTTGCAGTAAAATTATACAATTGGTTAAGAAAAGAAAATGTACAGAAATTTCGGGTAAGTTTCAATATTATATTTAAGCAAAATGATTTTCTCTTCAAATTCGAGGTTATTTGCGTTATTAAAGGAGTCACCGGGAACGCGAAAGAAGCCGTTCGAGAAGTAGATCCAAGTCTCAAGACAGAGATAGGAAAATCATTAAACTAATAAGAAGAGAAAATAGAGGTGAAAGACGTCGACAAAGGTCCAGATCGAGGCCCCGTCGGAATCGTACTCTGCAAGAATATAATCGGGACCACCGGAAATAGTTAGTTTGTTCTCTCTCTCATACTCTTTTAGTCAAAGATTCAGTTATGTACAAAATATTTTTTTTCTTTTTCTTCTTAGTAATCGTGGAACCAGTAATCATAGATCAAGATCTCCACGGGATAAAGATAGAGATCGAGGAGAACGTGAACGTGAACGTGTTGAGCGTGACAGGAATAGGGAACGTGAACGTGACCGTGAAACAAGACGAGCGATATCCAGATATAGAGATAAAGATGAAGCTAATAAAAAAGTATCTAAGAAAATGCAAGAATTGGAATTCAAATCGGTTTCACTGTACTCACCAGACTGAGACTGACTAATGAAATAAAGATTTTCAAGTGTAAATGAATTTTTAATGTCACATTCAGTTTTACCAACTACTGTCCCTCAAAGAGAGCTTAAGACTTTTTCTGTACTCGTCGGATTCGTATCAATATTTTAAAATTATTTTAGCTTAACATTTTGCTACGGAACCCTCATTCCGCGGACCCATTTCGCTCCTGACCGGTTTTTATTTTTTTTTTAGTTTTTTTGTTATACCGTAATTATTATCTAGAGATAAAACTTTATGAAATATATCTACATAAATATGTGCAGTACAATACTGTAATTAATTATTAGTTGTTTTAACGAAGAAGCTAAAGCTAAATTAGTAAAAGTATACTTGAAAGTCAAAGGTTTATACTAAAAATTTTAAAATGGATGACGAAACTGTGGCACTACATACAAAAATTAGGATGGGTTTGCCATTTTTTAAAAATCTTCTATAGGAGTCTTGAAGAAAATATGCTCGGGAACCACTACCCTATTCGGTGTACAATGCATAAAAATTGTTAAGGGCCCCATACCACAAAACTACAAGCGCTTATACAAGTGATTTTCAACAAGTGCAGAAAATGTGTGTACCACAAAGCAATACTTGTGGAACTCATTGTACAATTGTACAACAATAATTCCACAAGTGGTAAATTTTGAATTTTACAACTTATACTCCAGTCAACAGGGACTAAAAAGGGCCTTGCCCTACAAAAAGATGGAGTAATTGTGATTTTTATATGTGTTATTTAGATGTGGGTTTCGATGAAAAATCCAAGTTTTCACCCTTGGAGGGGTCCGCCATCTTGGATTAAAGGTACAAAAAATTGGGTTTTTCAAAATAGTTCCTCAACGGTTGATCCTACGACAAAAATTGCTGATATAAATTTGAAGAAGACTAAATTCCCTACAGTTTTTGTATTAACTTAGTTTTTGTAAGTCTGATGTGTAAAAAGCTGCGGAAACGTGCACATTCTTCCAAAAAAAAATTAAGCGCATAGGGTGTTTCGTCCATGGTGGTCCATACGTCCAGAGGTGATAGTAGTCACCTAGTCAAACAAATAATTATAAGGCAAGGGGGAGCGGCATCTGAACTGTTTCGGAGTTACAAGGTGATTGAGAAAATATGCAATTCTTTGAAAAAATACCCTGTATCTTAAGAAGTACAAGATGTATGGTCACTTACACAGCTCATTGTATGCAAAACTTCATGGTCTTTCCAACGACTGCTCGACCAGCTCCGTACTCCCCTCCCCTTAAGAGTTACGGTGGTTAGTCTTCTTCAAATGTGTATTAGCAAATTATGTCGTAGGATCAACCGTTGAGGAATTATTTTAAAAAACCCAATTTTTTGTACCTTTAATCCAAACTGGCGGACCGCTCAGAACCCCATAAAAGGGTGAAAACTAGGATCTTTTATCGGGGCCCTTCGATTATTTTGTGTGAGGTTTTTACAAAGAATTTACATACGCCGAAGAATATTTGAGTGAACAAGAACTGAGGGGGAAAATTGAAGAAGCCAAATCTGCGGTAAAATGCAACAGAGAAGCTTTTAGACGATTAAAAGCAAATTTCTTGCATAGGTTTAGGATGTGCATTTCTGTTGGAGGCCGTAATTTTGAAAACATTTTGTAAATACATTTATTATTATCACAATCAACTATGTTTTATTAATTTAATTAATTTGTATTATTATGAAACCGAAAGAGTTTCCTGAATCAGAAAATAAATACATCAGTCGATAGTACTTTAATACTTTAATTTGATATGCAATATGCCGTATCGAAACCAAACTTAGTACGTTTTGAACTGAATTGAATGAAATGAGGAAGTTTTTAAAATAGATTTGAGTGAAAAAATTAATGTGACTTTTTTTAAATCGCACTCAAAGATTTTGGTACATTTTTTTACCTTGAACTTTATGTAATTAACAATTTCTTTTCAGGCGCAATGGTATGAGCTACGGAATCAAATCTTGTTACTTTGGATGGGCCAAAAATCATAATAACTCTAAAACTACGCAGCACAATCGCATAACATACATGGGGTTGATTCGGATACCCAGATCAATATGAGGCACATAAATTTTACCTTTGGACGGCACTTTTCGGGCCACCCTGTATTTTGGATATAGTTTACAATTTTATATTATTTTAATCATAGCTGCATTTCATGGCAGTTTCTGCGAAATGATAAAAAACTGGAAGGACAAAGAAATTATGGAGAGCATGATTACGGCTGACCATAAATAATACGGTAGATGCCACTCTAAGCTGTCCTATAGCAGCGGGCCATTTAAGTAATTTAAACCGAACAGAATATGGAATGCCCAGTAAAAATACCAGAATATTCAATATTAAGTTAACTTAAAATGCTAATTACCAAATTCAACCGCGAAGATTAATGTCTTATTACTTAAACAAGTAAGCAATAATTGCATAATTGAAATAACTCCGTATTAAAATGAAACATATCCAATTAATATTTTTCCTGTTACTTCCACTTTCACCCCGCAATGAGTATATTCTTAAGCCAGTCCAACACAATGCGTGCATTTGTCAAATATTTGGCATGCGTCTGATTTGAGGAGGTGTGTTGAGCAACAAAGAGGAGCTTTAGACAAAGTTTGTAATGCGCCCTTAAAGCATACGTTCCAATCACTTCGATTCTTTCAAAGGAGTAGTGCTTATTTTTCTCATGTAACGTTGAAACCGTAGTCTTCACAATTTTGCTGAGTCCAATAACGCTACCCTTGGTGTTTCAAAGGCCTTTGATAGAGTCTGGCATTCAGCCCTTCTAGCCAAACTTAAAGCACTTGACCTCTCACGTCCTCAACTATTATAGATGCTGGTCACTCAATACGGATTTTATAAGTGGGCTTACATCTGAATCTCTCCCAATAAATGCCGGTGTGCCAGAGGGTTCTGTTATCTGTCCATCTCTTTTCTCAATTTTCATTAATGATCTGCTTTTCCTTAATTTCAATCCAATCCATAGTTTAACCGATGACAGTACCTTTGATTTCGCTTACTCCTTTGATACACTTGCAGACTTCAGAGAAAATGCCACATCTGTCCAACGAGATTCCAATATTAGATCCTTGAATAACCAACCACCTTGATAATATCCTCCCTGTAGGCAAAGCGAATCGCATTCAATTCAATGCATCTAAGACCCAAAGCTGGTTCATTTCTTTAAAACAAAAAAGGATTTTCCCACTCCCGTTTCTTTTGATGGAGCACTGATTGACGATACACCGTCTTTATGCATTCTTGACATTTCTATTTACAGTAAGTTAATCTGAACAGATCACATCTTCTCTGTTGCCAAATAAACATCGAAATACATTGGATTTCTGAAAAGGTGTAAGAAATATTTCAGCCCATCAAATCTAGCGCTCCTCTACAAGTCCTACACCAGTTCTAGAATGGTATACAAATCGCATATTTGGACCGGGGCTGGTTTCACAGTCTTATCTTCATTGGATAGTGTCCAAAAGAGAACCTTCAAGATCATTGCCGATCTAAGTAACAATAACTCAATGTTGGCTGCCTTTAGGTCCGTTATCGCTACATGCATGGTCAATGTTCTGATGAAATGTCTAGTCTGATCCTTGATTCCTGCGTGCAATACTCGCGCTGCAAGCCGCGCATATCCTTCTACGCTTCAAAATACTTTCGGCCGTACAGTAAAATTCCGTTATGATTTTTTATCCCGAACTATGTGAACGTCGAACAGTCTACCAACTTCTTTCTTTCCTATGGCAGACAATCTGCGAAATTTAAAGGTGAGATATATCAGCACCTTCACACCTTCACAAGAATCCTGGATGCGACACTGGAAGTGATGGCCGGTAATAGGTATGCTTACTATGGCCAATATTTTCTTCGTATACCATTTCTTCCCACACTACTCGTGTATTCGACACATTTCTACCCGCAGTTATGCCTCTATGCTTTGCACAGAGTTTATTCTCACGTTTGTAGTTCGTCTTCCAGCTGCAGTTGCTATGATCTGTGGATTTTTACAATTAAAAAAACTAAGACGACGGAAGAGAAGGTGGTGGATGCTGTCCTTGAATAAAAGCCGAAACAAGTATGTAAATCTTTTTTTTATCACGAAATAGAACTAAAATACTATACAAAGTAGTTATAAGAGGAAGGAAATAATAACAGATTTGCAACGAGAACCATCGGGAAAATTCGAGAATTTCTGTAGAATGTCTGCAGTGGACTTCGAAAATCTATAAAATAAAATTTGTCCATTTATAAGAAAGGCAGACACCCACTGGCGGAAAACAATTCCTATAGAAGAAAGAATCGCTGTAACTCTCAGATATTTGGCTTCTGGAAACAGTTTTTCGAGCCTGTCCAATCTCTTCAAAATTTCTAACCAAGTATAATAAGCATAGTGAATGACGTAAGAAGCGCATTGATTCACATATTGCGAGATGAAGTTAAGATAAGAAATTATTTCGAAAAAATATGCAACGGAAATTGTTCATTAATTTTAGTTGTGTTGATAAAAAATGTTGAACTCGTCTGTGCCTAACCCTGATTTAAAACTCGCCTTCTCCTTCAGACAAACAGGTCGAAAAATTGACAGTAGTGAATCTTTCTTCTTTTTAAGTTCTGGTATAGCATATTCTTTGCTCATAGAACTTGAAATTCTCCTCCACGTATCATCCACAAAATTTATATTTTTGTGTTGGGAATTTTTTTGGAACCCATATTATAGGCTCTAAGCTCATACACCCCTATAAACTCAGAAGTCAATTCATTTGACCATCCGATTATCTTGCGCGCAATATAAATTATTCTGCCTGAAAAACCACAGATAGCGTACACAAACTAATCGTCTGTTTTACATTTTCATTGGGAACCGCACAGATAACAAATATTTCCTGCATTTAGCTCCCATATACCTCGCCAAATAGACAAACACAGAAAACATTTGTGAAATAAACAAACACAAAAATGACGCCATTACAAACTTTGGCTAAAGCGTACGAATAAAAAATTTTCCTCTCTGTAGCTCATACACCTCGTCAAATAAGATGCATTGCCAAATATTTGACAAATGCACACATTATGTTAGAACAGCTTTACAGTCTTTGTGGAGTCCTTAGAACACTAAATTAACTGTTCGTTTACATAGAAATTAATTTAAACAAGTCGGCACGTGTTTAGTAGAAAATATACATTCATCCCGCCGCCGCTGCCCGTGGAAACAAATTGATTTTTTTTTTTTTGATATCAAGGCTGACATCCTTTCTAATTGTTCAGTTGTTCAAATCTTTACTTATCAAAATTTAAACAGCTTCGATGATGATAGCGGCATAAAAAAATTCACTATAAATATCGATCAGCAACTTCATGAAATAGTTAATCTGTGAAAAACTCCCAAAATGTTTCGACTGCTAATTATTGCCGTATCACTTCTATTTTCTATTACCAATGCTGGACCACAGCTGAGACTAGAAACTTCGCATATATCTGGCGGTAAAACTACAACTATCAAAGGTTTTCCTTATCAGGCTAGCTTAGAGCATAATGGCCAACATATTTGTGGAGCTTCAATAATTGGACCAGATTTATTACTAACAGCTGCCCATTGCTTAAATGATGTCGATCCAAAAAACTATAGAATCCGAGTAGGAACAACTTTTCGTGAGCAAGAAGGACAGCTTTTCGTAGTTAAACGTTTCCGAAAACACAATGCACATTCACTTCTTGATTCATATTTATTAAAATTTTCGTTTGATTTTGCAGTTGTTTGGATCAAGAGTAAATTTAAATTCGACCAAACTGTCAAACCTATTGCTCTACCATCGAAAAAAGACTGTTTATCTGTGGGAACAGACGGAATTGTTTCAGGTTGGGGAAAAACTAATGTCGAAGGCCAAATGTCTAAACAATTACGTTCTGTAAAAGTTTCCACCTGGAATCATGAAAAATGTCAAAAAGCTTATAGTCTATCGAAAATCGAAGATGATGAGATGATTTGTGCTGGAGATAAGGGTAAAGGTTCCTGTGTTGGTGATTCTGGTGGTCCATTCGTTGTTAACGGAAAACTTTGCGGAATTGTATCTTGGGGTGGAAAATGTGGAGATCCAAAAATGCCGGGTGTATACAATAGAGTTACATATTTTCTAGATTGGCTTCAGTTAGTTCTTAAGTCTTGAAATTGGTAGACTTTTTTATACTGATTCTTTTTTATGTAATTATTTTGCGACTAAAAAATATACTTGAATTGAATTTTTGAAGAAAAAAAATAAATGCTAGTTTCCTTAATTTTTTTTTTCTGAGTAGATCTACACACCTCAATCACTCATGTGTATAGGATAAATGGGTACCACACCATCTCCCTGTTGAGTGTTAAATCGGTCACAACATAATACCACAAATAAGTAAATATACAGTAGGCACGAATCGATTAGAAAAATTGAGAACCAGAAGTCAGATACATGCTACGATTCAATTAAAAAAATTTGCAACCTCTTGCTCAAATATAAAATCAACGATCGACCTGATGGGCCATTTCTCACGAGTATTCCTGATACAGTACGCGAACAGGTTTTCTGGGGAATAGGTGAGTAGAAGCAAAGAGATATCTCTCCAAAGTGTAGAGATATCTCTTTGCTTCTTCTCATCTCTTCCCTAGAAAACCGATATGCGTACTGCATCAAGAATACTCGTGGCTCATTGGCAGACAAAGGCACATGTGAAAGTATTTTATCTGAAAATAACTCCAATCGGCCAAACTGAATAAAAATTTTACCAAAATATTTTCTGTAAATTCCTTATTGAATATTTACGCGCCTACGCCACTGACATCATAGTGGCTGGCGTAGGTCAATAATCCAGAATAACATGAACAGCATTGCTCGAGTCTCGGACAATTTCACTTACACGGTGCTTGGTGGTGATTTCAACGCCAGGCACCCGTTGTGGAATGACTCTGTCGTAAGTCCGTCAGGCAAGACAGTACATGACTGGCTTCTCTTTAACACCACGCATGATTTCGTCGTCGTCTCGCAGGATACTCCGACCTTCCCGCGATCTGGGTCAATTCTTGACTTCTATATCGCAACCTCTAATCTTATTAATCTCCTTCCCCAATTCTCAAATTACGTTTGTACAGCGCGTATGGCTGAATCTGATGACTTGGCAGTTGAACTCTCAATCACCCCCAGCGAACCCTTAAATATTTTTACTTCTGACCCTCAAACCTCACTCAAAGACGTTGACTGGAAACAATTTCAAGACAGGCTCTCTCAATTCCTCGCAGGAAATCTCCCTGACTCGCAACGAAATCTCACGAATTTAGAAATTGACTTCCACATTGACTTCCTCAACAACGCCATTGAAGGAAATGTCGCCTTCCTTTCCATTGTAGTGCCGAGCAAACACTACAAATACAAAAATCTCCCGCCTCAACTGCAAAGATTATACAAATTTAGGCAGAAACTTCGAAAAATACTTAACCGTATTTTTCACCGAACCCTGAATAGCCACAACCCAGCCTACAGAACCGTGTAATCGCAAATTAATTGCATGTCAACAATTATTGAGGAACAAACGAAAATGTTTCCCGATCAAGAGTTTAGGAAGAAACTGGCCTCCATTCAAACCGGTCCACACTGCTTTCAGGACATAAATAGGATCTGCAACAGGAAAGCAAAACTCCCCAAAACCATCTTAAGTGGCTCGAACGCTTACAACCTTCCCCACGAATAATGCAACGCCTTCGCGGAATATTTCCAATCCACTTTCAAAGACAACTCATCTCTAAGCGATGCAAATTTTAAGACCACTGTAGACTCGACCGTTGATGACAGTGGGATCCTCCGCCACAATCTTTAATTCCACAAACACGTCCTTAAATCCGGATGATTTAAGCATCTTTTCAAATCCTGCTCACGTTTTCGCCCTAATCAGGACTATCAGAGGTAAAAAGTCCGCCGGCCCAGATAACATTTCAAACAAAGTTATCAAAAACCTCCCACCTGTCGCCATAGAATTTCTGACAATTATCTTCAATAATTGCCTTAATAATTCTAACTTTCCTGATGTCTGGAAAACCGCGTGCATAGTACCAATTCCCAAAAGAGGAAACTCGAAAAACGTTAATGAGTTCCGCCCAATCTCTCTTCTGACCAACCTGGGCAAACTTTTCGAAAAAAAAATTCCGCCACCACATTGAAAATACCCGCCGCGACCTAAATATCAGGCAAAATACCCAATTCGGCTTCAAGCCCCAGCACTCCACTTTTCACGCTTTGTTCAAATTCCTCTCTGATTCTACAAACTCCCTCAACAAAAGGGAGCAGACAGTAGGCTGCTTCATTGATGTAGAGAAAGCGTTTGTCTCAGTCTGGACAAACGGGCTAATATTCAAAATTATAAACCTCGAGCTCCCACCTTATCTCACCCGGGTTATACGTAGCTTTCTGTCATCCCGGAATTTCTACATAGAAATTGAGAATGTCAAATCTCAGGCAACATCAGTCAGTGCTGGTGTCCCCCAAGGTTCGGTCCTCGGACCAACTCTCTTCAACCTTTTCATCTATGACCAGCCTGCCAACGACTCAAATTCCACCACACTACTTCATGCTGATGACTCCCTTACGTACGCCCACTCCATGTCATCCAATTTCGCTGCTACCAAAGTGGAGCGGCATGTCCTCAAACTCGACGAGTTCTACAGAAAGTGGGGCATCAAAATTAACCTTAACAAATCTGAAATGATTTGCATCCGATACCCCTCCGCAAGGGGAAGACCCTACCTCGCCACACGAGCCAACAATATCGAAATTGAAGTCAATAACGAAAAGCTCCAGCTGTCAACGAACACCAAATATCTTGGTGTCTCTTTCAATAATCTGTTGAAATTCAACAATCACGCCAAGCTGACCATGAGGAAAGCCAACAACGCTTACTCCCTACTCAACCCTATTATCAGAAGGAGAAACGGTCTCCCGAAAGATACAAAGCTGCTTATATATAAATAGCTCATCCGCCCAGTCATCTGCTATTGCCCATCTGGCACACCATTTCGCCATCCTATATGAAGCAAATCAGCACCCTCGATAGAAAGATCCTTAGGGCCTGTACTGGAGTGTACAGGAAACCTGACGGACACTACTTTCCCAACACATTTTTGTATGACAGTGCAAACATCACTCCAATCGAGGACTATCTCCTTTCTCTCGCGGTCAAACAACTTGAGAAGACCTCTCAACATCCTAACCCCCTCATTAGCCAGCATTGAAAATGCAACTTCAAGTTGAAAACTTCCACTACTTATCACCTCTTCACCTAATCAACTCGGAAACGAGAAACATTTATTACCCTGGGCGAAAGATTAACTTTCTTCACTAGTACAGGAAGCCATCAATGCATAAAAATTCGAAGGAAGAAATCTCCCGTATACTTATAAGAAAAAATTGAGGGCTTCCGTTCATCGGGTCGAGGCATCGTTGATTTTATATTGGAGGGAGCCATTGTTAGTTTACCTATTGGTTACGTCATCAAGTGCAAGTCGAGGCATCGTCAATTTTATATTCGAGAAAAGCATTGTTGCATTGTTGCATATAGGTCTACTTGCCCAGTTTTTGTATTCCATTAGTTTGTCTATAATTAAGGCATTTTTAACTTTCTCTGATAAAAGATATAGACTTGGCTGTGTGCCTGAATATTAGGAACATTTTCTGTTAATAACTTAGCTACAATTTTTCTCGTAGCTAACTAACTTGGTTACCAGAAATGTTGATAAGGCTTTCATTTTTCTGACCTATGCATTCTTCATATGTATATTTACTTATTGGTGATAATACAAACTAAAAACTATCATCATTCTATTCATATCTTCTATAATCACCTTTCATGGTTACCGTAATATTGATCCTTTGAGAATCTTGCGCATTTGCGTTAACGTTAAGCCTTTACACTGACAGTATATGCTTTTACAATAATACAATAGTTGTACGATATATAGAAAAATCCATGCCAAAGGAAAGATTTCTGACCTTTTTACCCAACATCGGCCAAACTAGTGAAGAAGACACAGCGAACCATTACTCAAATTTTTAGGCGACCATTAAATTGACATTTCCGAACATCGCGGCCAATCATACGATAACGCTACAAATATGAGTGGCAAATACAAAGGGATGCAAGATCAAGATCTAAATCTAGAAAAAAAATTATTTGATTGGAAAGACAGCTGCAAGCTCTTGCACATCAGCTGTTCAGTTCTTCGTTTTCGTTCCGAATTTATATGTATTTTTTACAACAAGTATAGAACGATATAGAACTCTGATTCTGACCCAGAAATTATCAGAGAAAAAAAATAGTTTTACATCTTGAAAAAGCTTAGCGTTAGTCGCTGATCTTATCGAGTTGAAGCCACGAATGAAGAAAGCTATTGTCGATGGCTATTCCGAAATTAAAGATGGTTTACTCATCAATTCTTCGAATCAAGAGTAGCAAAAAAGCATTATGAGAAATGAAACAAAAATTCGTTTGGAGAATATCAGTAACCTCGAAACTGCTTTATTTGCCATCTTTTGAAACAGTATCGATCGGTACTATTCAATGCTATAAACAAGCTGGTGCATGATCCAAAAATGATTCTTGAATCTGTAATGCGTGAATTGGAATCATTGAAATTGTTTGTTGAATCGAAAAGAGACGAGTTTGATAAATACGAAGATGCAGCTAGAAAAATATCAAACATTGACCAGTATGTACAATCACGCAGAGAACGAGAAATATGAGGCTGAATCCGCTATCGCCTATCGTCAAAAGACAAATTTAGAATATCAAGATTTGTACCGGTGGTCTCCTGCTGCATACGACACTGTTCGTTCACGATTTGGATTTTGTAATCATTTAGACGAATTGGACCCTACTACATTTCCAAATATTGAAATTACATTGAGAATGTATGGTGTCGAGAGTGGAAAGTGCTCATTTTCGAAAATGAAATTTATAAAAAACAGGCGTCGAATTACGATCACATCGAACCGCCTGTCAAAGTTATGTCTAATTAGTATTGAAAGTGATTCAATCCGAGACCTGGATTTCACCCAAATTATTGATGATTTTTCGTCTAAAAAAGCTCGCAAGGTTCCATTCGCCTAGTAATATTATTTATTTTTATCCATTTATTGTATTTTACGATACACATTTTTTTTGGCTTGGAATAAATTAATGAAAAACTGTGAAAAAGTAATATTTTCTTCTGGTTTCAAAATTATTCACGGCCTCCACTTCTTCGTCGGTCCAGGGCCTCTAAACCTTTAAATAAGATCATCAGCAAATATTAAATAATTTGAAAATTAAAAATTCTATACTATATCATTAATGAAAAACAAAAAAAAAGTAAGGGTCCCAAGTGACTACCTTGAGGAACACCAGAAGTAATAGATATGACTCTAGAAATAAGATGCCAATTTTCACATATTACCTACGGTTGCTTAAATGGCATTCCATCCATTTCAAGATGGATCAATGAAAGCCAATACATTGCAGTTTATAAACTGGAAGCGGAATATTAAGTCTATCGAATGCCCTAGCAAAATCAGTATAGAATACATCTAGCTGGGCACTTTCTTCAAAAAGATTAATCGCAAAATTGGAAAATACTGCCAAATTTGTGGAACAGAACTTACCAGAGAAAAAACCCATGTTGCTATGTATCTATGAAATTTAGAATTTCAATCTCAATTACGTGATCTCCTTGATACATTTACTTTCTTAATTCTAACGTTAAAAATGAAAATAAACTTAAAAAACTTAAAAAAATTTAATTTTCCTTTATAATAAAAAGTAAATGAGTGAAAAGGTTTGAGTTAATTTAAATATGCTCTTTCGTTAGTTCTTCAATGGAACTCTTCTTTTTAGAGCAAGGAGAATTATTATTATTTCTTATTTTTCTTTTTCTTATATACTACACAAAAATTATTGTTGTTTAAATGAATTCCTTTTTCTGTGATCTCTTCGTTTTACCAAAATTTCATAAAAAAGAAATTACGAGAACTAGGTATGCACAATTATAGCCAAATTTATATTTATACAAATTAATCTAAAACAAAAATTTAAAAATGAATTCATACCTTGGAACGTTGATGAATATAGTGAAGAACTGATCCTCAATAGACTCATTACTACAAACATTCTTGCCACTTAATTATGCGAGCCTACAATAAAACGGAAAAATTTTAATTTTAATAAATTGTTGTAAAATTTGCGAGTAGCATGAGATATTTATTTAGTTTTCAGACAGAAAGTACCTACTCCGTAATCTAAATTTCATGGAAAAGCAATAAATGCATTATTGTTTCACTCGGTGATAGAAGTTCATTGCTTCTCACAGGTTGCATTACGACGACAAATATTAGAAAAAAAATTCACTCACATTTAATCGTAGCAACTATTTTGAGCATAATGGATACAACTTATCTAATCTGTGCGGTTCAATATAAGGTGCGCTTCGAGGTGCCTCAAAATGCCCTTCAGTCGGTGGAATAAAAAAACATCGACCAATTATATAAAGTAACAAGTAAAAAGGCTAGAATTGGTCTAACAACGAGAGGGTAGCCCTCTCGCCATCACCGATTTCGTCCAAATTCACAGTGTATGTAAGGCTTGAACAGAAATGAAAGTGACGCAAGTGGGGGCTCCAGATGACGAAGCGAAATCGAAATAATGCAAAATGTAGGGGAGCCCAGGGCTTTGTAGGCTTATCCCTTGGAAAATGCTCAAATTTGCAAATTTTCGCGGGAGTTGCTGCAGTTAAATTGCAACAGAATACGAATGAAAGCGCCAAATTCATTCGGATAAAATACCAACCACAAAGGAGTTATTTCCGTGCGGTTTCAAAGCTCGCCGGTAGATGGCGAAAAGTGGGTATGCAAAATTTTTATAGATTTAATTTTTTTTTAAATAGATAAATAACATCCTATCTTCTTGAAATTTGTACAGATAATCTCTTAGTAAAAGCGCATTCATAAAAAAAAAGCAAAAAATTGGATTAATCAAACATTTTGAAATGAATTTTTCAGACAGAATATTGGTTTTGGAAAATTAAATTTCGCAACTTAATCAGAAGCGGAGGGAAAATATGTTCCAAAAATCAGAAAAAAATTAGCAAAAGGAATTTTGCAAATCGAATAATATTTACCCCACCTACCTCAGAATAACCGAATTCGGCAAATGCGAAACTTTTTCCTATTGGTATATATGAATGACCTTTTGACATTGAATTTATTATCCAATTTTGATGATATTGTGTACAAATATTCTACACAGATGGTAGAATATAAAAAAAATACCCCCACCCCCTTAAAAATAACTTTTTCCTATTTTTATAATAATATATGACAGTGGGTTACTACTCTGTGACCCGCTACCGTACGAATTTTGTAATAGTTTCAAAAAATCACAATGAATTTAGCAAAAAGAACTTTGAAAATCGTTTGGAATTTGGCCGAGAGACCAGTAGCTGTGTTCTTTTGTGTACGCAGAACAGAGCAGAACAAAAGAACGTCTTATACATTTTCATAGGAGATTTAAATGAAAGCGAACAGTAAAAATAATAGTTCGCTTCAATCGACAGAACAATTTGTTCTCTCCAGTATATGGGAGTTCTAGAAAAAGCTACAAAGAGAACACAGCTAGTATAAGCTGCTAATTAACGTAAGTTGAAAGTAATTGAGCAAACCTCGCAATCTTATTTTGGAAAATGCTCCTAAACTAATTGGGATAATGACTTCTGTTTTCCTATATATGAAATATAACAGATTATAGATAATTGTAACCAAAACAAACTGACTTAAATGTTGTGAATATACCCGGAAGATGGTAATGATCAAAGTTTAGATGCTTTGAAACTGGAATGATCACGTGCCGAATAAAAATACGCGCTGCTTCAGGAGCTGCCAGCCTGCGAAATTTAGGTTGCACTTCATTCCTGCGGCAGAGGCAGCATACTGACCCATCTAAACAGGGTCATAGATTTCATCTAGGGTATAAAAATGAACAGTCAGACTAGCGGGGTGGAGAGAGTGGTGGAAGGAGGATTACTCAGTATTGAAAAAAAATCTAAATAAGCAAATAGAGCAGAAAAATAAATAATTTCTTATTCACTATACCTAGTGCGTGTTTAATATTCAAATAAATCTCACTTTACGCCACCTATTTGTTAACAGTAAAAACTGAAAGGCATTACAATTCTTAAACTATTGCATTGCCATCTAGTTTGTCAGGGTACAACTATTGCCTTATTGAAGCTGTCAAAAATATTGTCACTTTCTGACAATTTAAAAGTGCAGGGCTGTTGTGTGTGACAACAGTTTCTATATTTTCCCTTTGCTTTCTTGTTTCCTACGAGTTTAGCTGACAATTTTCGTAACAATTTTGCAATAAAATTACACAATTGATTACCACAAGAAAATGTCTCGGAATTTTGGGTAAGTTTCAATATATTTAAGAAAAATTACTTTTTCTTTAATTTCGAGGTTATTTTCGTTTACAATGTTAAAGGAGTCACCGGGAACGCGAAAGAAGGCGTTCTAGAAGTAGATCGAAATCACCAGACAGAGATAGGAAAAATATCAAACTAATAAGAAGAGGAAATAGAGATGAAAGACGTCGACGAAGGTCTAGATCTAGACCTCGTAGGAGTCGTACTCCACCAGAATATGATCGGGACCGGAAATAGTGAGTTTTTTCTGTCATCATCTTTTAGTCAAAGATTCAAATACAATTTTCTTTTCTTAGTAATCGTCCAACCAATAATCGTAGATCAAGATCTCCACGGGATAAAGATAGAGATCGAGGAGATCGTGAACGTGAACGAGTTGAGCGTGACAGGGATAGGGAACGTGAACGTGACCGTGAAACAAGACGAGAGAAATCCAGATCTAGAGATAAAGAAGAAGTTCGTGAAAAAGTATCAGAGAAAGTGAAGGAAGATAAACAGGAATCACCACCAGCTGAAACCATAGATAAGGAAGAAGAACAAAAACGTCTTGAGCTGGAAATGATTAAACGACGGGAACGTATAGAACGTTGGAGGGCTGAACGAAAGCTCAAAGAGCTAGAAAGTAGTAAAAAAGAAGTGAAGGCTATCGCTATACCATCAGCGAAAAAGTGGAGTTTAGAAAATGATTCTGAGGATGAAGAAGACAGTAAGGAGAAATTGAAAAAAGAACCAGAACCACCGGAACCGCCAGTAGAACAGATGGAAGAAATAGATCCGCTTGATGCTTTTATGCAAGAAGTCGATAAAGAGGTAAAAAAAGTCAGTCAATTTTCAAATCACGTTGGAAAAGGTCAGGACAAAGGTGTTATGATTGTTACCGGACTTGCAAAGAAAGTCAATGAAAAGCAAAAGGGTGAATTGCTCGAACAGAATCAAGACGGGCTGGAATATTCCAGTGAGGAAGAACTTGAAGATATTAAGGACACTGCTGCAAACCTTGCTAACAAGCATAGGAAGGAGCTAGCAAAAATTGATCATTCCGAAGTTGATTATGCTCCATTTAGGAAGAATTTTTACGTGGAAGTTCCTGAACTAGGGAAAATGACACAAAAAGAAGTTGATAAATATAAAGAGGATCTTGAGGGGATACAAGTAAAGGGGAAAGGATGTCCCAAGCCAATTAAGGTAAGTGTCTTAGACAATCTTTAATCGATTCTGAAACATCATTTTTTCATATCATTTCAAAGAATATTTGGCTTGCTGCTATTAAATTTTTCTTTCAGACATGGGCACAATGTGGTGTATCGAAGAAAGAATTGGATGTCCTCAAAAAGCTGGGATTCGAAAAGCCCACTCCAATTCAATGCCAGGCTATTCCAGCTATTATGTCTGGCCGAGATTTAATTGGCATTGCTAAAACTGGAAGTGGAAAAACGCTGGCATTTATTTTACCCATGTTTCGGCACATCTTAGATCAACCACCTTTAGAAGATGGAGATGGACCGATTACAATCATTATGACACCCACCAGAGAGCTATGTATGCAAATCGGAAAGGATATCAAGAAATTCTCAAGATCATTAGGACTTCGGCCGGTGTGTGTTTATGGTGGAACAGGTATATCTGAGCAAATAGCTGAACTTAAAAGAGGTTCAGAAATTATTGTATGTACTCCTGGGAGAATGATTGATATGTTGGCGGCTAACTCTGGCCGAGTAACAAATCTACGAAGAGTTACTTATGTCGTCTTGGATGAAGCGGACAGAATGTTCGATATGGGATTTGAACCGCAGGTAATGCGAATAATTGATAATATTCGACCAGATCGTCAAACTGTTATGTTTAGTGCGACCTTTCCTCGTCAAATGGAAGCTTTGGCTAGGAGAATTTTAAAGAAACCCATCGAAGTACAAGTTGGTGGACGTTCAGTGGTGTGCAAAGATGTCGAACAGCATGTTGCAATACTGGAGGATGAAGCTAAGTTCTTTAAATTGCTCGAACTGCTAGGTGTCTATCAGGAACATGGTAGTATCATTGCGTTTGTAGATAAACAAGAAAATGCTGACATTCTACTAAAAGACCTTATGAAGGCCGCTTATCCGTGTATGAGTCTACATGGTGGCATTGATCAATTCGACCGAGACTCAACAATTTTGGACTTCAAATCGGGTAAAGTTCGCCTATTGATTGCAACATCTGTAGCTGCTCGAGGATTGGATGTTAAAGATTTGATTTTAGTGGTAAACTATGATTGCCCGAATCACTATGAAGATTATGTTCACAGGTAACTTAATGCATTTTTCAAATGTTTATTTTATTAAAAAAAAAAAAAAACAAAAAAAATTTTAGATGCGGGCGTACAGGTAGAGCAGGTAAAAAAGGATTTGCTTGGACTTTTCTTACACCTGAACAAGGTAGATATGCTGGTGATATAATTCGAGCTCTAGAATTGTCTGGGGGAACAATTCCACCAGATCTGGTGCAATTATGGGACAAATACAAAGCAACTCAAGAAGCTGAAGGTAAAAAGGTCCATACTGGTGGAGGTTTTAGTGGAAAAGGTTTCAAATTTGATGAACAGGAAGCAAATGCTGTCAAAGAAAGTAAGAAACTTCAGAAAGCTGCTCTTGGACTTGCAGATTCTGATGACGAAGAGGACATTGAGAATGATATTGATCAGCAAATTGAAAGTATGTTTGCTGCCAAACGAAATGTTAAGGAGACTCCTGTGATTCCTACAAGTATTGTGGTACCTACAACACCTGGTGGACCTCCAGCACCGCCAACTGTTGTAAATATCACAACTATTGGCACTTCCACTGATAAACTGGAGCTTGCGCGACGTCTAGCGTCGAGAATTAATGTCGCCAAGAATTTGGGTTATGAAGCTAAAGGTGTAACACAACAGGCTGCGGAAGCGATACTTAAAGGAGCAGGTTCGCAACCATTAATTACGGTAAATAGATGTTTTTTGATTTTTTTAATAAAAACATTTTTCTCTTCACACACTAATGCTGTCTGTCTCTCCTCCTTTTAGGCTCGTACTGTTGTCGAACAATTGGCTGCTAAGTTAAATAATAAACTCAATTATCAACCCAAAGAGGATGAAGATGGTCTTTTGCCTGGACAGCAATCTATATTTACAAAATATGAAGAAGAACTTGAAATCAATGATTTCCCACAGCAGGCTCGTTGGAAGGTGACATCAAAGGAAGCCCTAGCACAAATTTCAGAATATTCAGAAGCTGGGCTTACAGTGCGTGGAACTTATGTTCCACCAGGCAAGAATCCCCCTGAGGGTGAGAGAAAACTTTATTTAGCAATCGAAAGTTGCAGTGAGTTGTCTGTGCAAAAAGCTAAACGAGAAATTACTCGGTTAATTAAGGAGGAGCTTCTGAAGCTTAGTTCAGCTCATCATGTCTTTAACAAGGGCCGTTATAAGGTCTTGTAAATATAATATTTTGCCTTTACGTTTGCTATACTACAATTTGTGGTTATTGTATCTATGTAGGATTAAATTTTAACAATATAAAATAAATTTTATATTCTTACCTTTATCCATTCGTTTACACTCTGACGGACGTAACACAATGTAATTCCTGAAACGCCACTATACATTCGGAATTTCAGTACTCCTCCGGTTGTCTGCATTCTTCTCTTTACTCTATACACGAATAGAACACAGTCGCAGTCTCAGTTTGCAAGATTGCCCTTCTTGAGCCAAATATACAAAAACAGAAGTATTGATAATGAAAATACCGTTAACCGACACCAATTCAATGTTATGCTACATTTACAAGACGACAGTAAAGTAGCTTCCGTAAGTAAATATCATGACAAGTACTTTCATTCAAGTTTTGCTTACATGCTTACATGTTTGTTACGTAACTAACAATAACATTAATTATTTATTTACGTACCCACAAAGATTACAAAATCTTATTGTAGTGTTCAGCACAATGGATACATGGGTGCGCAATCGGATTTTATAACGCTTTGACTTGGGAGCTTCTAATATGTTTTTGAAAGAAGTTGCTATTGAGGATCCAGAAACATACGGGAATCATTTAAAGGTCAATCGTTGCCAGTTTGAGTTCCTATTACAGAAAATATACCAGTAATATGAAAGATATATTGTCACCTTCTATTAAACTCGAGATTACGTTGAGATATCTATCGACTGGAGACAGTTTTGGCACACTAGAATTACTGTATATAGTGCCAAGCAAGACCAACAATATCAAAGGTTTCGCCACACGTGTGGTGAAATTTATTTAGTCTTGAAGGAATTTGTGAGGTAATTAAAATTAAAATATTTTATTTTATTTATATATATATATTTATTCGCCTTCGTCAATTGAATCTAGGCTGAAGAGGAAAATAGACTCACTTGATAATGGCATTGAAACAAGGTCCATGTAGGAAAAGGTGCAGTTCCATGGCGGGACAAAATGATTTCTTAAATAACTATGTTTTAAAAAACAGAATAAACGTTTTCTTACCAAATTTGTTTTTTCTCGTTTGAGTTATTTTACCTTCCATTTACCCATCTAAACCGGCTCTATGAAGACGTCAAAATGAAACTACTTACGAAACTACTGTCGCCGTGTAAATGTAGCTAGTTTCATAAATTACTCGATTTATTTGAGAGTGCACACATCGGTTTTGTAGTTATATTAGAATTGTTTTATTTATTATTTGTTAATTTGTTAAATTGAAAAACACAAGTATGTTGATGATAATGAAACTACCGTTAACCAACGCCATGCTTGTATATACATTGGCTGCTGAAATTGACAAAATCAACTTGAAAGCCAACTTTAACACGTTCATTTAAATAGCACGCATTGTGGTTTTAATAGATTATAAGGATTTGATTAATTATTGTGTTAAGTTAAAATTTTTATAATTGTATTTTGTTTACTTCAAATACATAGTTAACTTTTCAAAGGCCGGAGCTAAATTGAAAACCACCTCCGCGATTCAAATTCAAACAGACACTACAAATGTCAAAAGATTTGCTTACTGTTCAGACTGTACCTGTGACTGTTCTTGGGGGCATATTTAGTTTTTAACATTTTGAACAAAAAAGCCCGGGAATAGGTAAGAAATTTTATTTTATGTTCGAAACGCTTATTTTCCTCTGGATATTGATGAATTGATAAAATCCACGTACATATATTAAGAAAGTGTAAAAGTTTAGCTCTAATTATATCACTTTTGTCCTTCGACGGATTGAAAGAAGATTAAGCCTATTTTATCTGAAAAGCAGATTTCCAACGCCATGAACGACCCAAGAAATTTATTCAAGTGTTATAATTGAATTAATAATAAATATGTATTTCGGAATTGAGTACACAAGATTATATAATCTTATACAGTACAATTAGGTAAGATGGAGCTAGATAATTTTCTAAGGTAATATTGACCAATTTATTTAAAAAAACTAAGTCCAAAATCAAAAAGAGAAGAAACAAATTTTATGATGTTGAAAAATCATTAACAAATAGTATTCGAAACAGTGGTAAGATTACAAAAAAAATTATAAGAGTTAATTCAGGTTTGCCTTAAGGAGCTTTCTGAAATCCCTGATATTACCCAACGTCTGACGTCAATGACGAAGAGCATTCCATAAATGACTTATTTGAACAAGATAAGAACACTCCATTACTGACCTTTGAACATAACGCGGCTTATTAGTCTGTAATAAGACATATAGAACAATTAAGGCCCTTTGCTTTAGGTAGTTGGAAAGAGTGGAGCCCAACAGGTTAGTCCTCAAGAATGGTCGTATCGCCTCAACCCAAATATAAATCATATGCAACCATTCGATACAACCTCTTAATTTGCACAGAGGCTATCCAGCTTAGGATAGGGTGATGCTGCCAAATGAAAAATTATGTGAAAAAAGCGCCTTTATAAGCTTAATCGCATGCCCCTCGATAAGATGTGGGCCGAAGGCCATAGTCCTCACATTTCTGCATATATCTTACTGAGAGTAAAACTGGCATGCGATAGTGAATGACCGATCAATCCAGCGATGTTCTTGAGTACACTTATAGTACTTTTGCCTTGCTGGGGAGGTATTCTCCTTTTGATTACGTCGTTCAAACGCTGAAGTCGTTGAACGTCATCGATCTCTGTTCGCAACTGTATATTTTCCTTGCTAACCTTCATCGGAGCACCTTCGCAAGCTACTATTCTACTTACCAAAAAGAGAATGGCTGCTAAAGATAGCGATCAAATTCAGTGAGGATGCGAAATTCTAGTATTTGAATAGAGTTTTCAAGAGCAGACGAGGATTTCCGTCGCACTCGATCCGTGTCTGCTGAGAGTGACGTTCTGCTGTGGATTGTTGATCACTTTACAACCTGAAGTAGATGGCATTTTCTCTTTTCTCAGGTTGGAAAACATTGTATTTTGCACAATAAACTTAGAGAAATTACCAACGAGTTCCAGAGATGAACAAGAAGAAACCTCTAGCTTGACGCAAATGCACTTTACAATATTTTATGTAGAATTGCCAACTAAATTGGATATTCAACGAAATAAAATCAATGATAAGCAACTTTATTCGCTAGCTGAAATGATAATTGATTGAGACAGGGATTCTTCCACGCCCAAGGAAATAAATTCGTCTGTCATTTCATTTAAATCTTTGATCCAGATGAACTGTTCAGCTTTTTTATTTTTAACTATTTCTCAAATGTTAGAATATATATAAAAAAAACTACTTCGTTTTTTAATAATTCTTTAATAAATAATTTTTTTATAATCAAAACCTGTAAATGTACAATACCGTTTCACTCCCTAAATAGTCTAATTACAAAAAAAAAATTAACTTTTGTCACATCACAAAACTCCTACAGATCTGTTTTCCACCCATAATTAGGTGGCTTTTTCTCCTTATTATTTTTCTTATAGTATGAATCTTTCTTATTTTGTTGCTTGCTATCACCATAATTGGATCCAGATCGACAGTAACAAGATCTTTTCTGAGAATCTAAATAGGATTTGCAACCAAGCGTTAATGTTCCTGTAAATAACATTTTCGCAGCCCCCTTACAGCCTTTCACAGCTATATCACCTACTATAGATTTCTCATAATTATCACAGTACTTATAGAGGCATCTCTTAAAATCAAGATCACATAGTTCTTTGTCACTGTTGCATGTGTCATAGCATATGTCATGAGCGTTACAGCATGATTCCATTTCAACTGCTGGCAAGTAATTTGTATTTATATTCAATCCTAGAGAGCCACATCCGTCTGCTGTTGGGGTATATAATTTATTTTGTATTGGTGGCGTATCTGAAAGAAAGGAGAGCGATTTCAATATAGATATGAATGGTTGAGGAGTATTCAAATCAAAGGATCTGATCGTCTATTATTAGTGTTCAGGGATACTACAAAAGGAGAATTTTAAGTTGACATTCGGCATATTCAATTCAAGATTTTTAAACATCAATACTGACATGAAAGAGATTTCACGGTTCTAGGTGAAACCGAGCTTTTCAATGAAATCAACCTACTCGATGACGATGCAAAGTCTCACAAATGAAAGGGAAGAATATATAAATATTTTATGATGAGTATGTAAGTATAGTTTTCCTTTAATATATGTCCAGCACACTCTTTAGGACGTCTAAACAAAGCTAAAGAGCTAGATAAATTGCCTAAAATGTTTTGTGATAAATTGAGTCATGCTTTGCCGGTATTCAGGATAAATAATACTTTTATACATTTTCAATTCTATGAGCTTTAGAGGGATGCATCTTCTACCAAACCATGACATGTATTACTATCCTAAATGTCGTCTGGAGCATAATGCTTAGTAGCTACACGTCATTATGATTTCTGTCGGAACAGAAGTTTTGGTCAAAACTACCGCCAAAATTCCCTTTATCCTGTGGTAATATTAACAAACTTGTTCGTGCATTCAAGGCTTGTGCTAGATATGTCTTTGGTCTTAAGCGCAGATCACATGTCCCCTCACAGCTCATGGAGGTGCTCCTCCCCTGTCCACTGGCTAACATGTATGTTCTGAGTACGCTTATGTGTATCTTCAAGGCTAGACATGGCTTATTACCCGGCTACGTTGCTGGGAGGTTCAGCTGGAGTTTGCGGAACCGGTTTAGGATTGTCCTTCCCAGGGTCAACTCGCAATACGGAGGGAGAAGCACTTTCATGCGTGGTGCGACTATTTGGAATCAGCTTCCTGAGGATGTCAGGCGTAGTGCATCGCTGAATTCATTTAAGTCAGCGGCTATTGAGTTCTTGAGTGCGGTTTCCTGATCGTCTTCCACTACATAAATTCTACATAAATTTTTCATAAATCCTACTTCAGGTCTATATACTGACTATCACAATAATATTAATAATACAAAACTCAAAACAAATCAAATTAATTCAACATCGTTTCCCCCTGATGGTATTATATTCAGTGGGAATCATGTGGTTGTTCCCCTAGAATATCTCTTTATCCTACTTATATCTCTACTTATATGCATGTACATAATAAATTTATCAACTTTCAATTTTCGTCAGCTTGGTCATGGTAGTGCAAGTCACACATGATCACATGATCACATCACACCATACTATATGCTCCGTTTTAATGTTTAGAATTGTTCATTAAATAGGAATTATTTTATTTTATACTGTGTTGCTTTTATTTCACGTCATTGATTTGTTAATCCCCCTTATATACTTCATTGTTTCATTGGTACTATTTCATTGTCTTACTTTATTGATTCAGTAATTCATTGTTTGCTATCTATGCTGCTTTTATTATTAAATATTTCATATACTGTATATATACTAAGTTTTCTCCTCTACTATTTTTATTGTTTGCTCAATGTTTTTTCTTTTTTTATTATAGCTCTCTAGAATATATTCTGTGTATATATTTCCCTTAGGTTCTCTTATTTTAAGTTATTTTTATTATTCTAATTAATGTCTACTTCACTTGGCTGCTTATGCCTCGTAGCTATTAAGCTATCTATTATATCTATTATATCTATTACTAGTTTGCTTAATGTAATTTTCACACTCTACATTACTATACTACACTATGTACTCCTGTTTCTTGTTTTTTGTGTTTTGCTATAATGCAACTTTTGTATTTTAATTACTAATTCATGCTATTATGTTTTTCTCTATGTTCTCTTATGATTTATTTTTCTAAAATGTGTATCTACTTTGTAAATGGCTATGATGTGCCCAACGCTTTGCGTGTCTTTGGCACGGGTGCTCTAATAAAGGAATGTTTATGTTTATGTTTATGTTTAGAAGCAATATCCTTTTTTCAAGATCTGCATCTAATAGGCTTATTCCTTTACCCTTTTATCATTCTCTGTAAAATACAATAGAATTACAGGTTGAAAAATATTTAATAGTAGGAGTACACATTGTACTTATGTAATATTTTAGATGTAGCCGCAATTTTTTTAAGTCTTTTCACTATTGCCTAACTGATTTCACAATTGAATAAGCCGCAACTTTCTCTTAAAGCAATTTTTTTTGTTTACCCAACAAAAGTTCTCTAATAATAATATGTATAGTATAAATTAAAAATTTACCACCAGGACATTTGAATATACAATTCTCTTCAACAGCAGCATCAAAAACTTCATGAACAACCTTAAATTTTTTCACAACCGTGATTAAATTCTTGAAGACATCTCCGAAAATTGCTTCAGCAGCAATAATAGCATCTCTTAAATTGGAAATAATATTTGATCCGTAACCAGAATATACATAAGTTAGGAACGTTAATGCATAAATAGCAACTTTCATGTACGGTAATTGCATATCTTTTGATCAAATTTTACTTTTATAGAAAACTCAAGAAATTCTAAGAAAATGCTTTGAAAATTTCGTCTTGCAACTAAACTGACGTGTGCGTAATTCATATGTTGGCTACCGGGCGCTGTTGTCACTTAATAGTAATGATGAACTATTTGATGACGATGTTCGTTTCTTTTTTTTCAAAATTAAGTTCTAGAAATCTAAATATAGATTCTGATTCTGAAAATGTTCAGATATTAAATAAATTTTAAGAAAATCAATAAAATTTCTTGCTAAACTGTAATTGTGTGAATGCATGTGTATGTATGCTTCTGTCTCTTGTATTTTTAGTTGTATTTAATTAATTAATTTATTTATTTATTCAGATATGAAGATAATCTTTTAAAAATATCAGATGTTAAATAAAATTGTTATAAATTATTATAACTGTTGCTGAATTGAGTACGGCTCCGAGTCAGTTATAAATTCACAGCCAACAGGCACAAATCGTACCAGGATAAGCAGGAGAAATATTTCTGTTGAGCTCAAGTTTTCTAGTGTGAGAGGTAAGAGCACAGTCCAGAGCTATCAGAATTTATGAAGAGCAGTCAAGCTATTCTAATTAGAGTGCAAATTGGTTAACACATTTCTACACGCTACCATTTATTTATCTCTTAAGATCCTTCTTGTTCGTTTTTCCTTTTGGTCTTGCTTGTTATCACTTACCCCATCAAGATGTTATGGGGGGGGGGGGGGGGGGTTCGCCTTTGCTTCTGTATGTACGGATTTTATAAGATACCGAATACCTGTTTGTTATAATTGCTTTAAGGCAACAGGAATAACCAATATACCTATTTTAAACTTAGCCAATGAAATTTTGAAGCACCGGGCTTATGTCTATTGCTACTCACACACACAATCATTACGTGCTTACTGAAGTAGCTGAAATGCATTCATCCAAAACCTACGAGAAACACTTCCCAAGCCATGAAATAGAAATCTATATGTGTGCGTGTTAGTCTGATTCTCTAAAATGTCTTCTATTGATACTTATGGAAAAGTGACTAAACATTTATTCTATACTTATACATGTGGAGCCTAAACTACTATTCATACTATTCATACAGGAAAGTAGTCTTCCAGTAATTGCAAGCTTGGCTCCCTACCTTCCCAAAGGCTATACTTACTATATACCTTAGTTAATAAAATAATAAAATAGTTTTGATTACAAAGTAACCTTACCATTTCACACTCAATAAGTCTCATCTGTAAGCAGATCCATTCGAATTCCCCGGGCCATGGCACATTTCCATATGCAATTATTATTCAGCTGCGAGTTTTTGTTTGGGGAGTGAATCATAGCCATTTGGTTAATACATTTTTGTTTTGTTAAGAACGGTATAAATATTTAATTACGGTTGGGAAGATAAGAAAGTATGGTTAATATTATCAGAACACCATTTTTCTGTGTGAATAATAGTTTAGTGCGCAGCAAATCAATTTTACATAAGAACACTGCAAATATTTTAGAATCTTAGACTAAGTTAGGGTTGTCTTGTATTATTGAGAGAGTCTGTTTCATGGCTTGGAAGTATATTTCTTAAAGGTGGTTTGAGTCGCCCCGTTTGAACTACCTACATAAAAATATTCTACTAAAATAATCGATATTCTTTGAATCCAAGTTATTCTTCCTTTCAACGAATCGGATAGTATTAAAAAGGGGAAAAATTGAAAAGTTTATTAGCTGATGAGAGATTTTCTCTACGACGACAGCCCACAGAAGATTTGAAATTTGAACGAAATATTGTTCTTAGATGACTCTTCTATAAATACCAAAATTCTAAGTTAAATATTATTTAAATTCAAGAAATACCTAAGTTGTGTATTGTATATTATGCCGCATTCACAATGGAGAGTGGAACAGAGTGGAGCAGAGTGAGCTTTGAATCCAGAGCGAAGCCCTTAACAAAATAGCGTAGAGTGAAATTCGAGCTTTGAATTTAATATAACAAAATGCCATAGCAACGCCAAATTAACAAACAAGCAAGCAACTGTCGTTGTCAAAATAATAAATTCGAAAAAGGAGACACCTGTTGCACAGATTGCTTCGAAACTAACTAAAAATTGACGTACTTTTTTTGGTTTTTAAATCATGAAGTTTGCAAAAATTATCTCTTATTTTTTATTAGCATTCATAAGTAATATTAAATCAGAAAAGAATATTAAAACATTTTATTTATGATAAAAACAAAAAGAAGCGTGGAGCTTTTTCCACGCCATCTACATGCTACTAGTTCGAATTTCCAGTTTGTAAGCTTTCGGTAATGGCATCGTGAGAATAAAATAGAACCTATTTTCATGTAGCTGCCAGTTGCCACTCTACGCTACTCTACTCTAATCTACATTGTAAATGTGGCAATTAGTTCCCAGAGATATTCCGCGTCAAAAAAAATGAAGTTGATGGTCGAGTAGATAAATATGTGGACCGATTCTACAAAAAACGTGTTGATAAATGCTAATAGCATAGGTAAACACAGCGCCGTGCCTAGTGGTGGGGCAAAGGGGCAGTTGCCCCAGGCGCCGTGTCCTGAATTTAGCCGACGTACTTTCGTAATTTTTGTTTTTTAATAAAATAAAAAAAATTTGAATCTACAAATGTGAATTGAAAAATGATTCGTCGAAAATAATTCACCGAATAACAATTCGTCGAAAAATTTACTCTACACAACCCAACAAAACCCAACCCAACGTATTCATGACTTCTACAAGACGATCGTGCTGTATGCGACTATATGTATTGTTACGTGCAATAGAAAGAGACAACTGGTGACATCTACTGGCAATGGAGAGTAAACGATTTCAGGTTCGGAGAATCGATTATGGAATCTACAGGAAGGTTCAGGAATAGATCAAATAGAATAGTCAAGAAGCTTTTGGAATAGAACACTCCAGAATAATCCGGAGAGTTTCTAGGGTATAAATATAACAGTTGTCATCGCCAGAAAAAGAGTCTTGTCTTAGACGTTGCAGTGTTAACAAGTGAAAGAAATAAAGAAGCGAAAGTGTTGTAATTGGATTGCGATAATATTGTGTTTTAAATAACGAACCAAAGGCCACGCTTGCAACAGTATGTATTTTATATATACAAAAACTAGCTGCAGAGCTTGAGCATAGCTCTTTCGGATATGCGTGGCCAAGGCTATGATAATGGAGCAAACATCAAGGGTAAACATTCTGGGGTGCAAATAGAATGCTGCAAAAGAACCCTCGTGCTTTCTTCCTCCCTGGCTTAGCTCATATTCTTATCCCGCATTCACAATGCAGAATGGAGTCGAGTAGCGTAAAGTGGCAACTGGTATCCTTTTTTTCGCATGCAGTAATGCATATGCCTAACTCTGTTTGGCTCAGAGTAGCGCAGAGTGGAGCTGCATGAAACCTGGATGTTGATGGCATTGATCGAAAATATGAATCTGGTTGTGATCTTGCCTGCTGATCAATCCCCAAATGAAGTTTTGAAATTCATCGTAAAAAAACGATATTCTGTCGATTGTACCTGGCATTAGGAGAGGTGAGTTTCACGAAACTGAAAATTATTAAAAATTATCTGCGATCGAGAATGAGCCAGGAACTCTTAGTAGGATTGGTCACCATATCTATTGAAAGCGAATTATGTGATCCCATCGGCTATCAAGAACTTAGTTATGATTTTGCAAAAGAAAAAACACAAAAAAGTGAGTGAAGACTATTTTAGATCAAACGAAAATTATAATGGTTTGGAGTCAATAAATACGGTGGGAGTGACGAGCCACAGGGTCTACTATCAATTATTTGTTAATTTGTTTTAAATTCTGTATTTAAATATTTAATCGGAACAGGATGCATTAAAATAAGTATCGAAAAAGGTGGGTTCTTTCAGCTTGCCCCAGATGTCGCGAGAGTTATAGGCACGGCGCTGGGTAAACAATGCGAATTTATACCGGGGAATAGTAGATTTTTCCCCTAATCAAAAACAGTGTAACACCTGGAGAATTTATTAGAGAACTTAAGAAGATATTTGCAAAAAGCAATTAATTAGATAATGTCAAATCTGAAGAGATACAATTTTGATAAGTAGGAGATACTACTACTTACTAGATAGATACCTATCTAATAATATTTGATAAGATTGATTATATTTTGGAGCTATCTTACATAAAATTTATTATAAAAGCGTGATGGATTCAATATTGTGTGCCTAGTTACCTACCTACCTATAATAGTTAAGTACGCAAAGATGATATCAAATTTTATTCTTCTTATACCGTTCGCCTTGAGCATTTTATTTGCTCACACGGATACCGTTTTATCAAGTGCCCTACAACCAAGAATAGTTGGAGGTGTTGATACGACTATTGATAAAGTTCCATGGCAAGCTGAATTACTTTATTTCACGGTACATCGATGTGGAGCGGCAATTGTTAATGAAACCACAATAATTACAGCTGCTCATTGCTTAGAAAGAATTCATCGAGCAAAAAGTCTATCAGTTCGTGTTGGATCAACATTCCGTGGAAAAAAAGGTGATGCTGCCGTTAGGGTAATACGATTCGCTAAACATCCGAAATATGAAGATAGCGGTTTGGATTATGATTTAGCACTTTTATGGCTTGAAAGTCCTCTAACATTCACCGATAAAATTCAACCTGTAAAATTGCCCCGTTTTAAGGAACCTATTCCTGAAGGTTCTGTTGGAATTGTTAGTGGTTGGGGTAAACTTTTCGAAAAAGGTATTATTCCAGAAATTTTACATTCTGTTGTTGTTCCAATATGGCGTCAAAAAGATTGTGTTGATTTGTATAAGGCACGAAAAGAGAAAATTTCTGAATATATGATTTGTGCTGGTAAAAAAGCTGGTGGAAAAGATGCATGTCAACAAGATTCCGGTGGTCCATTAGTTGTTGGTGATAAACTTGTTGGAGTTATATCATGGGCTGTAGGTTGTGGACGTCCTAATTTGCCAGGAGTTTATGCAAATGTTGCTGCAATGAAAGATTGGATTGATGAAGCTAGGGGAATGTAAGTGGTATCTACTAATGAAAATATGAAAATAAATGTTTTGTAATGAAAGCAAAAATATTGTTTCTTGTTGTTGTTGAGTTTGTTTTTTTTATTTAATTGTTGTTATCATGAGTTTATGAATTTTTTGAAAATTCACATTTTTGTATGTATTTATGTTGCCGAAGGTGTATGATAACTTAAGTGAAGAAATCCCCTACACAAAGATACTTTCCTACATCAACAGCGATCCATCTAGGTATATGGTGCGTATCTACACTAAAATTTTCATTGGTGTGCCGAATGTGAGGTTTACAGACTTTTCTTTTGAAGATCGGTTCCAATGATTTCTATCATTGATTTTATCAGTTTGAGATCCAGCATATAGATGAGTGTAGTTACGAAATATTTATATATATTTTTTAAATGCACATTTCAGACATTCTGTTCTGAAAAATCAACCAACACACTAAGTTTCATCAGCTCTTATTTTTCTCTTTCTTCATTCTCTCACGTTAAATTGCCTTCCCAATCCCAATAAAGCCCAGGAAATGTATTAAAATGTATTCCCGGATGTTTTAGATAACAAAGGATAGAATCACCTTTGGTAAAGTGGACCGCTTTTGTCTCCATGTGATATAAAAAATTTGGAAAAGTTACCGCAACTAAGCGAAAAAAAAACTAAATAAATTCATTATGCAAACATCGGGGCTCGGGTTTTGTTAAATTAATATGCGGCACATGTGGTGAAAAACACTCATTTTAATATTTGCTTTCATAAGCATGCTTCAATTGTGTAATTTAACATTGCAAACATAATTTCAAAAATTTAAAAAAAAAACAAATGGTGAAAATGGTAAAATTTCAAAACTCATTAAACTTTTTATTATTATTTTCTGTCTACACATTTTCATATATAATCATTTACGTATTACTAATGTAATATTTCATGTCTTCTTCTTATTTGATGTTTTTTTTTCTGTGTTAGGTTTTTTTCTCTTTTTTGCAGGTTCAGCTAATGTTGTTTTCTTTTCGTCCTTTTCTATGTTATCATCAAGCCATTGCCGGAATACAGCAACATTTGTATAAACACCAGGGTATTTTTTACGGCCACATCCTTGTCCAAATGAAATTACACCAATAAGTTTATTATCTACAACAAAAGGTCCACCAGAATCTGATTTACATGCATCAGTACCACCTTCTTTTACAAATCCAGCACAAAACATTTTATCGGTTATCCTAAAATCATCATATCCACCACCGCCCTTTTTAATGCATTTCTCTGTTGGAAGAATTGGAAGTAGGGCGAAATGGAATTTATCAGGGAATGGCCCTTTTTCTGCAAGTCTTCCCCAACCGCTTGCTGCACCCATTTTTCCAATAGGTACTGGTGCATTACGATTAGCCATAGCAATTGGTTTTACACTTTTACCAAATATAAAAGGTTCCTTTGTCCAAACAATTCCGATATCATTGTTTTGTGTTAGAGGATTATAGTTGGGATGACCTATGTACTTGAGTACTGGAATTAATTGACCACCAGTTAGTCTTTCGGCCCGATCAGTTCCTACACGAACGAAAAACTTCTCAAGAACGATATCCTTAAAGCAGTGAGCAGCAGTTATTACAGTATTTTCGTTAACTATAGTTGCTCCACCACGAACAACTCCACGATGCATTAAAGCTGCAAGATATGGAAAATTTTCGATATCTCCTTCTCTTCCATTGACAATTCTAAAATCAAGTCCGAACGAGCTCGAAACTAGAGCAAATATCAGTAAAAAACGTAACTTCATTTCTGTGTTATAAATTGAACGACACCACCTTCAAATCTATTCTATTTGCCCTACAGAGTACGCTCTTTTATACTTTTCCAGATTTGCGTCATTCTATACGCGGAGCGCAGACGTTCAAAAGTTGATTAGAATTTTTCTCGATTTTATGTTTAAATAATTTTTCACCTGAACAAATATTGAAGTTGTGGTCATCATTGTGTTGTCGAAGTGTTTTTTTTTCGCGAGGAATAGAAAACCGACCGATCGACAAGGAACAATTTTTCTTTTTTTTTTCATTTCAGTTATTCCGAAGTGGCACATTTTGACGATATCTTTTGCTATCAATACTCTGTCTGTACATAAACGTGTGCAAACTATACCTATGTTTTCATTTTACCTGTGCGTTTGATTTTCTATTTTTTGTTGTTATCAATTTTTACATACAATGTACGTACGAAATTGTCATAGGTACGGTTGTTTTGCGTAATCGAAAGGGAAATTCTGTCTTCAAATTTGTCCTTCTATTTGTGATATGATTTTATATAAATAAAAGAAGGAAAAAAAACTTGATATTTGGGTGTTACCTTTTACGTGATTTTCTACGCAGTCTGGCAGTCTGAGGCACGTGTTAACTAAATATTTTTATTATGACGACATTATCAACTTTTTCCACTGACATATCTTTTGTGTACCTTCTTGTTTCTAAACAAACCCTATTGGAGAAAATATCTTTCACTAGGTATATGTCGATTAAATTATTATGATCGCTTCATTTATCTATGACAGATAGATGGCGCTGTCATTTTTTATTATATTTTGTTTTGTTATTTTTTCAATTTTTCCCTCAAAAGTGAATGGAAAGTTACTAGAGGAAATTCATTAATGTATCACGAAGATTAATAAAATCTTACAATATTTTACAAAAATTTTCAATATTTCACGGTCTATCAATAATCCGATCCGGACCCGAATTCACATTAAGTGCTGCCAAACCAAAAATGGCTCACAGGTCCGATCTGCATCCGATCTAGTTCACAGGGCCGGATCTATGGGGTGGCACTCGAGGGCACTTGCCCCGGGCGCTGGTTTTAAGGGGGCGGCAATACGACGAACTTCTGAACACATAACTGAACCAGAAAAAATCTAATTTCAAGAATTGGAAAATTTTTTCAGACCATACGTCAGTCGGAACCTAAAAGCTTCCTTCCTGATATCATACTTTAAATTGTGCTTATACTTATACAGTGAATCAGTTTACTGTCTATTAAATTTAAGTCTGTAAGCCTCTGTAAGCTAATTAAACTAAAAATTCCGCTAAATTCAAAAATTTGCACAAATGTGGCTGGCAACCCTATGTTCCGCATCATCCATCAATCCTACGTCGAATGTAGACCGATTATAAGACACTGTTCGATGAAAACATCGTGTAAATTTGCCCCAAATTTACCCAGGGTTTTGTGCACTCATCGAACAAGTTTTTAAAACACCGGATAAACCTAATGTAATGACTATTCTGTGACAGTTCTCCTGAGGATAATTAATTGTAAGAAGTTATTTATAAAATGGATGAAGACAAATAAAATGTGCTCTAGCTATTTTTATACCCTAGATGAAATCTATAGAGTATACTGAGTTTGTCATTCCGTTTGTAACGCACAGAAATAATGATGGTAGAGCAAAATGGATTGGGCACCCTGGCAAAGAATTAAAAGTTATTTTGATTTTCGCATGTCCGTCCGTCCGTCCGTCCGTTCGTGCGCACGATAACTCGAGAACGCTTTCACTTAGAAAGCTGAAATTTTGTACACGGACATTAAAAAAAAAAAGTAAAATTAAGTTCGAAAATGAGACAAATCGGGCAACTCCTTCGTGGGGTTGCCATACAAAAATTTCGTTTTCCACTATATATTTGGACATTACCTGAGAACACGTCGACGTAGAAAGCTGAAATTTAGTATATTGTGATTAAATAATAATAGCAAATAAAATTTCAAAAATGGACTAAATCGGGCAACTCCTTCTTGGTGTAGCCATACAAAACTTTTGGTTTTTTACATATACTTTGAAAACGATCAGTCCTAGACATTTTTATTGTACTAAAAACTTCTTCAGAATAGAAAATCCTATAAAATTGGTTATAATCATTTTTTCTGGCCGACTAGCCGTTCTGGAAATATATGCGAGAAACCAATGCAAAAAATCAAAATTGCTCAAAAATACGAAATTTCATACGGGCATTCATCTAGGGTATTATAAGAATTGGTCTTAGACCAATTCTAGCTTTTTCACTTGTTCTATTTCTTTTTTTTCTAATTTTTGCTTAGTTTTGCTCAAGAAGTAATTTATATGTCCCAATTAGCAGCAAATTGCAAGTGACAACTGGCAAACCATTACCCCGAGAAATTTTTGGTGTAAGCTCGGGGTAGCCCAGGTGTTTAACATACAAGATAGTCTAGCCCGGTGTAACTCTAGGTTTACACAGTGTTTTCATCGAACAGACCTAGTAGGTACAAGCACAGAGTTACCAGAAAATTATTTGTATGCCAGCTAAATTTTGCCAATTTAGCCGGAGTTACGGCCTTTGAATTTGAGAAAAAAATCAGATCCTTTCAACTTGAATGGCAGTTTGCCAGAATTCCTACCCAGAGTTTTTTGAAACCGTCTCAATTTTTAGTAGTTTTAGCAGAGAAGATTCATATTGAAAAGCAGCAAAAATAAAAAACTAATCTCTAACATAATTAAATTGTTAATTTGCTATCATTGTGTTAATAATACCAGAGATTTGCAATTTCAATATTGCATTTTGCGCTCAACTCTATATATTGAGAAACAGCTCGGTATACACTCGGTTACAATCAGTATGTAGTACATTGGAGCTCAATATTGAAATTGCGAAAAACGTACCCGGTATACGAGTTTTTGCAATATGACCCTAGTTATAAACCATAATCATTTAATACACGAACCCTTTAGAACCGAATTTAATACTGCAATGTTAGCTACAACTTTTTCTGAAATTAAATATTTAACACTTTTGTCAAATTGAAGGTTCTATTTTGTTTTTATTTTTCATATAGACATGTAATTACACAATATTTGCTCGCGTTTTGTAAGTGCGCGGAACTTTCTTAAGTCAAATGACAAATCAAGTGATAAATCAAATGTAAGTTCTCTAATTAAATACTTAGTATCGTAAACCGCAAGTGTGTCTCTGAAATGTTATATTGCAATTGACATAATTGCATTGTTAATATATCAATATTGAAATTGCAAGTCTGTCTCTGGTATAAAAAAAACTGTATTTGTAATGATACGATTTTTTACTTTCCTATTATTTTACAACAATTTGAGACTCAAACGAAATTGTATTGTATTTTTGTTTGAATTTCAAATTCTTTTTATTTAACAATCATTTGTTTCAAATTCAAATTGTTCTTAAAAATGCTGTTTCTAGTTCCAAGGTATGCAGTATAATTAGGTCATCTATCATATACATATGATGACTAGTATACCCTGGAACTGTAATAAAATTTGCCCCAAATAAAGATCGTTATTAGAGGGGGCGGTAACTAACGTCTTTGCCCCCCCCCCCTTCAAAACTTTCCTAGATCCGGCACTGCTAGTTCATCTTATACTACTGATAGACTATAAAAGGGTCGTACCATAAATTTTGCAATAGAGTAATGCAAACGACTTTATTGTTTTTCAAAGTATTCACCATGATGATCTACACACTTTTGCCTACGCTTAATCAATTTTCAAAGCACTTTTCTCACTCCGATGGAGGTATCTCAGAAACTTGGTTTTTGAACACTTCAACCGCTTCTTCTGTCATCAAAAAATGTTGTCCAAGCAGTTGAACAAAAACGAATCATTAGGTGCCAAATCAGGACTGTACGGCGGATGACCCAATAATTCGACGTTGATCAATGATGCTGTTGAAAAATGTTTTTTTGTCGTATTTCACTAAAGACTTCTGGCAAACAAATGGTGGTCATCACTCATAAATTGACTGTTCTACGATTCTCCAAGAAACAAGCTACGATTTACTTCAAAGTGCTTTGTGCGCGAACAGCTTTCGTTGGATTTGGATCATCTTGAAACACTCATACGGTCGAGCGCTGTTTACTTTCGGGCTCATACGAATATATCCAAGATTCGTCATCTGAGTAGATGTTATGCACGTAGTTTGATGCACCGTGACCGTATTTTTTAAACATTTCTGTCAACCATTCGACACGATGCATTTGTCAAATTATGCGAATTCCAGTGCAAACAGAGCTTTCTCACAATCAGGTGGTCATGCAATAACCTTTCCAAATTTGTCACGCTATAATACCTAGGGTCACCTGTAACTCACGATAAATCACATGACGATCTAGCTGGCAGTATTTCCTTGCACACAGTATCGATGTTTTCTGGCACAACAACCAATTTTGTACGACCTTCACGAAATTCATCCGCCAGCGAAGTATGGCCACGATTGAATTCATTAAACCAGCGATACAGAGTAGCTTTGTGGTTTTGTGGTAGAAAAAACAAAAATATTATGTGAGAGTTAGTATAATATTTAAATAAAAACAATTAAAAAATCTAGAATTGGTCTAAGACCAATTCTTATGATACCCTCTAGATAAATGCCCGTATTAAATTTCGTATGGTCACCGATCTATTCAAGTTTGATTTCGAAGTTGTTTTTCGCATATATTTCTAGAACGGTTTGTTGCACAGAAAAAATGATTATTACCAATTTTATAGGATTTCGTATTCTGCAGAAGTTTTTAGTACAATAAAAATGTCTTGGACTGATCGTTTTCAAAGTATGCGTAAAAAACCTAAATTTTTATATGGCAACACCAAGAAGGAGTTACCCGATTTAGTCCATTTTTAACATTTTATTTGCTAATGTAGTAAAAACATCATGTACGAAATTCTAGCTCTCTACGTCGACGCGTATGGCAACCCCACGAAGGAGTTGCCCGATTTGTCTCATTTTCGAACTTAATTTTACTTTTTTTTTTTAAGTCCGTGTACAAAATTTCAGCTCTCTAAGTGTACGCGTTCTCGAGTTATCGTGCGCACGGACGGACGGACGGACGGACGGACATGCAAAAATCAAAATACCTTTTAATATTATGAATGAGTGTCCAATCCATTTTGCTCTACCATCATTATTTCGATGGTGTTACAAACGGAATGACAAACTTAGTATACCCCTATAGATTTCATCTAGGGTATAAAAAACGGTTAAGAGCAAGTCGGGCTCGCGCAATCAGCGTTCCGTACCAGAATTTTATCGAACTGTCGATCGATCGAATTTGAGTAAGTTTAAAACTAATAATAATATTCAAACAGAATGACAAAAAGAGTTGGTCTTATAACATTTTTTTGTCAGCAACTACAGTACGTTTACATGAATACTTGAAGTATACTTTAAGTAGAGATCAAGAGTAATCAAAATATCATGTAAACGCGCATTGACTTCAAGCATACTTGAGTCAAGTAAATGACAAAATTTTGATCCATTTACTTTGAAAAATTCATGTAAGCGCAACTTTAGTACTTGAACATTTTTCATGTCTACGAGGTATGAAAACAGCAAAGTGGTACAAGAAGAAGATTATTTTTGACAATTCAGGTTGTGATTTTTAGCACTTTTCTCATATTATTTTTCAAAAAATCCATGCCAATGTACTGAACCTAATGCAGAGCTCTCAAAGGTAAAATGTAACGTCAAGTAAATTCCAAGAAAATTTCAGATCAAGTAATTGGAATTAATTCAACCAAAAGTAGGGTTAGTTTCAAGTGTATTTCAAGTCAAGTAATCAAGTATTCATGTAAACGCGTACTGTATGAGACTTACGAAAATAGCGGCAATTTTCGTGGTTATTTATGACACAATGCCTACTTACCCCTGGTATTATCAAAATTTAGAATTAGAAACCTAGAAGATCATGGGCAGGGGAGGGGATGATATTTTGCACCAACAAATTTCAACTTTTTTTTTATATTTGAATCCTTGAAAGCAGCTCGTTCAAACGACACCTCACGCAAAACAAAAAAAAAATACCCCCATTAATGTTAAATATGAATGTTATGAGTAGGAGCGACTAGGCCTCTAGGGCAATGAGGATACCGCGATCAGAGCTGATCTATTACGCCTTCCCCTAAGAAGGAGGTTGATTATTGCCCTTGGAATTAGATTGAAAACCGCCAGTGATTTGCAACCTGAAACCTGTAAGGACACTCACGACATGCATCGAGGTTTCATATATTCCTCTTCGCACAGTCTATACAGTTCATTGTCGAATTTCCATATCTTCTTCAAGAAATGACGGAAGCGGCAATGACCAGTGACTGCTTTAACAAACAGTCTGAGCGACTATCTGCAAAGTCCAAAAAGTTGGTGCGTCTGGAGAAGAGAGGGGTTGAAACATTTTTTCGCCTACCTAATATCGCGTTTCGTCAAACGAAATCCAGCTGCGTGTTTTCCCACGAATGCAGTTCCCCCCTAAAGTGGATTTTTGGTAGGTCAAATGTCGGGTAGGAACCAGTATACGGACATTCGCCTCTGGCTTTATCCAGTTCGTCCACTATTTCATTGCCGTCCACTCCTTTGTGTACAGGAAACCAACCCAGGTTTAAAATTAAAACAAGCAAAAAATATATTTCATAACCTTTGAATTTAAGTTCCTACGTCACGTCGTTTTGGAGATAATCGTACGAACGCACGAGCGATCTTATAAGGGTTTTTCTTTTATACTTTTGCTGTACGAAACCCTAAAAGTGAATGCAACTTACAACATACCTTGGATATATAGAATCGATGAACCTCATAAACTTAAAAGTATGTTGTTGAGATCTCAACAATTAATTAATCTTTTTCTTAATCAAACTCCCATTGAAAGTAATCAGTAAGTTTGGAGCTTGGTAAAAATTTATAATAATTTATATTTGATTAAAATTACAATAATGAGTCAAAAATTGTGCACACAAATTCTGCAGAAAAATTATCGAAAAAATTGCTAAGAAAAAATTAATCCTAAATCTAAAAATATTTCACCGCCCATAATTATTGTGTCATTGCGGATAGGAAGGGTAGTAAATAATAAATTTATCAGCAAATTCATATAAAAAATATTATTGCACACATACAAAATTTATTAAAAAACAAACAACAAATTAAAAAAAAAATAATATCAAACAAATACTAAACAGTACGTTTTCACGAACAATCCATGGTTATATACAACTTAAATCATTACCTTCTCAGTTATAAAGTGGAACATGGACGGCTGCTTCAATTTTATGATAAACAAGGACATCCTTCATAAAGACATTGGGAACCAAGAATTCAGTCTCGTCAATAATCTCTCTATCGAATGGATAACCGAATGGAAGATCATCGATATATCTGCTGCCAGAGCCAATACCACATGAGATCGTATGATCATAAGTCGAATACTGAGGTACAGCAGGTGCCTGATATGGTGTAAGAACGACAATCAATTGCAATGGTAATCCACTAACTGAACCCTTTGGAAGAAGTAGACGATCAGGGAAACCACAATGAGCTTCAGACATATCAATTGGGAATGGTACAGTACCACCAACTGCTAATAAGACTTGTTTATATAATTCATGATATGTTGTACGATCCTTTACACTCCAAAAGAAGTCTCTGGACAATCTAACAATTGTTGCCTTTCCAAGAGGTAAATCATATAAAAATTGATCAACCTCAACTAAATTCTTACGAATTTCATTGAGTTCATATTCATTACCATATTGATCGTATTTTGGACCCAAATAAGTGCGAACAACAACCTTTTGTGGAACTGTTGATGTTACTTCAACTGCAAGTCCGAATGGTTTATGATTAAGACGAGCTTGTCTTGCTGCTAAAACGAATTCAGGTGATGCTTTGCTGCTAACTAAAAGCGGAGAAATCATACCCATTGGTGTAGCAGCTGTTACCGGAACTTTTGGCAAAAGATTTGAATCGACAGCATTTGTAATATCAGCATAGAAGTAATCAAAATAGGTAACAAGTTTACCTACAGTAACTTTATCAATTTGAATTCCAGCTGCTGTAAGATTTGTAGCTGTATATGGTGTCAGGAAATGTTGGAATCTTGAGTATTGTTTTAACATTCTATTGTAAAGTTGATAGAAAACCGGATCACGAAGAGCAGTTTCATAATGTTCCAGAACACTTGGGATTGGTTTGTAGCTACCAGTTGAATCCCAGTGTGCTCCACCAAGTAATAAATGTGACAATAAATTCCAATATCCAAAGAATCGCGTATCAACACTGTCTGGATTTGCTTCGATAATATTTCCAATGATTTCAACTGCTTCTGGTTGTCTTAAATCGATTTTTACTCCATTTCTTGTTGTATAATAACCATAATCAATAGCATCCCGAATTCTACGTTCATAATCGTCAATAAGATTCATTTCAGCATAATCTTCCATAGAGCTAACATCGAAATTATTTTTACGTGCTGAAAGCGGTAGTCCATTATAGTATCTCATATGAGGATTATAGCCACTCTTAATGGTATCAGTCCATACCAACTCTTGAACTTCTCCCAAACGATTTGATAATCGTTCCAAATTATAACGAGCTAAAATCTGTTGATGCATATATAAAAAGAGTTCACCACGACGATCTTGTTTCAAATTGTATATAGATCCATTTAACCAGAATGGATAATCAATGTGATAGTAGTAATAGTATGAATTCCAACCAATATCTTCAGTAAAATATGCCATTTTAGCTTCCTCATTCATTAGATAGTAATCACTAGAATAATTTGAGTTTATTACATATACACCACCCTTATAAAGAGTAGCTTTAGTTTTCCAATTTTGTGCATCATTTATTGCTTGTCCATCGAAAAATAGATATGGACTAACTTCATATGGTGCTGGTAAAACAATTCCTGCCATATCTGGTTTATGTATAACTGCTACAGTTAAAACATATACGAACATTCCTTCGTTGATATTTTGACGTAGAAAGATTGCATTCTTATAGAATGTATCCCAGTCATTTGATAGATAGAGCAAATTGAATGCTGTTATTGCTTGCCTTAGATGATCTTTATTGAAGACTGAAAAGATTTCATTCTTTGGCAGCATTCCATTTTGATAGTTGTGGATGAATTCATAGATTGGTTCATAGTCCTGGAAATTTTTGTAAAAAATATAAAAGTTAGTGATTATTTTGATTTTTTTTTTTCATAGAGAATGGTAGAAGAGATTATTTCAAGTAAAAATTCTCTAACACAAAGTATTTGTAAAAAATATAAATTTTTCGAAGAACAATTGAAACCTTGATTGGAGTTTATCTTATAATTTTGCTCGATTTTTTTACTCCAATCTTATTTCAGTCCACTCTAATTTTGCGTCCAACCTCATCTTTTGAGATGGATCAAAAACTGAGTAGACCAAGGATAAATAATGGATTTTTTTTTCATTTATTTTGTATCTTAATTTGAGTTCAATCAACTTTATTAACTTTTGTTCTACATCAAAATATGAGTGAATGCAAATTCAGATATGAATACACTCAATATTTGAGTTGAATCAAACTGATTCCACTCAAATATTGAGTGCATTCATGTCTGAATTTACTCATTCACTCATACTTTGAAAAAAAAAAAAAAAAAATAAACAAAAAAATGGGTTGTTCGTTAAGTTAATTGATCTCAAATTTAGGAACAAATTATAACTTATTGATCTTATTAATCTGGCTTAAGCTGATCTATATGAGTTGATTTCTATATTTAACTCCGTTAATTTTTAACACTATACTTAACACTAACAAACTCACCTTATAGTTAGCCTTTCCTGATACCCATGATGATGCATAGGGCAGATATTCTGGATTCTTCAATGGCTCATGAATATGGTTCAGAACCTCCAGAACAAATTTTTGTTTTTGCAGTAAGATAGGATCAGCTGCAAAATATAAATAATATTAAATTAAAAAATCAATAAAATATGAAAAACACACGCAAGCACAAAAATTAAATATACTAAATAAAACACAATTAAATATTTACCATATCTAACCGGAACTAAAGGTTTCTTCTTAAGATCAGATGCTATCGCTAAGGCTATAATTGCCAAAAATATCACTACAATCTTCATAATGTCACTATTGTCACTACCTTCCAAGATCGAGGAGTTGACTGAAGCCTTATTCTAAAAATGTTCAACTTTTATAGGAAATCATTCGATGATTGAAATTTTCAATTTTTTTTTCTCCTTATGATGTGACTTTGAATGTTCCATCCAACACCAGTCCAGTCATCATCAATTGTGATAAGACTGATTACAGGCACCGGAGATGAATTTGTATTATTGAAAATTGTTTCAGGTCAACATTATTATTTGGTTGCGGTCATTTACGGTGATGATATTCACAGTGTCAGTGAAAATTTATGATTTTCTGGTTCTATTTTGTTTTTCGAAATTGATCGTCGTTTGTGGTTGGTAGTGATGGATCCATGGCAACTAAATTTTATGTTATAAAAATATCAAGACGTTTGATAAGAAATACGTTAAATTGTTCATTATAGGCGCTTAATCTTTTAAGCTAATTGTGAAATATGTTTCATTGTTATTAAACAATTTTCATGGAATATTTATGTATATTTTTATCATCTTTCCTATAGGTCAGTATATTTTTGCCATAGTATGATCCTACTATACAACTTAGTAAGCATCGAAAATGAGTCACAGAGAATTCAGTGAAATTTATTTTATATATTTGACGGTAGAAATTATATGGTTTTAGATTCATCTATACGGAGCACTCCCTTTTACTGAGAGCTGGTAATTTTAGATTAAACCTAATCTATTAATCCTATTTCAACTTTAATATCAATGGTAAAGCCTATAAACATAATTGAACATCCACACTTCGGTTGATGCTACAAACGATTAATAAAGATTGAGTTAAAAAGTCTCGGGTGTGGAAAAGATTTGTATTTGTATAGTTGAAGGTATTCTCTTCTGAACAGTTCAGTTTCAATTTGAACGAAAGTTTTCAGTTCGTCAATCTGATGCTCTAACTACTAAAAGTAACGATGTCTACTCTTATCTTGAGTTTTTTCAAAATAAAATTGATAATTGATTCGTATTATCAGAGATTCACATGGTCATGGAAATCACTCCATTGCGGAAATGAAACCAACTCATACCACAAATAAAGTCAAAATTTTTCAATTTATTAAATCATCAACTGTTATGTATGTTGACGATTTAAAATTAATGTGCTTGAAGAAGAAAAACAATAAAATAAAGTTTGAAATGATTGTTCGTCGGTTCGATAATCTGCGTGCACAGATTATAACCAACTGCAGGTGATCAAATTTTGGGTCTAATCGACAACGTTCAATACAAAATAAGTTGAAAAGTTGAAATTATCATTTGAAACATTTATATTGATACAGCTTCCCATGCGCTATATACACTTCGTTTATATTTTTATACAGTGTAGCTATACTTTCTAAATTCCAAATGGCAAATTTACTTTCGCTGTATTGTATTTGCTAAATTAATGCTCTGCTCCCAATTTTAGTAATAAAACTCATTTTGAAGTTGAAACATGTTTAGATATAGCACAAAAAAATTTCTACCGAAAAATGCTAGTAAAATATGTGTTTTTCTAGCACACAAAAAATGTTGTACCGAAAATACTTACGTGATTTCTTAACACATAAAATGTTCTAATGAAAAATGTTGGGAAAATACGTGCTTTTCTAGAATAAAACAAAATTTTCCACAGAAAAGTGACTAGGAAAATACGTAGGTACTCTCCAAGCCGACAAAATGTTCTACCGAAAAGTCATGGAAAAATAAAAGTTATCCTAATACAAAAAAATTTTCTGCAGAAAAGTGCTAGGAAGATTTGTGCTTTCCTGACAAAAAAAAATGTTTTAGAGAAAAATGCCACAAGAAAATATGTGTCCCCAAGAAGCAAAAAACAATGTTCTACGGAAAAGTGCTACAAAAATACGTGCTTTCCGAACAGAAAAAAAATATTCTACAGAAAAGTCTTAAGAAAATATCTGTTTTCTTAGAAAAAAAAAAATTTCTACCGGTAATACATGTTTTTCTGACACAAAAAATGCCCTCCTTCCGGAAAGTGTTAGAAAAATACATGCTTTTCTAATACAAAAAATATATAGTGCTAAGAATACAAGTTATTTTAATGTATTTTTACTAGACCTGTAAAATTCCAAGTACAAGTAACAGTATATCAGTATCGGGACTAAAAATCTTTTGTATAGTACAAGTCCCGATACTGGTACTTAAAAAATTTCAAGTACAAGTCAAAGTACGCAAGTACACCAAGTAAATATTTTAGTAATTGTTAATTATTTAAGTACGAACGGATTCAACATAGCAATCAGTGACGGAGTGAATAGTTTAACAAAAATTAATACAGATTAACTAATTCAATATTTTTTTGGAAAAAATCATGGACGTTACTATCCATGCTCCTAAAATTCTATTATTAGAAGGCGTATTTAAATAATTTACAAGCACTGAAGTACCTCGCGTTATGCCAGTATTTATAGTAAATGTGTACTTTAGTAGATATAAGTATAGGGGACTTATAATGAGTACCAGTACCTGGACTTGTACTTGAAAATATTAAGTACCAGTATCGGAACTTGTGTGACATAATGACATACCATTAAGATTTTACCTTGTGGATCTTAAACCTTTATATTTAAGGACACTTTAAGTACACATTTAGATTTAGTAGCTTAAAAGTATTTGCTTTCATGCATTAAAACAATGACAAGATTTTTTCTTTTAGTTTTTCATTTAAATAAAAAATAAATCGTTCCGAATGCAAATAGTCGTGCCGGGATAAAAGGTCAACGATGTTCTAGGTAAAATGCATCGTGGAACATCTGGAGAACATTTGGGAGTGAATAAAACAATTTCTAAAATACGAGAAAAGTTTTATTGGCTACATATGCGGGAGGATGTAGAGAAGTGGTGTCGCAGATGCACTGTGTGTGCTTCTTACAAAGGACCGCCATGTAGCAGCAGAAAGGAAATGTATAAGAGTAATGTCAGAGACCCATTGAAATGGAGAGCTGATGTACAGGGGGCCACGAGGGCAAAATTAGCAGTAAGTACCAATTGGATGAGGACCCGCTATGACTTATGTGCGAATTCAGCAGGATTCAATAAATGTGATCTTGTTTAGCTATACAACCCGAACCGTCGTAAGGGACGCTCTCCAAAATCACAACAACAGTAGGAGGGACCGTATTCAGTAGTAACTAGAATACATGACGTAGTATACAGGATTCAACGTGGTACAGGAGGCAAACGAAAAATTGTCCGTGTGGATCGCTTGTGTCAATACTACGAGCATCAAGACCGTGGACCACCTGTTGTTCGGGACGAACAAATTTAAGAAGGGAGCAGTGTTACGTGCAATAGAAAGACACAACTGGTGACATCTACTGGCAATGGAGAGTAAACGACTTCAGGTTCGGAGAATCGATTATGGAATGTACGGGAAGGTTCAGGAATAGAATGAATAGAATAGTCTAGAAGCTTCTGGAATAGAACACTCCAGAATAGGGTATAAATATAACAGTTGTCACCTCCAGAAAAAGAGTCTTGTCTTAGACGTTGCAATGTTAACAAGCGAAAGTAATAAACGGGCGAAAGTGTTGTAATTGGATTGCGATAATTGAAAGTACAGTGTTAGCGATAATTAAAGTTGAGTTGATTAATTGAAGGTTTATGAATATTGTATGATTAGAGTGAAATAAAGAACTTATATATTAATTATTTAATATTGTGTTTTAAATAACGAGCCAAAAGCCACGCTAGCAACAATATTATAGAGTAATAACTGCACAAGGCGACCCTAGGCGGGGCTCAATATTTGGGGAGATGTTTTTATGAAAAAAAAAAATGATAATCTAAGAATCGAAAATTTAAAAGAAAAACAGAAATTTTAACTCTGAATAGTCATAACTGTCGAAGTATAGTAGATTGCTTCCACGGGGTTGTGTATACAATGAGGTTTTAAAAGAGTCTATACACCTATTTTTCAAGATAAAAAATTTTTCATGTAAAAAAGGCATTTATTTACTAATAATCCTATAAAATTTAAACCATCAAAAGTTGTATCATATTTGTATACCATAACTTTCTGAACACCCTACCAAAACGAACTTCTATCAGTATTTGATGATCATAAATTTGGATTTTGATATGAAATGTCTTCCTTTAACAAGGCGGTCAGGATGCCTCGTTTGTACCATAACTTTCTGAACGCCCTACGTAAATGATCTTCAATCAAAATTTGATAACGGTAAAATTCATTGTGTATAATAGAAACAGACTTGTTAAGCCTTCTGGTTCTGTATAATATTTATACTAGCAAGAATGGAGGATGAGTCTTAAAGTTGAGTTGGTTGAATAAAGCTTTGTCCATAGAAGAATTATAGTAAACGTAGAGGCATTGAATTCATAACTTAATAGATGGCTGTAGATGTGACCGATATGAAGAAATTCCATATTTATATTAAATGTGATGAAATAAATTACTTTTTGGTTTTTGTTCGTACTGCAATACAACTAGAATTCAATGGTTACTAACTATTGCATTGCGTCGCTATTTATTTCATATTTTTCTAGTTCAGTTGTTGTCTTTCCATACCATGCATGTGCTGTAGCATGTTATCTGGCTGTGGGACATAGGCAGTGGATAGGTTTGAATCTCGGACACATTATAGCTGTGTGACGTCTCTAGCGAGCTGTTTACATACCAATAGCCGATTTCCATTTTTGCGTTTACTATATACTTCGTTACACAATGCCTTCAATCAATCAATTATCTTATATTGTTATTCCATCTTATAATATTTTTTCTTTCATATATAATCAGCAAATGTTTCAAATAAAAAGTCATCATCCTTACTCATCTTACATATACACATACATACATATATCCCCTAATCCCTTCCTGACTTTCCACATCTTTTAATAAATTTCTTTCCTTATATTTTTTTCTATAGACAACATTTTTTGATAATATTATTTAAATTGGAATTTTCCAGTTCCTTTCTGTTAAACAAAAAAAAAATGCAGTAAACATTAACTTTTCCTCATACAATGAAAATTAAATGATCAGAAAATTGTCAGAATATAAAATCCAGAACCGTTGGGTTTATTCAAATTATATAAAATCACAAAATCATAAAAATCTCCATCCTAGTACATATGTAGTAGTAATTTATTTTTCTGAGTCATACAAAATTATAGGATTACCTTCTTACATAAATTCTATTATGAAAACTTATCAATATCGAGCACAGCAACTTTATACTAATTGAAAGCCCCAAATGAAACATATTATGTGTAACGAAACACTCAAAGTGACGAACTCTTATAATATTTTGACCTATTACCATTGATTGTCGAAATTATTCAAAATTAAAAGAAATCATTTTGAACAAAACACAGATAAAAATTGATGAACCATAAAGACCGTAAAACTTCTATCAATCACTGAGAGAAGAATAATCATTTTTTATAGGAGATTTTATTGAAATCGGCGAAAAAAAAATATTTTTTTCAATTGACCCTGTAACAAAACTTGACCACGACAACATGATGAAGAATATTTGTGATATGAAATAAAATTGTAATTGTGGAGGGTAAATATGTATAAGAACGAGACTTGATGATTGTGGGAGGATTATGACATTAAGAGATTATATAAAAACAGAAAATTTTATAAATTTCAATTCAGTCGTCAACTCCGGCCACTTTGGAGAAGGCAACCAAATAATTTATAAATTATGAAGTTCGCACTAATATTTGCGGCCTGTATGGCCCTAGCTACAGGACTTGTTGTTCCAAAAAAACTTAATGCTGGTGTTAGTTATGGTGAGATTTGATTTAATTATTATTTAGTTAATAGAAAAGTATTCTAATTGAAAAAAAAAATACTTACTTACAGCCGATCAAGAGTTTCTGCAAAAACAGAAATTCATCTTAGATGTTTTGGATAATATTCATCAACCTCTCAAAGATCCAAAATATCTTCAAGATGTCAGTGCCTATGTAACTGGACCAGAATTTTATACAGTAAGTGTGATAATATAAAGATACAAATAAAAAAAATAATGATAATGTAATATATAAAATTAACAAAAAAACTATTTCCTTTTTGCTTACAGAACTACCCTGAAGTGCAAGAATTCTTCGAGATATATCAACGCGGTGTATTACCACAGAATTATGTTTATTCAATCCTTGAGGAACAACAACTTAAAGAAACTATTGCCCTCTTTAAATTATTCTACTATGCCAAAGATTGGACGACTTTCTATAGGAACGTATTATGGGCTCGTCAAAATATGAACGAAGGAATGTTTATTTATGCCTTATCAGTTGCCGTAGTACATCGTAAAGATATGGAAGGAATTGTTCTTCCTGCTCTACAAGAAATCGAACCATACATGTTTTTCACTGGAGAAACTATGAGTGCAGCATCAAATCTTCAAGTTACAGATTTCGCTAAAACTAACTACATCTATTCAATTTTGGCAAATTATACTAGCGATATTGAACAAACCAATGACGATTCCAAATTGGCATATTTCACAGAAGATATTGGTTGGAATGCATTCAACTATTATTTCCATATTGATTATCCATTCTGGATGGGAGGAAAGGAATTTAATTTATATAAAGATCGTCGTGGTGAACTTTATTTGCATTGGCATCAACAGATCTTAGCTCGATACTATATGGAACGTTTATCACAAAATATTGGACCTATTCCGAAATTCTCTTGGTTGAAACCAATTAAAACTGGATATAATCCACATTTGAGATATTACAATGGATTGGAATTTGCTGTAAGAAAAGACTTGTATGATGTTACTGCAAATGGAGATTATGATACACTTAGTCTGATTCAGGATTATGAAAGACGAGTTCGTGATATAATCGATTTGGGATATTATAATTTACCAAGTGGTGAACAAATTGATTTAAGAAATCCAAAATCTGTTGAATTTTTAGGCAATATGATTCAAGCCAATCCAGATAGTGCTGAGAAGCAATTTATTGATTACATGACACTGTTAGCTCGTGTTTTACTTGGTGGTGGTAAATACAAAACAAGTTATGACTATAAAGTTCAACCAAGTGTATTGGAACATTTCGAAACAGCAATGCGTGATCCGGTTTTCTATCAATTATACAACCGAGTACTTATGTACTATGCACAATTCAAGGACTATTTACAGCCATATACCTATGAAGAACTTCTAACACCTGGTGTTAATATTCAAAATGTTCGTGTTACACCACTTATTACATATTTTGATTATTTTACCAGTGATATTACGAATGGTGTTAATATTGCCGATAGTACTGGAAGCGATATAACAACAGCAGATAGCATGAAACAAATCAAAAAGAATATTGTACCAACAGATAGTCCTGTTACAAAACAACAACAACAAGCGGAATATACAATTTTGGCCAAACAAAAGCGACTTAATCACAAGCCATTCATTGTCAACATTGATATTTTGTCAACTGTTCCACAAACAGTAGCTGTTCGCATTTTCCTAGGACCTAAATTAAATATATTTAGAAATATTATTAGTTTAACAGCTAATCGGGATAATTTTGTTCAACTTGATCAATTCGTCTATAATTTGCCTGTCGGCAATGTAACCATTCAGCGTGCATCAAACGATTTCTTCTGGAGTGTAAAATCTCGCACAACTTATACTGAATTATATCAAAAAGTTATGATGGGCTTGAATGGTACAAGTCCTTTTGTTCTTGATATGTCTGAGGCACATTGTGGATTCCCAGATCGTCTAATCTTACCAAAGGGATGGATTGCCGGTATGACAATGCAAGTATATGTTATAATCACTCCATACACTGCAAATACTTCAGCAAGACAATTCTCTACTTATGATCATACTAGAACATGTGGAATTGGATCTGGTACCAGATACCTTGATGATTTACCGCTTAGCTATCCATTTGATCGTGCTATTGATGAGATTGCTTTCACTACACCGAACATGTTCTTCAAGGATGTTATTATTTATCATGCACCAAAATCAAATATGGTTAATATGAATATGGCTGAAGGTTGGATACCATTTGAGAAGATTCCAACCATGTCTGCTCTTACAGCAGATGGTAAGATTCCAGACTTTAGCGCTTTCATCCCAGCTGGTAAGATTCCAGACTTTACCGTTTTCATTCCACCTGGTAAAATTCCAGACTTTTCTTCATTCATTCCAGCTGGTAAGATTCCAGATATTTCTGCTTTCATCCCAGCTGGTAAGATTCCAGATCTTTCTACATTGATCCCAGCTGGTAAGATTCCAGCTCATGCAACTCAATTTATACCAGGTTTTAAATTTAATACCTCAAATGTGCCGAATTCAACTTAATTTTATTTTGTTAATAAATATTTTTAATTTTTGTTTTAAATTTTTTTTTGTTATTATATATGTGTTCGCCTGAACAGCTGCTATGGACCTTAAGTGTCATTTCACTCGCTTTTATATAGCTCACTTATTTTGTAACAGGATTTTTGTGTTGCACATTTGTATTCATAGCTTTGTGAATAGGATTGATGAAATTTACTGTATACAAGAAAAACTAAACAGATGGCGTCTATTCGGTTCTTCTAAAGTAAGGATTAGCGGATCTTGTACCAGCTCTTATTTTGCTCTTTAGAGGATGCTATGAGCTGGCTAATATTCATCAAACATGGGGAGATGCCAAAGTAATTTTCATTCCAAAAGGGCGATAAGCATACCCGTCCGATTATCCAGACATCTTTTTTCCTGATAACTATAAAAAAAGGTACCTATTAGATGAGCACATTAGAAGTAGAATCCTTAGCGAAAACTCACTTCACAGTCATCAGTATGCTCACTAATCAGAAATATCATCCATTCATGCCTTACACAATCTCGTCAATAAGATTGAAAAGGCTATTTCACAAAGATAAGTACAACATTCTGTGCTTTCCTCGACATCGAAGATGCCTTTGACAATACAATATTTATCTCAATAGAAATGGATTCATAGAGTAAAGACATCAAGACTTAAGAAATTCCTATCCAAGACACCAATTCAACCCGAACTCCTCACGGACAGCGACGGAATGCGGGCCTCCTTCTTTGGAGAATCGTTGAAAATCTTGTTAGACGAACACTTCCCCGATGGTCCAGACGAGAGCCTCTCAGCTCCGCGTACCGAAACTCTTCGTAATGATACCAATTTTGGAGACGGAGAAGTTGCCTTCGTCACGTACGAATCGGTCAAATGGGCAGTTGACTCTTTCAAACCGTTCAAGTGGGAGTGGGAGCTGAGAGGCTCCATCCCCAGAAGCAGACTATCACAGCACCAACATGCTTGCTTAAAGGGAAAGTCTGTTGAGACGGCTCTCCATGAGGTGATTCACTCAATTGAAAAAGGCTTCCACTTTAAACAATTTACGCTGGCTGTTTTCATCGATATAGAAGGCGCCTTTAATAATGTTCTTCTACAGTTAGGTGCACGGAAATACTAACAAAACATGGAGTGAACCGATCTCCAAAAATTGGATTACACACATGTTGCATAATAGAAGAGTCTTTGCTGATCTTGGCGGGGCAAGCAGAGTTAAAAAAGTTCACAGGGGTACCCCTCAAGGCGATATTCTATCAACTTTGCTATGGGTGCTTATCGTGGACGATCTCCTGCTAACACTCACCCGGATGGGGTACAAAGCAGTATACTACGCGGACGACTTGACAATTTTAGTCACCGGGAGTTATGAACCTGTACTCTTTGGATTAGTGCAAGGCGCGATCCGACTAGTCATGCACTGGGCCACGGATTGTGGGCTGAGCATCAATCTACTGAAAACTGACTTATGCCTATTCACCACGAAAAGGAATATCCCCAGTTTAAACCTGCCCCTGATTGGCTCCACACGCTTGGAATTAAAGGACAGGGTGAAATACCTAGGTACTATTCTAGATAAAAAGTTAAACTGGAAACCACACCTCGAAGACAGAGCGAACAAAGCTCTTAGAGTGTTTGCAATGTGCCGTAGAGCGGTAGGAAAGAAGTGGGGACTCAATCTGCGGATGATCCTATGGATATACACTAGTGTCGTTCGACCCATGTTAAGCTACGGTTCAGCGGTGTGGTGGAAAGCAATGGACTTCGCCAACCATCGCAAGATGCTGGAGAAGATTCAAAGGCTGTGCCTTTTCAGCTCAAGCGGCGCTTTTAAGTCAACTAGCACCCGGGCTCTGGAGGTTATCCTCAATATACACCCGGTGCAAAGACATATCAAACAGAGAGCGTCGACTACAGCGCTAAGGCTGCATCTTAACCTTGGCTGGCTTCATGGGGGAGCAAGAGTTCCACATGAATCCATTTATGAGTTCGTGCAGTCTATCGCACCTGGCATTGACAGAGACAGCGACCACCTCCTCGAGACCATGCTGGAAAGCAATTTTGAATATAGAATTCCATCCAGGGCAGAATGGGAATCACATTCCGTGTTCCAACCATTGACAAACCCAATTATAATATATACTGATGGTTCTAAGTCCGATGAAGGTACCGGAGCGGGAGTTTTCCACTCCACGGTTTTCCAGGCAGAAGTCAAGGCCATTCTTGAAGCGAGAACACACCTCCTTAACTCAGCCACTGAGAATAAGAAGATAGCCATCTGCTCGGACAGCCAAGCAGCTGTCAAAGCTTTGTCGAAACACTTAATAACCTCCAAATTATTAATGGAGTGCAAAACCACCCTGAATTTCCTTTCTCGGAATAACAGGGTGATAGTGCAGTGGGTGCCGGGGCACTGTAACATCAGCCGGAATGAAAGGGCAGACGAACTTGCTCGTCTTGGAGCAGCCTCAGAGGAACCTGCCTCTACAGTCGGGATTGCACCAAAACACTTTGTCTCAATCATTTCAAGTTGGGCTGACCGCCAACACAGCCGCCTTTGGTTAGAAGATCCCACGGGTAGGACAACAAAGGAACTGCGGGGTACACCAAACTCAAATTAAACGAATAAGCTCCTAAAACTCGACAAGCCAACCCTGAGAACTCTGGTGTCCATTCTCACTGGGCATTCCTTTCTCAGGGGCCACCGTCACAGGATGAGACGTGTTGATGATCCTTTATGCAGGGGTTGTGGAGAGGAGTCGGAAGCAGTGAACCACTTTCTATGTCACTACCCGGCACTCTCAGGAATACGTTACAGAATGCTTGGTTCACACCTCCTGGAGCAGTTACATGATGCCGGCAAGGAGGGCTGGGAGCCAATACTGAAGTTTATAAGAGCGTCCGGTTGGGACCTAAGAGCGATTGGTCATGGGTCTAGAGGGTGAACAATGGGCCTTGAATTGGCCTACGTTCGGGGGACCTGAAAAAGCTCCCAAACCTCTTAAATCAATCAATCAATCAATGGAATCATAGAGTAAAGGCTGCTATCCATCGACAGTCATATAGATAAGCGCCATGCTTAAAAATAAGATCGATAGTGATAGATAGTGATAGACGAGATCCTAGAAAATCTATCGAACGCGGGATATGATGTACTCGACTGGGTTACGCTGATGACGTGGTCATAACAACAAAATACAAGCATATTGTTAAGATTTTGGAACAAAGATCCCCAAATATTGTTTCGGACTGGTCCGGAAACGAAGCTCTTAGCATTTATCCTAGCAAAACTACGATCTTCCTTTTCACAGAAAGAAGGAAACTTAATCTAAAGGCACCCTCCTTACATGGAATGAACATTAGGGATTATCCTCGATCTGAAATTCACACGGAATGGATCCAGCATTAATTGAAGGTAGCAGAGTTTCTGTCTATGCCAAAGACTGTATGGAAAAAATAGGGTTTGCATTCAAAAATAATTTATTTATATCACTATCGTTATGCCCATCATTACCTATGTGGTCCTCTTATGGTGGACCAAAAAAGAAGGAAAAAATAGTGGAAGCAAAGTTGCAAAATCTTCAAAGACTTGCAGAATAACTTGTGCCACATCCCACGTCAGCCTTAGAACTGCTGTAAGGCTTACCTCCTTTACTTCTTTTTATTAAAAAGTACGCTGCTCTTTGCGCCAGGTACTAAATACCAGCTCTAGAAAACCTGGAGACTAATTCGGGAATCAAAAAGTTCTAGTAGATTTCAAAATTACTCAATATTCTCTAAGTTTGAAGGGGCTATAGAATATATGAGTTTCTCTCAATTTGTTTCTGACTTTCAAACACGCTACCCCTATACGCTGCCTTAAAATGTCATCGTTATCCACATCCAGAAATTGCGGTAGCACATCTTCCAAGAAATTGGTATAAGCCTCTCCTGATAAATTATGGCGAAATATAATATAAGGCCCAATGAAATTTTGACAAAAGATTAATGCCCAAACATTCAGCTTGAATCTATGTTGGGAGTGTGATTCCCTGCTTGTGTGAGGGTTATTTTCAGCCCCTCTATGTATGTATATTGTGGAAGTTGACCACTCCATCCATTGTAAAGTTGGACTCATAAATCGAGAGCATGTTGCTTAGAAAGCGGGGATCAGTCCTATCCTCCCTAATATAAGCCTGCAGAAGCCAACGCGGCTTTGAAGGTCTCTTGACAAAAGTTCCTGTACAGACGTCAAATTATAGGAATGATGACGTTCATTGCTCTAAGTCCGCCACACAATGTATGATTTAAATTAAGTTCCACTGCTAGAGCTTAAGGAGTCATCTTGCTGAATCTTTTCCGTAATGTTTTCAATGTCCTCCACTCTCTTAAAGTAAAACTCTATTTTTAATAACAATTTTAATTTGAAGATTAAAATTTTACTTACACGTCTAGGACTCCCTAAAGTTTCTCGTCGAGTGACAACGGATCCCTTCGTCATTAATCGATTAAAAAAAAAATAGAAAAAAGCCTTGAAGAATGACGAGGTTTCTCAGAGAATTTTCGGCATATATTCCATTCTTGCTGCACGTACATTTCCAGGCTGAGTGTTTGTGCAGGTATCCTGGGTCAAAATTTCATTAAGCCTTATACCTTTCGCCATAATTTATCAGAAGCGGTTTATCTCAATTTCTTGAAAGATGTCTATAGGAATTACTGGATGACGTGCCTTTGAGCATAAGGGGGAGTATGATTTTTCAAAATGATGGGGCACCTCCTCACTCTACTCGAACTGTGCAGCAGTCGCTGAATGAATATGGTACTTTGCTGACAGATGAATAGGCCGAGATGGACCAATCAAAGGCCAGCGAGATCACCAGACTTTACTCCGATGTACTATTTCATATGGGGTTATTTGTAGTAACAAGTTTAGTGGATAACGAAGAGGCAGCGTATAAAGGTAGCTTGTTTGAAAGGATGAGACAGATTGAGAGAAATTCATATACCATAAAGTGTAAGACGTAGATTACAAGTGTTATTTCGAAAACGGGCACCAGTAGGATATTTATTGAAAGCAAATGAGAAGTTTCGTATGCTCTGAATCATCAAAAAACTTATTTTATATCACCAAAATTTAGGGCTGTATTTCACCAACTGATCCTCATGAAAACTAGTCAAATAAACCCTAAAATAATAATTTTTAGTGGTATGAATCTTTTGAAAGATTATTGGATATTATTTTATGAAATCGTCTAGAGATACATCATTGAGTTACATATCGTTGGAAAGGGAATCGCATTAGACACAAAATTAATAAAAGAACAAAGCATTTTTATTAAAAATTTTGCATACAGTAGCTCCCAAAGTAAAAAACAACAAAAGACACATATTCCAATTTGACATTTTTTTATTTCGAAAGTATCGATGTTTTGTAAATGGTCAATATGCTTTCTTAAAGTGAAAGATATTGCAAGTTAAAAAAAATTATTTCCTTTTACTTCGTGAGATATACATTAAAATTCAAAAGTCTACACTTTTCGGTACACAAAACAGTACTGCCAGCATAACTCGGAAACAACGCAATGTGAGACCAAACTCTATAAGAATTTTTTTCTTAAGTCGGTCCCAGCTACCTAAGTTTAGCGTATGTAACCATATTTTTGCTACACCCTGTGTAAACTCTGACAGACAAGCCGCCATAAGAGTGCTAAATTCTAATACGTTCACTTCAAAGCTGGAATCAGTAACGCACTCAGGATTTGGCTTTGGGAGGGGACCATAGGTGTCCCAAGTCCTAAGGAGTCGGAAAATAGGGCTCTAAAATCGCGACCTGCACCCATCTGAGCACACTTGAGGCCTGCTATTTTATATTTAAAGGTTTTATTTTATTTTGTCGGACTTTATAATAATATACAGACTACATTTTATACATAATTTGTAAATTATGTTTAAAAAACTGACATTCTGGAGGGAGACTGGTCCCGTTCGTCCCCCTCTTGCTGCGCCCCTGGCTGGAATGGGATTATAGGGATGTAATTTACTATTAGAAATAATAAAATAACCCTTGGATGAGTATCACGAGGCATGGGACATAAAAGTAACGAGCGATGACTATACTTAGCCAGAAATAAAGCGGAATCTCCATTTACCGGACCCACACCCTTCTGCAGCCTTTCAAAAAGGCGCCTAGTTGGAGAAATAATATCCAAAATAGAAAAGGCCCACCAGATACAATGGCAGGACCTTGCTGGACTAACACATAAAAAGTAAATACCAGATCAGAATATTTACTAGCACAACTGATTTTGGAACGAAGAGGTAGAATTTTCGGAGCACATACTCTATGAATGCGTATAGGACTAACTCGCCAAAGACTCCAATGCCTAGGCAAGGGTTTTGCTTTAACCCCATCAGACGTCCGGAAAACTGATCCTATAAATGAGGTAATAACCTTCATAAAAAGGGTGAACATTGACTGGACCTAGCATATAGCACAAAAGATCTTTTAAGTCGCAGTGCTCAGGGGATGGTTTTCTGGCCCCACGTCCCTATTTAATTTATAATAAAAATAATAATAAGGCAAACAACTAATTTTCTAATTCACTCCAAGGGTATAGCAGTGGCCTTAGTTCAACTAATCTTAAGATGATCGATCCTTAACCACCATTAAATGAAACAATCAATTCATCCAGTATCAAATATGAGTTTAAATCATATGTTTTTTTTGTGTAGGTATTTCGTTTTGATTTGCACAAATATTAATTTTACATGTTTTTTTAACATCTTTCTTATAAAACGTAACCCTTCAATAGTCATAATAAATTTTGCAAAACCACCACCAACTTCATAGCTTTGTATAAGCCCAGGGGCGGATTTGATCACTTGGCCGCCCTAGGCCTATGGAAGATTGTCGCCCCCCTACTCCCTGTAAAACACGAAAAATTGAATGATCTATATCCAGTGAAGGGACCCCAGGCTAGAATTAGCGGAGTAGGCTGCCTCATAAATCGGAGTAGATTTGAAAAAAAATGGAGTAGAATTAAAAATAACACTTTCCAACGAATTATTTTATTTAAAAAAACGAAAAAGTATAAAAATGTAACGAAATACCCACAACTACAAGAAAAAATCACCAAGTTTTGCCGCCCCTTAAATCTGCGCCCTAGGCCCGGGCCTACTCGGCCTATAGGGAAATCCGCCCCTGTATAAGCCCACGTTTTCCTATTTATGATGATGTGAAATCAAATGAAAACCACAAGAACAAGATGTTTGCCGATATGTAAATTTATTTATATTTATATTTCGCCCAGCGCTATGCTGTCAGATTCTTCTTGTTGGCGTTGCTGCTTTTCTCCGCATGGGGGGTGACAAAAAAGTAAGTTTTTTCTACGCCCCGGAGGGTGGCTGCCGAAACGCGAAGCAGGTGGAAGTGACGTGTTTCTACCAGAACTCCAAACCAAAAAACGGGGCATTCGGTATTTTACTCACTTTTATCGTTTGGGGTGTGGTACGCATGCCCTCTCTGAAGATGCAAAAATATGATTCACGATTGAGTCATGGTTATAGAATCATTATATTCATTGTCAACATAATGCAAGCCAACAGGAAGTTGACAGCATGCATTGTGGAGGGTGGCAGCAAATTTATACGTCGTACATACAACCACCCCTAAATCTGCACATCCGTACATATGTATGTATGCATGGTAATCAAAAGAAAGGGGGGCACACACAAGTATAGGTATGCAGCCATAATACACGCTCTGTTTTCTAGCTTTCACCCTTACGGAAATCGTGGAGTAGTATTATATTATAGTGAAGCTCGCCATCGTTTTTTCGCTCCTTTTCGGTTAAGTTTTAAGTCTTGAAGTCCTGTCAATTTTTCATAGAAACGTCTTGCAATCTATCAGTACCCTTCTGCACCTACATACTACATATTTCCACTCTCAAGGGCTGAATATAATTTTTGTTCCGTGATTTCTGTGTACTGTGTGCGGTTTTGTCTAAGTTTTTTTCTTTGTCCTTTGATACGGTTTTTGTCGTTAGAAGAAGAAATGTGTACGCGATAGCACAGCTACCTACTTTATTTACGATTAAATACATTTTGTTTGTTATTTTTTTTTTGCAAATCAATTTTATTTGAAAGTTTTTAATTTGACAGTGATAAGTCAAGTCAGTTTAGCTAGTCTGACTTGCCAAAGTTCATAGTGAGTAGAAGAAATAAAAGAGAAACAATAAGAAAAAAACAAAATCGGTTCGTATCGATTTTTTAACAAATATGGCGGATTTGTTGAATTACTCATAGTCCATAGAGGTAGCGGTTCGGCTAGTGCTAACGGGGGTGTTGTGTGCACTGCATAGTTTTGCTTGTGATAACTTGTGATTTTGCAGCGATTTGTTTTTTTTGTTTTGTTTTTCATTTATCGAAAAGCGGATAACGTGATGGTTAAGTGTTATTTAATAAAAAATAGAAAATAATAAAATCACAAATCTATTCTATTTTCGAGTGTGTATTCTACCTGTAACAAATCTATAAGCGCCTTTTTAAATGTATTAAACTTATCTTCTTCAAAAAAACCGAAACAGTTGTCATGGGTTTTCACCCTTTTCTTTATCACATCGCTTTGTAGACTTTTGGCTTTTGCTAACGGGACTCTTGCTTTTCAAGGGATTGGCCGAATGCACATATTAAGTTTCCAGGGTGTGATTTACTGCTAATTGTGTGTCGCCAGTGTTTAATTTTTGTTGTTAATGTTTTCTACTTTTGCCTTACTGTCTTTTACTCTCTCCCACTATCTCTCTTTCTCTCTTTGTGGTTAATAATGGTAAAAGTTTTGTGATTTATTTGTGCAATTTATTAGAAAGTAAAAATAAATAAAAACCAAATTGAAAAAGTGTTTTACAACTTTTATGTAAAAAAAAACATAAAACAAAGATTGTGGTGATTTCTTTTATTTATGGCATAATGTTGGTTGGAACTGTAATGAAATTGATTCATCAAAAAGTGGATTTTTTACGTAACGTTTTCTTAGTGCATTTATATTTATTTGATTATATATACATATATATAAGCGCATACTTAATATATACTTACCCACATAATTTTAAATTAAATTATATATTTACAGATAATTTATTAAATTTAAACTGAAGTAGAAAAAAAATTCAAATTGTGCCTATACCTACCTATCTAAGATCTACCTACATTTTACATTTATGACTAAAAGATTCATCCTCCGTGCTAAAATCATCTTTTATTTGATGATTTATTTGTTAAATGATTCATTTTTGCTTTTTCTATATAATTTAATAGAATGTTACATAAATTATAGTAATATTTTTGAAGTTTATCCAGTATACAAATGGTAGTGGATTAAACGTGCTGTAGGTAACATGCCAACATCTTAGACACTACAAATGTTAGATTCATATAGGAACATATATATGTATGGATATGTTTACCCATTTATTTCAAAAATATGATGTTACTACTGTTACGAATTAGCCTTGCAGAGTGTCTCAGAAATAATAGTTAATATATTATGTAGTGAAAGTATAGACGATTTATACAACAAAAATTAGTATAAAGTAAGTAAATAAAAGTATATAAGGGTAGGCGACGTGGCTACATTTAAAAGATACCAAAACGGTGTGTAATAAAGTAACGTCTATAATTCGTGCTTCTAAACGTTCTTTTCTCTGCAATAAGTTAAATACAAACTTGTCTGCACTAAACTATATGGAAAAACATCTGTAACTAGGTAATGTATGAGCTCGGGCATACACCACCGGAAGTGAATATCGATCCTAGTGTTTTAAGTAGTTTCTTTAGCTCAGTGGCCTCCGGTCAGTATATTCAAAGTGGTATCTTTCCTGATAGCTCATCAGACGGATTCGCTTTCTGCTGCACTGATCATCATAATATCTTTAGAAAACTGTTTTCGATAGCTTACCTCCAGAATTCATTAAACTACATGCTAGCTAACTTATATATGCAGTCCGCTGATGGATGTCTTTAATTGTTGTCTCACCACCTCCCAGCTTCCTAGCAATTGGAAGCGGGCTCTAGTGGTTCCAATTCCTAAAAAGACCTCCCCTTCACAAATAAATGATTATTGTCCTATTGGCCTGGTTAATTTTCTTGCTAAGGTATTGGAGAGAATTATGTAAGTAAGGCAAATTACGGGTCATATTGAGGCTAACAAAATGTTACCACACCCTGGCAATCAGGTTTTCGGCCAAAGCATAGCTGTGAGACAACACTACTAAAAGTAGTAACCAATTCTGATGAGGCTCTCGACTACCTATGACCACCTATAAATTATAGTTTTGCTAGACTGCTCTAAGGCATTTGATTCTGTTGATCATTCTATATATACATATATTGTATAAATATAAAATTAATTGACAGTTTTCTGTCAAACCGTACGAAGTTCTTGTTCTACTCCATCTTTTCTTCTGATATTCCTCAAGGATCAGTCCTTGGCCCACTCTTATTCAGCCTATATACATATAAATGACTTTCTGCATATTCTAAAAAACTCCTCTATTCATCAATATGCTAAAGACATTCAACTATACCTTAGCTGTTCAATCGAACTAATGGCGGATTGTATGTTTCACATTAATGAGGATCTGCAGCGAATGCACGATTGATCACTGGATAACAAACTGTTACTCAACCCATCAAAATCAATTTGTTTGGCTGTGTATACAGAGGATTTATCGAAAAATCTGACATCCCACCGGTGGTGATGCTCAGAAATATGAGGTTGGAATATGTTGATTGCGCATAAAGAACTTAGGCATTCAACTTAACTACTCACAGTTCAGCTGCTGTAACTATATTACTAAAATATTAGGAAAAGTATATTGCAGTCTGCGTCAGTTGTGGATTAGTTCTAGCTGTCTATCAACATCCCTTCGTAAAAAATTATCCCTAATGCTTGTTATGCCTCATTTTACATGTCGAAAAAAACTCTCAGCGGGAAATATGTCAAGCGCTTGTCAAGTGAATCGCTTCCACACCAAATCCAGAAAATATCTTTTCCGAAGGCATCTCTTAACATAGCCAAAGGAATCTTTGGAGATGCAGATCTCTTTTCTGAGTTTAGGCTTATTCGTTTTTTGTTGTGAAAAGATGACTCATATGCAACTGAAAGCGCAGCAGAAGTTTCAATCTTTTCCGAAGCGCTCTATTACCATAGCCAAAGGAATCGTTGCAGAAGCAGATCTCTTCTGAGTTTAGACTTATTCATAACCTATCTGTTTTTAGTTGTGAAAAGATGACTGATATGTATCTGAAAGTGCAGCAGAGCTTTAATTCTTAGTCAGTTGAAGTGTGCAGCTAATTGGAATCTTAGTAGTCAAGTGAAATGTGTGGTTATGCAAATATCTTAATAATATAATATAAAAAATATTGCTTTTATTTTTAGAAAAAACGTTCCCTTGTATTAATTAGTATAGATTTAAAATTAAATGGATGCATTGAGCATAAAACTGAAATTTTAAATAAAGCTTTTATCTTGATTCCTTCTGTATTTCCTATAAGCACTCCAAGAGTGCTCCACGAGTGCTTTCCAAGAATCTGGATGTAAGTACTTCCCTTTGCGGAAAAGCTCTCTTTAAAATGATATGACTGTTGGTTAACAACAGCCTGACTGTTAATCAATAATGTAATTGTTAATTTGCACAATGTTTTGTTAGTGTAAAATACCTGCAAAATAAAAAAATTAAATGTGTTCGTTTTTTTTATATATATATATAAATAAAACAAGCAATTTAATTGATATAATTGGGAAATTTCTGTTTCAATATACAAATTTGAGAATAAAAATTCAAAACTTTATACTTTAACAATATTCAAAAGCCCAAAACTGCAACAAGTTTTTTCATTTTGACCTTTTTTTTTATATATAAATATAGTCATGGAGACTAGTGATCCCAAGCACGAAGGCCAGGGCGGCATATTGTGCTAACCTGCTAGAAAACCTCTCACCAAAATCTTGCTATTCTCTTAATAAAGCGAATCATGTGTCGGTTAGGTAAGTTTTCAGCTCAACCGCAGATAAGAGGGTAGACCCAAGCGTGTCCAACCTGCTCCGGGAAAAGGCCGGACAAGCACAGAAAGTGGGTGGTTGGCTCAGGCTCTTTTTCCCGGCTGGACAGACACACAGGGATCTCAACACATCTCATCCTTGTTAGATGAGCGTGAAGCGAGTTGTGGCCGGTGATGATGCCAACCATAGTTCTACATTGTTTCCTTCCGAGCCCCAGGAGAAAATCAGGGAAATTCCTATTCGGACCACCAGGTTCACCCATCTCTGCTTTTGCATAATTCTGACTTACTTTCAGTCTGATTTTAAATTGTCTCATTCACATGCAGCACTAAAATCCTATTCTCATTTACTTATAATTAAATTACTGTCATTCAACTTTGGAATTATTAATATAAGGATTGGTTCAGAAAAAAGTCGACCACCTATCTCATCCTTTTTGCTATAGGTAAACAAAATTAGGAAACGCTGGTAAAATTGCATTTGAAAAAAAAACTGTGCACTTCTAATTGCAAGCCATTAACTTCAAAGTTTCTTATGTAGCGAAAATGGAAGTTAGCCAAGAAGAACGTCGCAAATTAATTCTTTCCACCCATATGTAAAATTCGAATATGTCTCAAAAAGGCTTAGCTAAAAAGTTGAAAATCCTAAAGACGACCATCCAAAATGTTCTCAGTAAATCAGGGAATCTTTTAGTCTGGAGAAAAAGTGCGGATCAGGAAGGAAATCAGATAGACCAAAAATTGGCGAAAGACGTGGTAGACAACCTTAAAAACGAAATTCCAACATGTCGTTGAGAGATATGGCTGGTAAGGCTGGAACGTCCGTCATCTGCTACGGTCCATCAAATTAAAAGAAGACAAGGTCTACGAAATTTCCACACTCAGATAACACCGAACTGAAAGCCAGAAAAGAATAAAGTTGAAAAAGCCCAGAAGCCGGACTTTGTACGAAAGTTTCCTAACGAATTTCAACTGCTGCATTATGGATGATGAAACTTAGTTGGACTTCAACCAGCTTTCTGGGCAGGAATTTTATGTGGCAACAAAGAAGGGTAACGTAGATCTCAAGTTTAAGAATTATCGGTGCACAAAATTTCCCGTTATATATTTAATTTGGAAAGCAATATTTACGTGCGGCCAGAAATCATCACCTTTCGTGATAACAGTCACAATCATCATTGATATGTACATACGTTAAAGAATGTCCTCAGAATCACCTTTTTCCATTCTTTAGAGAAAGCATGACGCATCAGCTTTCTTTTGGCCGGATTTAGCTACTATGACAGAAAAACGAGAGATTTCTATGTGACCCAATGTATACCCGTAATACACAAGGAAGCGAATCCTCTAAATTGTCCGGAAATAAGGCCAATCAAAATATATTTATTAGGCTAATATGAATAGATAATTAACAAAAAACACTCCTCTAACATAGACACTTTTAAGAGGCAGTATAAAAGAGCGTCTGATACGTTCAATACTGTCTCTGTATACAAAATTTAATGTAGAACGTAAAGCAAAAAGTTCACCAATCTTATAGCACGTAGTAATTACATCCTGTCGGTTGTGTATAATGCAGATTCTTAAGTAATAGTTTAATTAAAATTATTTTATAACAAACAAAAAAGGTTTTTTGTTTTTTTTATTTCATCTCGATTGAAAGAGGTCCTTATTTTGCTAATTTTCCATTGTATAGGTATTAGAAATGCAACAAAATTTACAAAATACAAACTCACTCACAATCACTTTATTTGATAATTTTATACAAATTCATGGTTGAAATTACTATTTTCATTCATATACAACGATTTCTAATGAGTTATTAAGATTTTTACTATTTTCATGGTTATTGCAAAATATTCTTCCGACAAGTTTGACTTGATTGATTTAACTATTGTAGAATAGTCATTATCAAAGCAAAACGTTGTTTAATTTAACTAGAATTGAAAAATTGTTAGTAAACAATTTTTTCTCTGAGTGTATTAAATCTTTATTACCTTTGTACCATAAAGTAGTAACATTTTTCAGTATCGGAGACAATATCTGGACAATTAAGATCTTTTTTTAATATATTAATAGGTATCGGAATAAAATGAGTAGTTTTTTTGGGCCATTGGCGTCACTAGGACTTTTTTCTGGGCTGGGCCAGGTCCCCCATCTTTCGTACATGGGTTTTAACAAACATTTGGTTTGCCAAGTACACCAGCTCATGAGTATTCCATGATATTGACTGACATTTTTTATGCATTGCTAGATTAAAAAAACCATAAAATTTCTAAAGTTACAGAGAGTAGAGCAAGTTATAAGTTATAGAGCGCACAAGAAACGAAGCTGTGTTTTTTTGTGTACTTTGTTCTAGAACTCCCATATACTGGAGAGAACAGATTGTTCTGTTGATTGCAGCGAACTATTTCTTCTCTTCGCTTCAGTCATAAATCTTCGATGAAAATGTATGAGGCGTTCTTTTGTCTATCTTTTGCTCTGCTATAATGTAAATTCTAGAACATCTTTTTAGTTGCACACAAAAATAATCTCATAAAAATAAAAATATTAAATAATTCAAAAATATGTCTTTGTCGAGGTTGCGATGTTAAGGTCAGAAGAACAATGAACAATTTTCAATTGTTTCCCATTCTTCATTATAATTCTTGTTGAATGCTATTGAGTACCCGAAGAGAGAAAACCATGGTTACATCGCTTATCAGTTAGTATAAGTCATCAGCATTCAATCAATTTTTGGATAACTAGTCAGTCAACATTCGGCAATCGGACGATATTTATTGCTTATCTAGACCAACGGAGCCGAGTATTTACGTAATGGTTTTAGTCGGACATTTATTGTGAAAATAGATTAATACATAATGTAATTGGCGAATTGCGTGAAAGTGCATTCTTTTCATTAATCCCAATAAACCCAAGCCACACTCATTTCCTACAGTCCACTCCAAACATCAAACGTGATTTAATTTGTTTTTAGGAAGTAGTGTTTATTTGAAAAATAAAATAAAATTTGCACGATTTAAAAGAAAAAGAAAAGAAAGTGGTGCCGTTTAATTAACAGAGACTTTTGTTTTCCATATGCTTCTCTCAGGTATTAGGGAAAATAAATTAGAATCCTCAAGTTCCATACACGAAACTGATATGATAGTGACGCCCTGCCTACTGTCCAGTATTTATTCCAAGTACCAGTACCAGGACTCATGCTTTAAATATTTTAAGTACAGGTACAAGTTCCGGTACTAGTACTTAAAATTTTTTAAGTACAAGTCCAGGTACTGGTACTTATAAGGTTCAAGAGCTTTCGAAAAGTCAAATCAGAAATTTTGAAAAATCTATAGCCAGTTAAATAACTGGATGAGGTTTCCATTTTGGAAATTGTTCACACAGTATTTGAGTTTGCTTTTAGCAAAACAAATGTCACATCAGATAATGATTGCCTTTGTGTAGCATTTACAAGACCTGCAAATGAAAATCAAGGCTGTGCGGAGGAAGAGAGATTAAAATAATCCTTCAGCTAAAGTAAGATTTCTTGAGGCACTGTCGAGATGAACATAACCTCTATTATTAGAAAGCGTCTTTAAATAATTTACAAGAGCTGAAGTACTTCGCGTTATGGCGGTATTTGTAATAAGTGCGTTGAGTACCAGTCTCAGGACTTCCACTTGAGAATTTTTTGAGGTCTGAAATTAGATACACTTTTTAGATCAATTATTTACGTATTTATTAAGCACTAATAAAATGATAGTTGAAGTAGTGAAGTAGTAGTTTAGTTTACTGTTTTTTTTTCTGAAAACTTATTTAGCACTTGTTGCACTGTTAGTTTGTTTTTAATTATTTTATTTTCACTGTTTATGAGTGCCATGTTCGAAAACCTCTCCTGAAGCAGTTGCTCTTAACCAAGTTTTAAATCGATGGAAAAACTCTGTTTACAGCCGGCCGAGCTGACAGGGAGACCCAGAGCTGCTTGCAGCTACTTGTATTAATTTGCGCAGAAGTCTTTATTAATTTCTGTTTTCTGTCTTTCCAAATTTCCGACAATGCTCTTGTTTTGGAACATATTATTTATTATTTTTGTTTCAGCCTGTAAGGTGGAAATGTCTACATTAAAAACATTTTTATAATTTACTACAAATGTCTCTCCATGTTTGAGGTCGAACTTTACAAATGAGTTAACTGAATGTGCCAAATGTAGATTTTCAAACCAATTTTTGAAGTTAGTGATAACGATGTCCTCATACTTGGTTGTAAATATGTATGTTCCAATATTCGAATGGTTTTGTATCTGATGGAAAGTCTACTAAACTACGTTTACCTAGAGTGGATTCAACCCTTCTGCTTTTCAAGACTCGAGTAGGTTCTAGACAAATTTAATGTTTTTCTATGTCTAGAGTGCTAATATAGTTTTATTTCATAATGTAACGTAATAAGAATATTATTGAGGTTTTTAATTGCGCAGTAAATATTTCTTCCTTATAAAGATAATAATCAGCCTTATTACTGAATCCGTGGGGATTAGACTCGAATGAGCTTAAAAAAATTTTTTTCCAGGAAATTAAACAAAGCTTTATGAAATTTGCAAAATTTCATTGATATCAAAGGTTATCAATTAAAGTTGTCAAAATAGTTCTGCATGATTTCTCCTACGGATCACGCCTTTGTCAAAATTCAGTGGAATCACAGCAATCTCAGAATAGTTTTTAAAAATTTTAAAAAGATTTTAATATGTTTTCTTGAAGAAAAGAACTCGCTAAAGCCCTTTCGATTCCGACCGGAACGAAATCAATTTAATTAGGCCTAAGATTGTACGAGTTATCGAATGTTTTTTGGAATTTGGGAAATAATTTCCTTGGGGTCCAGGCCGCATTCCGGATTCCGGGCGAGGGGGGAACCCTGGCCCCTAGCTAGATACGCCAATGTTTAGGCCTGAACTGCAATAACTTCTGAAATAATTGTTTTAATGAAATACCTACTACAGATATTTTTAGAATGGGCACATGTCGGGCCATTTCTTATTAATATTGACAGATGATTGTGGGACAAATATTCTCCAAAATTTCATAAAATTTAAATTTTACAAATCCATAGATTTCTGTTAAGTTATTCTAGTAATATAGCAATTTAGGTAACACGTGTGTGTGTTTTAGACTGTCTGACTGGATCCAAAACCATTTTTCTCGTATAAATGGTTAAGGAATTTGCAAGTGTACCAAACTTAGCTTAAAATGAAAAATCTAGAACTAAAAATGTTTTTGTTTTGTTGTAAATTATCCATGCTTTCACCTCTTAAAATAATTACTATTATTTTTGAGACACTGTATACATAAACCTAGTCTAACGGCTATAGATTTGAAAAAAAAAAAATCAAAAAAGAATACCAACAAAATTATACCTATAAAATGCATCAAATATGGATACAATGGGAATAAAGGACGTTTTTTAAATATCTTAATTGTTTGTATACGTATGCAATAAATTATTATGTTAAAATAATCATATTTATTACATTTTAGCTCCATTTCTCTTAAGCATATATTTTTCCTTTATTAAAATTGTCTACTGGTCAAAACCGTCTACAGTCAGCTGTCTCAAGACAACCGTCATCCTCTCCTTTGCCTCCCAATAATAAAATTGAATCAAAATATGTTCCCAAGTATAAATTCGATTTGAGAAAAGCTAGAAGCAGAGTGTACAAAAACAAGGTATGCTACCCCAAATATTTCCATGGTATGTTCATGGAAAATCCTATTAGGATATATAAATTGTCCCTGGGAATTTCCGTCTGGTCCCAATTAACAATTCAGGACATCCCTGGGAGTGACGAATGTTCGTGGTTCGGATGTCCCTGGTAGATTTCATGCACTTCTCATAGGATTTCCTGTGAATCCACTTATGCACAGTTAACGCATTCAATAATGTAAAATTCCAGCTGCAAACGTACTTAGGACATATTACAGATATCTTAGTTTGTTTTCAGGCGGAAGAGTATCTGAAGATTTTTTTGAGGTATTCTGGGATAATGGAACTTTTTGGATGGCCAGGCATTTTGGCAAAAAAAAATGGCTGGACGGTATATGCCAGAGATTTATGCATTTGAACAAAACAAACACACAATTTTGAACATCTGCCAATGGAATTCCTACGATAAAATCACTAAAAAATCACATTCCAAAAAGGTACAATCAACAAACTTTGTCAAAACGTGAAGAAATTGTAGAAGCGAATAGAATTTTAATATATTTAGCTTCATGCATGTAACTGGCTTAAATGACGCGGTTTTCATGGCTTCTTTCAAGACATATTTTGTTGTTCTGTTTTTGGTCTCCAGAAAGGATACACTTCAACACACCAAGCGACAAATTAGCGCTTTCACCAGATCACAACGCAAACCGTAAGAATCAGAGAACCTACCGAAATAAATTCTGGAAGGGGGAAAAACGAGGTTCCCATGTTTGTCACAAAATTGTCCTGCACATCCTGTATGTGTTTGACTATATAAAATAAGTAAAAAAACGAGTTTTCAAACAAAACTTGAGGCCAAGCCGCATGAAAAAGTAGAAAATAAACTTCTGTGTGAACAGAGGTGGACTCAGATTTTTTGATTGGGACATTTCTCTTGAATATTCTTTTTCTTCATGAATCAAAATCACTTTTTACCTCTGATTGATCATTCTGAAATATATCGGTGATTGTCAGCGAATAAAATCTGAGTCCACCTCTGTGTGTGAAGAAAAGTTTATTTTCTACTTTTTCATGCGGCTTGGCCTCAGTTTTGTATGAAAACTCGTTTTTTACTTATTTTATTTTCTGACTTTTTCACGTTACTTAAATTGGAAAATTCTGAATTTTTCCTGAAACAGATTTATCAGTAATCATATCGATGAAAATTTTTCCGATGATTTTCCTGCTTTTCCGGCTTTTCCATGGAGTTTTCCACACAAGCAGCTTTATGTAACTCATTTCGCTCTACAACTTTGTCTTAGGTTGCAAAACGCGCCTTGGTCGGAAAAACTCCGGAAAAGCGTTTTACATGAATTTTCCTCGATTTTGTCTGCAAGTTTTCACCATTGTCGGAGGGAAAGTAATGATGCCAGTTGATAGGGAACTTGATCCTGCATAATTTAGAAAACTTTTCTACCGGAAAATTTGCCGGAAAAGTCGGAAAATTCCGGAAATTTTTTTTCGGAAAAATCGGAAAACTCTGCATTTTTCCTGAAACGGATTTATCACTAATCAAATTTGCACCAAATTTTCAAATGATATTTCCCGATTTTCCGAGTTTTCCATGGAAATTCCCGGTTCAAATTTTGGTAGATTCAATTATCACGGGACATGAACCTGTGTGCCAAATTTCAACTCGCTGTGATGACGAAAAGTGGGTCTACGAGAGTGTCGAAAATAGTAAAAAAGAAATATAGAGACAGACAAATTCGTGAACGAGTTAAAGGGAAGGGCTGGCCTCAAAAATACTGAGAATGTTCCCATATAGAGTAGTTGTGGGATATCCTAGGGAATAAGTTATGGAAAATTTTTGATAACTCCTAGAAATAATCTGAACACTTCCTGTTTATACCGGGAAATTTATGGGATAGAAATAAGCTGAACACTTCTTGTGTATACCGGGAAATTTATGGGATCTGTAGGAAAAGAATGGGATGTCCCTGGGTAATTTTGTGCTGTATGGGACATATGAAAACATATTCCACCATATTAAAACAGAAGGTGTAGTGTTGTTATTGTTTATGACGATTTTTGGACCCACTCGTGTATATATAATTGTTTTTGTAATATGTTTTGTTGCTTTCCATTAGGAAATTGATATAAATTACGTCACTACAACATTGGTTATCGTATGAATTGAATGGTGTTCTAGCAGTGTTTCGTGGTCAACTCTGCGACCTCTTTCTTCTTACTTTTTATCTCAAAAAAAAAAAAAAACTCGTTTGTAGTAATGCTTGGCTTACTGCTGTACTGCTGCAGCTACTGTTATCCAGTCTTCCAAAATTAAACCCTTTCTATCGCAGACAATAATCTCTATGGGTTTGCATTTTGTGGTGCTTTTACTTTATTCTTAATGTTATGTTGGTGTTTTTCAGTGCTTTAACTATCCTTTTGTCTTAGATTGTATATTGAAGCATCCAAGTTTCAGAATAAGCAATAAGTTTTTCTTAAACAATATTCAGATCTGCCTTCTTATTTTCCTTCTGTGCAAAGGAGTGAGATGCTCACAAGAGTAGTTTTCTTAGCACAAACTTTTGTCACGTTGCTTAATGCAAAACTTGTCTGAAAGTTTTTTTGAAAATGCTTACTTTATCATTTCTGATATCTTTTTCAGCACTCAGTCTATAGAGTTATTTCGTAAAATTTATTCAATCTTTTCCATATTTTTGTCGTTTCTTTTTTTTTTATGTACAAAGTCGTCTGACATGTTCATTATCTTCGTAATTCTAGCTAAACGTGCATGTGACGTACACATATAGATTAAATCTGTCCAGCAAGTCTTGGTGAGCATATACATGTGAAAAACTATTCACTACAAATTTTATGCTCGCAACTCTTGATCTTATCATTTTTTTTCAATACAGATGGAAAAAGACAACCTTGTAGCGATTGTTTATGATTTATGATTATTTTTCTATGTTCGTACAACGGAAAATCGTTAGTCCATGTCCACATGACCACGAACTACGCTTGAGAAGAATTTAGACGTTACCCTATTTTCATACTCATGCATTCATTTTGGATTTTTATTTTTAAGCTAATATAAATTTATAAAAGTGGCCTTACTCAATTAAATTTAGGTATTCCACTCTGGGCATTATCAGTGATTAGTTTGGTGTACCAGAGGAGATACCTTAGGGTGTAGATTATGAGCTGGGATAATTATCAGATTAACTGCAATAGTAATAAGTAACTTAGGTTGCTACGTACGAACCCAAAATATATACTCCTCAGTTTGTCAGTAGAATGCCTTGACAGTTGTTGGCGCACATGAGTCCAGATCTATATGGATTCATAAGCAAAATGTTATTCATATTACACCAGAAAGTCTACAATCATTTCACCATTCATCATTATGTATTAATTAAAATTTAGATGTATTGGAGTAGTTATGCTCTTGTAATGCCTTTGACGGAAGATTATCAGACTATCTTTGTGGCTGGTCCAAGTTTTTGTCTAATAACCTGACCAAAGAGAATAATTCCTGCTCTCTTGGTGGTAATGAACTTGAACTTGGAAATACATATCCTTCTGGTTACAGGTAGCTGCAAAAGGAGTTAGTTATGTGCAGAGCTGCTAAGTTAGGATACAAGCAAGGGAAAGGGCGTATACATGCTTCGTGCTGAAATAACACAGCTATTCTGAGCGCTGATGATTGTGCGTGTTCATAGTGAAACCTGCAAGTATACGACCTAGTAGTCTTGACTTGGAATTAGTACTTTGGTAAGCTATAAGATTACTGGCTGCAGTCTCAAGCCTCTCCTAACTTGAAGGGCGGATCATACGCTTTTCGTGGTCCACGGCCGTCACTTATGTGCTAATATGATTAAACCCGAACGGAGTAATCAGTCTCGTATAAGGATCAGCATGAAAATCCACTGGGAGTACCCATGGTCTTATGATCATAGACTATGAAGCCATACCAATTGGGTAGCCGACATTGCTAACTTGGTACCACGGAGTTGAGGAGCCCCGGATAGTGCTACTATAGTATTGCTATTCGCCTCAACACGGAGAAGCGCTGTAGATGGGAGCATCGTCGTAGTTGTGGTGGCCCATATGCGGGCAGAGAGGGATTGTCTGTGGCTGCATGACATGATGGTTTTTTATTAATGTATGGTTAATAATTGGCTTTCGGCGTGGAGATGCGCTAAATCAACCGGGTTCCGTGACCCACAGATCGGTAGAGATTTTAGATGGGTCTCGCTTCGACCAGTAAGTCCAATGTCAACCATGCACTGACATAAAGTAGTACTCATCGACAGAATATTACATTATACTCTGCCTCATGAGGGCGCAGTTTGTCCCCTAAATATACTAATCCGTGAGATTAAGGCTAACAGCTAGGTGCTCACACGTTAAACTCCCAACCGATTCTTCTGGTTCCAAAAAATCCTAATGGTCACCCTGACCGTGCCCTCGTAATAATAATATCAAATCGGTTTAAAAGCAGAAATCACTAAATCCAAAAGTATAGTTGTAAGACTCACTAAGTCAACTTAGGGATTTCTGGTTTTATTATTATATAGACTGAATTTTTCTATAATACCGTGAGCATAAATCGGAGTTATATTATCGAGATCTGCCTGAATGGATTATGACCACATTGATTCAGACCTTTAGAATGAAAGCCATGGGCATGTAGATATACAAGTTGATTACAATTACTAAACAAGATACATAGTGGTATACAATTTTTAGTTAACTTGATATAAATTTCAGCTTTGAGACCTGCTTAAGCATAATTTAATGTATCCAGAACAAGGTATCCCTTCTGTTGGTTCCTGGTCACATAGGGTTCATCAGGAATGAAATGGCTGACCTTTTAGCTAGGGCTGGTGCTGATTCTCCGTTCCTCGGACCGTAACCCGCCGTAGGCGTTGCCACCTCGAGAATCGGGTCTCTGATCAAAGCGGAAAGTATTAGCAGAGATAGGCAAACCTGAATACTTGCAGGTGTACAAAATTGTTTCTTAATGGGCCCAATGGGAATATCTCCGATTTTCTCATGGGGCTCGGAAGGAAACAATGTAGAACTGTGGTTGGCTTTATCACCGGGCACAGCTCACTTCACGCACATCTAACAAGGATGAGAGTTGTTGACAGCCCTGAGTGTCTGTCCTGCCTGGAGGGAGAGCCACACACAACCGAACACTTTTTGTGTGTGTGTCCGGCCTTCGCCCGGTGCAGGCTGGATACTCTAGGGTATGCCCTTCTATCTGTGGATGAGCTGAAAACCCTGCCTCATCAAGACCTAATGCGCTTCATTAAGAAGACAGGAAGCTTTTGGTGAATGGCCTTCTAGCAGGACCACACAATGGGCCGCTATGGCCTACGTGCTTGGGATAGGGTCTCCTGTCCCCTTGCTTAAAAAAAAGCCAGGCCAATATTCATTGGAATCAAAACTTTTTCATAAGTGTTGAAATGCATACACGCGCGGCTTTCACTAAATTTCTGTTTTATTCATCCATATATCTCCTACAAACTCTATACAAATCTAAATTGCTGAGTTTTGTTTTTACTGTAATTTATACGCATTCATACTGAAGTAAAAATTAAATTGTCAATTACGCAGAACCTTCTCCTCGCTACCCTAAACTTAGTTAAATATTCTGTTAATAATATTCACAATTTGTCTGTATTCATAGCGTTTTTGTAGAAAATTTTATTCATATTTATTCTTAGTTTATGTATGTAGATATATATATGTATGCAAGTATAATAACCTCCATGAAATTTGCTTGGAAATTACTTGACTTGAAACTATTTCTGGTATTTCGTTAGTAAGAGAAATGGTATGCTAATGAGATAAAATTAAATTCAACAGTTAATCATTCTTATGAAGTACAATATTAGAGTAGTAGAGAAAACTATTCGCATACTACATTTGAGTTATTAACTTTCATACATTTTCCTTTCTAATTTGAATGATTAAGCAAAATTTTATATATATAGGTATACACCAAGTTCTTTGATACGCAAAATTGTAACCGGAAATTATACAAATTAGTGGCACGCACAGAAATTTTGAATTCTAAATAAAGGTAGGAGGAATTATGGATTAAATTTCGGACTTATAAGAAAGAAACGTAAAATGTCTTCTTTCGAAATCCCTATATAGGTGATATTCGCTTACCGCCTATAGTCTCTAAATTATCACTGATGGGAAAAAATTATCTTTGAATCCTTTCGTTTGTAATGTTTCGTTTCAACTAAAATTTTATTAATGTTAATGTTTAAAAGTATGGGGCGACTAGGCCTCTAGGACCATTCGGGCACCGCGACCAGAGTAGATCGGTTGTGCCTCCCCTATGGTGGCTAGGCAAAATCGAGCTTTTGAACGAGCTCGATTATTGGCCTTGGGGTTAGATTGCAAGCCTTATTTGGAGAGAAGTGCTTCTCCAGAGTAGATCGGTTGTGCCTTCCCCTATGGTGGCTAGGCAAAATCGAGCTTTTGAATGAGCTCGATTATTGGCCTTGGGGTTAGATTGCAAGCCTTATTTGGAGAGAAGTGCTTCTCCAGTGATTTGCAACCTAAAATCGGCAAGCGCTGAACACACACATACTCGTATAATATGCATCGAGGTTTCATCTTCCTCTTCGCACAGTCGACACATTTCACTGTCGGATTTCCCTATCTTCTTCAAAAAATGACGGAAAGGGCAATGACCAGTGACTGCATTAGCAAACAGTCCGAGCGACTATCTGCTAAGTCCAATAACTTGATTCGTCTGGAGAAGATAGGGGTTGAAGAATTTCTTCGCAGTTGCATGTTTTCCCACTTGTGTCGTTTCCTGGCTTTTTTTGGTAGGCCAAATGTTTGGTAGACACCACTATTTGGACAGTCGGCTCTTGCTTTAGCGAGTTTGTTCGCTTTTCATTAACATTACCTTCCATTCCTTCTTGTCCAGTAACCCAAACCAGGGTTCCTTGGTTGTACCTAAACAGTAGTTGGAGTTTCGAGTAGCAGCTCCAGACTAGTTTCGACTCAAAGAGAGAAAAGAGCTAGAAGCGCAGCTTGGCTGACTGAACAGATATAGATGTTGGAGCTATAGCCTTTGTTTAGGCTTTCTCCTGAGCTCCAACCTCTATAGCATAGACCTGAAAAATGGAAGGTGAAGCACCAAGCGGAATGGATAGTTCCAATTTTGGAGCGACCACTCCTGCGCCTGTTTTGACATGGGCCCGTCGCGGGAACTGGTGCTCTCCGTCTAGTATTTGGCTTCTTTCATTAATGGTTACCTAATAGCCTCTTTCGAAGGAAAGTTTTTTGGCCATAGTGTCTGTTGGAGCATCTAAGTCGTTAATGGTGACCTGCTCGAAGATATTGAGATGCCTCACATTGAAGGAAGTGCGATCGTCTGCCGTTTTCTTTTGAAGAATACTAGCCACTACTTCCCTCTAAATAAAGGGGTAGAGTGGTTCAAGCCAAGAATGGCTTCAAGTGCTCATTGAGGACACAATGTGCCATCCTGGGCAACTTATCAAGGGTTGTCTTGGTGGTTACCTGCAACGTTTTAGGCCACCAGACGTTTGCCTCGTAACAAAGTAATGGTCTGATTATGCCCTGGAAAATCCATAAGGTCATTTTGGGGCTCAGACCACACTTTTTCTCGAAGAGCATTGCATTGCTTCATTGGTAAAATATAAATGTCCATTTTCCCAATGAAACAATGTAATCTGGAGGAAATTTTGAACCGTTTTTGCTTAGTCTGTATCCGGAGAGTTCGGATCCAGATCCGTATAGTTCGGATCCAGATACTAGGATTCAGATTATCCGGATACCCGAATTTGAGGAATCGGATTATGGAATCGCAAATTGTCTGGATACTTTCAGCTCTAGCCGCCATCTCTGCTTAAAAGTTGGTAGTTAAAAGGACGAGTGGCTTTTATTTTTATGTGTGTGTATGAAATTTTGTTAACTGAAAAAAAAAAATTATCTCATGAGCCGAGTTTCCTGGTTAGAAGTGTGTGAACTACAATCGCTTTAAAAACCTTCAACCTTCATTGATCGTCACATCAAGCGCAACAAAATTAGGTATAACTTAACTTGTAACTAATGATAAAAAAAAATTAAATTGAAATATATTGACCATATCCCAGATTAGGAGTTCTTGCAATCTCAAAAAATAATTCGACAACCTCTCTTACTGATCTTACTTTGGACAATGCTTTTTGCAAGATTTTTCTCTCTCTTCTTTCTATATCTCTAACTTCCCTCTCCATGAATATATTGACTTTACAAATTCTATTATAAAAGTTTAAGAAATTAATGATTTTTTTAATTTGTAGATGGAACTTTACCTTCCGGAATTTCCTATCGAATCTCTGTGATGATTGAAAGTTTTTTCTTGAAATGCTTGGTTTATCCAAATGAGGAAAACAATCTCTAAGCTTTAAATTTGAGTAGCCAGTTAAATAATAACCTACTTTCAATTTTAAAAATTATCATTATAATTATAAGTTGAAGTATTTTGAAGTTATAGGGTGATTCTGATTACTATTTTAAAGTTGAATACTGCAAATCTTTATTTATTTATTTATTTAAGAAATTCATGCGATAGTAAACAGATAAATCCACTTACTTACTACCGTTAAACAAATGGAAACTATAAGTAAAAAATAAAAATATAAAAAAAGGAAGAAGAATACAAAATTTATACAAAAAAAAAAATTCAAATTAAAAACGAAAAAGCAAAAATTTAAATCCATTAATTACTAAAAAAAAAAAACGAAAAACGAAACAACAATATCAGATCAAAAATAGATAATAGAAACAAAGAATAAGAAATAAGATAACAAATAAAGATAATAAGGATATCTTAAAAAGTATAATAATAAAAAAGCAAAAAAAAAAGAAAAGTAAAATAAAATAAAATAAAAATGCAAAATAACAAATAAGCATGAAGGCAAGGAGGAAGAAAGCAGAAAAATAAAGGTGAACTAGATCTAGCTAACGTAAAATGGAAAAACTATGCAAATGTTTTATTACGACTAAGAGGTTGCGTTTAAAAACCGTAAAGCTGTCACTAAGTATATCTGTATCATTATATAAGACATTGTGGGCCTTTTGAATCTTAACCAAAGGAGATTTGAAGCGCAAGTTAGTCCGGGGAGCATCGATATGAAAAGTAGGTGGCTCGCGGGTGAGGCGACTAGGAAAGCTGATTTTTAAGAGAGATGTCAATAGAACCATGTAAAATTTTAAACAGGAACATTTCGTCAAGATAGGAACGACGTGCTTCTAATGATAACATGGAGTATCTGACCACTCTGTGATCATAATCAACATATGAGCCTGTAATTTTAAAAAGCAAGTACCTAGTAAATCTACGTTGAATACTCTCTATTTTGTTTCTGTACGTCGTATAGAAAGGGTTCCAGATTGGAGAAGCGTACTCCAGTATAGATCTAACCAGGGTATTATACATAGTAATGTGCGAATAAAGCTGTTTAAATGGCCTAGCGCACCTTAACAGAAACCCCAAGGTTTTAAAAGCCTTGTTGGTAATATGATTAATATGCGAGTCGAAGAGAAGTTTGCTATCAAATTGTACTCCTAAATCATTGATTTCTGATACGCGCATGATAGAGACGGTGTCCAACCTATAGTCCCAGTACAACGTGGTTTGCTTTATTGAGAAGGACATGCATTTGCATTTATCCACATTTAGGGATAGTTGATTTTTATTACACCAAGAGAGCAGTTTCTGGATGTCATTTTGTAGGTATTGGCAATCGGATGGATCATTTATAACTCGATAAATTTTTGGTGTCATCAGCATATATTAAGGAAGCAGAGGATAACTCATTAGGGAGATCATTAATATATAATAAGAAGAGAAGTGGGCCAAGAATCGAGCCTTGAGGTACATCCGAGGTTTGCATATATGAATTTGACGAAAATCCGTTAATTACAACCGTTAGATGATGGTTCGAGGGATATGACTCAAACCAAAGGCTACTGTTAGAATCAAAGCCCAATCTCGTTATCTTATCTATGACTACTTGGTGATTTATTCTATCAAATGCCTTAGATATATCCGCATAGAAAACATCCAGCTCTTTAGCTTCGTCAAGAGCCAGAACAACAGAGTCGGTGAATATCGATAAATTAGTTACCGTATATCGGCCTGGTAGGAAGCCATGTTGTTGAGGGCAGATGTAGGGTTTTAGTTGCTGTATTAGAGCATTATAAACGATTCTTTCAAGGATCAAGGCTAGAGCATTCGAAGTAGAAATGGGGCGGTAATTCTTTACCAGCCCTTTACCCCCTGTTTTGAAAACAGGATGAACAAAATGATCCTTAAGAACATCAGGAACAGTACGGCTGGAAACAGATGAATTGATTAACATGGATATAGGACGTGATAGGACCAGAGAGCAGTTTTTATAAAATATCTTGGGAATACCGTCTGGACCCGCATTTTTATTTTGGTCCAACGATGCAAGAATTATTTCAACATCACTATTACGTATCAGGGGAATATGTGTAGAGCTGTTATATTGGATTTCATCGGATGTAGGCGGGATTGTTGAGCTCTGCTGAACATTGAATGTAGTTTGAAAGTAAGTTGCAAATAAGTTACAAATACTTTCAGGTTTATCAGCAGACGCTCCATCGTAATGCATTTCCCTATAGGATAGGGACCAGAGAGCTTCATGTTTTTAGCATAAGACCAAAAAGCCTTAGAGTTAGAGGATATGCAGTTTTCAGTGTCTAAAACATATTTATCATAACACTCTCTTATTTTACTTTTTACATTACTGCGCAAGAATCTAAAAGTTGTATAGTCTTCAGGGTGATTTAGCTCCTATACAACTTTCAATCCTACCGTATGCTTAATAATTTTTTTGTTCTTATGCACACATTTTTCACTCATTTAATTTTATTTTAATTCAAAAGTAAATGAATCAATCCACTTTACACAAAACAAAATTATGCCTGAATAAAAAAAAAACTCGCTACGAATAAAATCTTCTAATTACATCGAAAAATATTTAAATATTAAAAAAAAACAAAAATATTTATATAAACATAATTTTCATTTTATACTTTCGTATAGGGCAGAAAACAAAAATGTCTGCACTAAAACTTCGTGTAAATATGGAAAAACACAAAAATGTGTTTAGTGATGAATTTGTTTGAAATGTGTACTTAATAATAAATAAAATAATAAATTTAGTTTATAAGTGTTAAATATATAAAAAAAAAATTAGAGTCAGTTTCAAAATTTTACATCCTTTCTGGCGAAGAGAGAAAGAATCAAATATCCTGATTAAAATGCAGAAGGAAAATAACGTTCCAGCTGAACATCATCAATATGTCGGACCCTATCGACTGGAGAAAACTCTTGGCAAAGGTCAAACAGGTAATTAACATTGACGCAATTTACATAGTTCTCATTTTTTTTTTATATTAACTTTAAAAGCAATATTGTCCTCTGCTGGGCTTTTGATGTTGCACTCTTTCTATTTTTAACTCAAATGCTTATTACCATATTTTTTATAGGTTTACGTATCTATATACCTACTCTTAATCTATAGTTGGATTTTTAATGAAGGTTTTCTTTTGTTTCCCTCCTCCTCAAACGATATATGTAGTGAAAGTGAAAGGCCTTGAGATCAATTAATTAAGTGAATCTATTCAAGGAAAATTGAATGCAAGAGAATGTTAAGAACATACTGAAAAAATTGTATGTATGTATAGTAAAATATTTTATAGGTTTTGTAATTAGTAAAGTAAATGGGAGTAGGGGGGATATAATTTTCAATGAAAATCTTTATTATAGTACCCTCTGCTTTATATGTGAGAGTAAGTCATTGCTTCCACGATATGTTTCCTATATGGTAAGGTGTCCTAAAAATGCCCCAGCTCAGACTTAGCGACCACTTCTGGCTGCTGGGAATTATGGTAGAGAATCCTTTTGCAAATTAGGAAATCGCATTAGGAAATATTAGTCGGTAGCCAATTACTGATAGCATCTAAAACAGGTCTTCTAGTATACTGTCCAAAATTGTAGGGATATAAATAGTTATTTCATTCTGATGGCATTTCTGCAGATGATGGAACATTGTCTCCTCCAATCCCGATGATACCCAGACATGTGGTTCTTTGAATTTTGGATATAGTTTCTTAAGGAGAGCAGTCTTTCTATGAGAACCCTAACAGATTATAATAACATAAGTAAGTATGGACCTTATTATAGAGTGGTACATTTAACGTACAATATGGGTATATGCCTAATTTTTTTTTCTAAACATTTTAGCGTAAAACCACACGTGAACCTTTTATTATAATTACATTATAAATGGGGTGGAGCCGTAGCTCTGACCTCTAAGCACTACGTCCTAAAAGATCTTTTGTGCTATGCCCCTGCCGTGTTAGGTCTAGTTCACGCTCGCCCATTTTAGGAAGGTTATTACCACATTAAGATCAGTTTTCCGGACATCTGATGAGGTTATTATTATTATTATTAATTACGGGGGATGCAGACAGGGTTTCTGCCTCTCATCTTTTCAGTGCGACCTATTGTGACATTACCCCTGGATGCCCTAGGGCGCCCATTCGAACTTAAGGTCTTTGATGAGGCTTATAATATTCTTTAGGGCCATTTTTTCGACATCCTCTGGCAGTGGAAATGCCTTACCTAGATGTCTTAGCCTTATGCGGCACAGAGCTTCGCAGTCACATAGGACATGTTCAGCAGATTCGTCGTCTTCCATACAGAATCGACAGGTCTCATCATTGACCTTACCCATCTTCTTAAGAAGGTATCTAAGTGGGCAGTGCCCCGTAAGTAGGCCCGTAATGAGCCTTAGTTCTTTCCTGCTGAGTGTGAGGAATTCTTTTGTCCTCTGTTGCGAGTACTTTATAAATTGCTTCGCTTGTCTCAGCCCCGGGGTATTTTCCCAGTATTCCTTCTTAGTTCTGTCCTCCCACAGCCTGATCTGAGCTGAGAGGTGACTTTTTGGGTGTCCAAAGATAGGCTCAGGGTCAATAAACGGAGATTTGGCTCCTTCCTTTGCAAGGCGGTCCGCAATCTCGTTTGCCATAATGCCTTCATGTCCTGGTACCCAGATCAGTGTCATCCTATTTGTCTCGGCCAGTTGCTTTCAGACAGTAAGACAGTCCCAAACCAGCTTTGACTCAAAGCTAAACGAGTTTAATGCTTTAAGTGCTGCTTGGCTGTCTGATATTATGTATATTTTTGCTCCAGGCATATTTTTATTGATTATTTCGCGAGCGCAGAGTTCTATGGCGTGTATTTCTGCTTGAAAAATGGTTGGTGAGGCCCCAGTCCCTTTGCGATATGGCACCTTGGCCCATATATGCCCACGCCTGCTTTACCTTCCATTTTGGATCCATCCGTGTACTATTTAAGAGATCCTTTTTCAAAGGGTAGGTCCCCAGTATGACACTGTTGACGGTTCCCCACGATCACCTTATATGGTGTTTCAAAGTTCTGGCGTTTCGGCATAACGTCTGAAATTGGGTTAGCCATCGGGTCCTCTATGAAATCCTGGAGGACTTTCAGGTGGCCAACCAGATTATTTGTACGTAGGAGGTTTGCCCTTTGTAGCCTAATTGCACTAAGTATGGCCTGCTCCCTAACATGCAAATGTACGCATGGCACCGGTTAATCCTAGACATGCAAGCCGTTGTAGTTTTTGCCAACTAGCTTGAGCTGTCTTTTGTTTTGTTTTTGGCCACCAAACGAATGAGGCGTATGTGACCATGGGTCTTATAGTAGATGTGTATGACCACAGAGTCATTTTTGGTTTAAGACCCCAAGTTTTGCCAAAAAGCCTGCGGCATGTACATGTTGCCACTGTAGCTTTATCCAGTATTCTTTTTAAGTGAGAGTTCCAGGTTAGTCTGTTATCCAGGGTAATACCTAGATATTTGACTTCCTTTGGTAGAGCTTCCTTTTTCTCGTGAAGGGAACAACTGTTGTCTTACCAGGATTTGCTCGAAGTCCCATTATTTGGCACCAGTTGCAAACTATGTTTAGGGCATTTTGCAATAAATCAGAGATTGTCTGATCATGTTTGCCCCAAATTGTAATGACCAGGTCATCCGCATATCCCTGATTGTCATAGCCGGAGTTTGTTAGCTTCTGTAGGAGATCATCTACAACCAGGGACCATAGTAGAGGGGACAGTACCCCACCTTGGGGACATCCCTTGGCAGCCACTACTTTAATAGAGTCCTCCCCCAGGTTAGCTGTGATTCTCCGACTTTCAAGCATAGCTTTTATCCATTTTATCAAGGAAGATGAGGTTACGAAACCCTTACAGAAATATTGGAGTTTTTGGAAGCAATTCCTGAAAATTCTACCTCTTTCGTTGCAAAATCAGCAGTTGTCGTTTGTGGTCTTGCACATTTTCTTAATTACACATGTAACCAAGTGGACAATGACCAATCATTGTGCTAATGAATATCCTGATCTGGTGCTTACCAGAGTCGATAAATTTTTAAAGTCTTTTTGCATGAGAATTTAATTAACTTCTCGTGCCTTAGTCCAGCAAAGTTTTGCCATTGTATCTGGTAAGCTTTTTCTATTTTGGATATTATTTTTTCTACTAAGCACCTGTTTGCAAAAGGGTTCGGGTCTGGTAAATGAAGGTTTTGCTCCTTCCCTCGCTAAGTACTCAACATTCTCATTACCTTCATGCCACTGTGTTCTGATACCTATCTAAGGGTTATTTTATTATCCCGTGACAACAAATCTAGGACATCCCTACAACCCCAAACTAACTTCGAAATGAAGGCATTGCAGTTAATTGCCTTTATTGTGGCTTGGCTATCGGAACTTACATATATATTTGCGTGCTGATAGCCTCTGTATATGTGACATGAATTTCTCCTTGAAAAACAGTTTGGTAGGCGCTGTGTAGACCTTTCAATGCGTTCCTTTTTAGTACCCGAATTGAATTTAGATTTTAGTATATAATATCTAGATATCTCGCTTGAGTAAAAGATACAGTTACCCTTCTCCGTGTGACTAAAAATTGTCTTCGCATAATTTACTGAGCGACTCACCAACTTATGAAGTCTTCGAAAAGTTGATAAGTATTTTAAACTCTTTGGTTGAATTATTCTTTCCAGTATCGTACGACATCAATTTAAGGCACTATCGTAACTCAATCGCCATACAGTATGATCAGAACAACGTGGATAACTATTAAGCAGAACATCGGAGATAGAAGTCTCCTCCTTAAAACCTCACCATATTACAGTTTAATCAAGTTGCAGATTTCGGTTTCCATCTTTATAGTCTTCAAGTAATTACTTTTAACTCGAGGAAGGCATCCAGAGTATATTCCTTATACTTAAGGCAAAATCAAATGTACCTATGTATAAGTAAGCTAAAATTCCTGGAAATCGTTACTATACAAAAGCTCTCCATGGACGTAGTTTTCTGTTTTCTTTCATATATGCAAGAAATTTTATGTGTACATTCTGTGGCTTTTTAATTTTCTTCTAAAAAGGCTAACAATTTCGTTATCGTACCCAGAACCTTAACCCCAGTTGAAATGCTTTGACGTGATGAGAATGTGAGGTCATTCAAGTGGATGCTAGAATTGCTTTGTTTACCAAAATCATAAAAGCCAAATTTTACACCCTCTATAAATATTTCATTACTTATGTAACGTAGAGAGTTTTTATGGAGATTAATTATACTACGCGATGGAAATATGTCGTTTAGTATTCAGTTTGTAATTAAAAATGTTTGTATAAGTATGTCAATTAGTATGTAAATAGTAAAGCTCAGTGTCCAAAATAATACAAAATAATAGTAACGATGTGATGAGTTCATCAATGAATTCATCATGGTCTCCTTCGATGAAGGTATAATAATGAATTTTGCACTGATTTTGGGACTTAAATCTATTAAATTTTCATAAAACAATGATCTGTTCCATAATCAGTAATTGAGTCAGATATTATTTTCTTAATGAGATATGCTATGAACTCATAAAAATGCTCATTGATAATTTCATCAATAAAATAACAATGATGACACTGATAAATAATTCTGTGAATGTACCATATAATGTATGTATGTAGGTACATACCCAGATATAACCAATTTGTTTAACATCTACCCAGGGCCGGATATAGGTAGACGTACTTGCCCCGGGCGCTAGTGTTCGACGAGGGGGGGGGGGGGGGGTATGGATGGATTTATAAACTCATAACTAAACGAGAAAAAAATTTAATTACAAGAATTGGAAATTTTTTATAGACCATACTTTAGTCTTCCTTCCGGTATCTGAAAGCTAATTTGCTGACATCATACTTTGAATTGTGCTTACATACAGCCAGTCAATTTACTTTCTATTAAATTTAAGTCTGTATAGAGAATACAAGGTATTATCCTTAACTTTTGACACATGAGCTGTGACGAAATTTCGTCCACTATACTAGGTCTGTTTAATGAGCTGCTCGAGGTTACTCTAGAGCAGAAAATAGCAGAAAACCGTGCTTCATGAATTCAGAGTACTGCTCTAAAGTAATCTAACGTATTGCGTGGGTCTAAAGTGAACTGAAGTGACCTAGAGCAATATTTGCTGCTCTACCTTTTTCGAAGGAGTATAACTTAGAGCAAGCATTTGACAACTGTAAATTGTGTTGATAGTTCTGATAACAATTCAAATAATTAGACTTTTTTTTTTTGTGGAAAAAATAAATTTCTGGACTATTCTAGTGGAATAATTTAAATAATAATTGTGTTTTGGTATATGAATCTTGCATTAATTTAAACAATTGTGTTTTTCGGTGACAGATCTCAGAAAATTTCATTAAAGTGTGTGTCATGAGCTTCCTGCTCCTTTCTGCTCTACTTTTAATTTGACAGTTAACCTAAGTTTCGCTGCTCTGCTCTGCTCTGAACTACTTTTTTCGAGTTCATTAAATAGACCTAATGTATATGTCGTAAACACTTGATGTAACTCAGCACTTCACGAAAAGTCTAGGCACTTCATGAGATGTAGGCAAATAGTGTAATAGTTTGTTCTTAATGACTTTTTATATGATGTGTCTAAAAGTTTTAGCCACTTCATGAAATGCTACAAGCTTTTAAGGCACTTTCACATCAAAAACAAGAACCGAAAAAGTGTAAACCGAAAAACTCAATTTATTCCATTTTAAAACAAGATTTTTGCTCCAAAGATTAATAAAATCATGGGAAATAGGCTAAACTAATAATTTTACTAATAAAATAGTATATTTATCTCAGATTTTTAAGAAGCTTCGATTTGCTCGAAGCATATCTGTTTTAAGATACTTAAATGACCAACCAGATCGCCTGGCTTTAACTGTTCCTCATTTTGTACTCTAATAGCACTGGCGATCGCTTCCTTTTTCACATGCAAATGCAGGGGTGCAAGGTTTAATAAGGCTTCCATGGCTGCTGTAAGACAGGTTCTTATGGCACCAGTTATTCCTAGACAGGCAAGCCGCTGGGTTTTTTGAAGCAGAGCCTCAGCCGTCTTTTGAGTAGCTTTTCACCATGCGAGGGCCGCATAGGTGACCATGGGTCTAACAATCGTGGTGTACGTCCAGTACATCATTTTTGGCTTCAGACCCCATGTTGTGCCAATGAAGCGACGACACGTGTAGAGAGATCGCATCGCTCTATCCGTCACTCTGGACAGATGCGAATTTCAAGTAAGTTTCTTATCTAGGGTTATCCCCAGATATTTGAGTTCGTCTGAAAATATCAATTCCGTATTATCAAGAAGAGGAGCCGTTAGTGAAAGCTTCGATTTTCTTGTGAACGGAACGATAACCGTTTTGTTGGGGTTTATGCTAAGGCCTTTGTTTAAACACCACGTGCGGACTTTGGAGAGGGCTATTTGCATGAGGTCGGATATGACTTGATCATGCTTGCCCCGTATTGTAACTACTAGGTCATCCGCGTAGCCTTGAACATTAAAACCCGAACTGGTGAACTTCTGTAGCAGATCATCAATCAAGATTGACCATAAGAGTGGAGAGAGAACTCCTCCTTGTGGGCAGCCTTTTGCAGCGGTGATCGTGACTGAGCAGTTCCCTAGAGATGTGGTTATCCTCCTGCTTCTAAGCATGGAGTCTATCCAGTTTACCGTGGAGGACTCAAAGCCTTTATCCTCGGCAGCTGATTTAATTGCGTCGAAGGAGGTATTATCGAAGTCTCCTTCTATGTCCGCAAATGCACATAAAGCCACCTCTTTTGCTTCGAGCGCTTTTTCGAGGTCTTTGACTAATGTGTAAATGGCAGTTTCAGTAGACTTGCTAGCTTGATAAGCGAACTGCTTAGAATGAAGTGGTGATTTAATCAGACTTTCACTTCGAATGTGTAGGTCTAGGATTTTTTCCATGGACTTAAGCAAGAATGAAGAGAGGCTGATTTAGCTAGAGAACTACCTCTTTTTCCTGCTTTAGGTATAAATACCACCCCAACGTCTCTCCAACATTGGGGAACGTTCCCTAGAGCGTAAGTGGTTCGAAAATGTTTTTCTAGTGGAAAGAGTATTTCTTCAACACCTTGCTGAAGTAAGGCGGGAAAAATGCCGTCTTCTCCAGCAGATTTAAAGGACTTAAATGTGCCCATGGCCCATCTGACCTTGTTAGGAGTGAAGATTCTTCCCGCAAGGCTTTTGCTCCTGTTAGAGACTCCGTGCTTGTCCACCTCAATCGGGTCTGGAGCTACTATTCCTTGATCGGGAGTGAGAGAGTCGGGAAAGTGAGTTTCTAATAAGAGCTACTCGCAACTCTCGGTGTAGTTCCCATCTTCCTTTTGAATTGTGCCTATACGATTCGTGTGATCCTTCGAAAGTACCTTATGGAGCCTGATAGCTGCGGGCAATTGATCTATGCCATCGCAGAAGGTCCGCCAGGTTCTTCTTTGGGATCTCTTTAATTCCGTGTTATATTCCGTTAGAGCCTTTTTATATTCCCCCAGATGGCAGAGAGTTTAGCTCTGTTGAATAGTTTACTGAGTTCTTTTCTTTTCAAACTCAGTTCCCTATTCCACCATGGTACCTGCCGATTGCAAGTCTTTTGCTTCAGAGGGCAACTGTGTTCGAATGAAGTCATAACAGCCGTTTGAAGCTGCGTAGTGGCTGAATCTAGCTCCTCAGTCGTGCTAATGCTACCGCCGGGAGAGTCAATTACAGCCTTAAGGTGTTGTCGATAGAGTTCCCAGTTAGTTAATTTAGGGATTCGGTACTCCTGACATGTGTTGAGTGTGGCATCTATATCGAACCTGGTATCTCGATCCGTGCTGTAACCACGTCCCTCGAGATGAACTTTGAAAGGGGAATAAAGTTTAATTTAGTGTTGAGCAGTACTGCTGCCCTAGGATATTCATGTTCATTACTATATATTAACTTACATGATTTTGTGGGAAGTCTTTTGATATGGCCTTGATGTCCCCAGGGCTCCTGAATGAGCGCCAGACTAAGTTTCTTCGAGATAAATCTCCTACTAAAGACGTCTGAGGCCGCTTTAGCGTGATGGAGATTTATCTTGCTTCGGCAGAACATATACTAAAATTGGTGACGGGGGAGGTCTCGCCCAGACCTGTGTGTCAGTCATACACATACTGGAACACACACGCAAACACACGCCGGCGCGTAGTACACTGCACCGTGTAACCTGCTTCTATGACACTGTCAACCAAATGTCAGTAGCCCAGTCCGCTGGAATCCGGTAGCATACTGCCTGTGTAAGTTGCGACCACATCACAAATTTAATTCAATTTTCGATTAATAACTAATGTGGCTGGCGTCTTCATATATTAATATTTTTTTTAATAAAAGATAAGATAAAAGATTAATAAAAAATAAAAACATTTTAGTACTATGCATTAAAATAGTATATTAACTTTATTTATTATTCATTAATTTGATTACTCTTAAAATGATACAATACTCAAAGAGGCGTCTACCTTAGGTATCGCGTAATTATAAAAGCAATCAAATTAATCAGTAATAAAGTCAATTTTAATAGTTCTAAAATGTTATTCTTTTTTTATTAAAAGTATTTGTCTGCTCTTTTATTAAAAATAAAATTATCTACGAAGACGCCACATTAATTATCAATCGAAAATCGGATTAAATTTGTCAATTAGACTTTCAATCGATTATAATATTCAATCGTTAAGCGAAATTAAAAAACAACTCGATTGAAATTTTATTCGAATTACCTGCTAGTCGTTTGGCTAACAAAAATATTGTCGAATCAATTTTCAATTTCGAATGTCAACTAGATTAGCGAATAAAATTTTAATTGAAATATTAGTCGATTAATGCCCAGGTATGGATTCCACCTATTCATTGAATCATCAATTTTTTTTTACTGAGCTGTTCTTATGGTTATTCTAAAGCAGAAAAAAGTAGAGAACGTTTTTCATGAATCTTTAAACAAGTTCCTTAAATTTTCTATGAATTCTATTTATAATTCCTTAAGCAAAAGAACAATACGGTTTACAAATAAAATAATAATTCATCTGATCTTCTGAGTGCAAGATAAATCAAATATGTATTCTATCAAAAGAGTTTTACGATACTATCGATTTTTATCAGACAGGAAAGATACAATTCGAGTTGAAGGGAATAAATGTATTTATATGTATGTATGTGTATATCTATATTCTAAAAATTCCTGAAATCATCTCTAGCATAGTACCTATATATATATATACATGTCTGTACATAAATAGAAAAGTAGTTTTCTAAATTGTTCCCAAAGCTCCTTGATCTGATAGAAAATTATTTAGCCACCCGCACTGAACGATAATCTCTTAGTAAATTGCACGTGGATTATGGTATAGAAATGGAAAAAGATAATTTTATACGAACGATTTTCTTTGAGCGTGTGTATAGTGTACTAGGATTTCCTTCCACAGAAATTTCAGATGTGGTAACAGCTTTATTTTACATAATATACTTGGCACATTCAATGTCAGTTATATACGTTATAAAACTCTGAATGTATAAAGTATGTATGTATGTATATATAATATAGGTATATGTAATATTATATTTTGTATTACCTATATCTGTTTACTGTATGTCGGTCGATTTTCCAAAGCTCATTCCTCTTTTTGGCGCTCTCATCCATAGTTAAAATTGAACCATTGCCAACCAAACTAAAGACCAACTGACTCCAATAAATTAAAATGTCACGCTATGCTAAGCTCGTAACTTTAATGCAGTATAAGAGGGTTTATGATGCATGAACGATTTTCTTATAATTTTATAATTTTTACCTCTTCTGGTTTTATTTTTTAAATATATATATATATGTATGTAGTACTACGTATGTACATTGCTACAAACATTTTGAGTTTGTAAATATGTTTAAGAAATTTTCATCACCTCTTAGAATTATGTATGCTGTGAATATTGCATGCACATAATGGGCATTTAATAGAAGCCTACCTAGTTTCCTTATTCTATGTTATTAGAAAAGCGGATCGATGAAGGTTAAAAGCTGACGTTATTTTATTGTTGGAAATCGATAACGAAACCTAGTACCTACATACATACCTACTAATTAGAAGGCGACGAGTTGAACTTGGGTGTACTCTTAGAGACATTATGTAACTATAATAGAATTGAATAATTTATTCTGATGAATACGATTAGGTCATTCAGCTCTGAAAATAGATATTCATTCATAAATGAGACAAGTATGTAGTTATTCAATCATTCTTAAATCGACTACTTACCTACATTCAAATTACCCACATAGAATTTTATTAATTTCTTTACCTTACCACATTCATTCCATATTTGAACAACTTGAACAACGTTGGAATGCTCTACAAAGGATCTTGTGCATGTAAGGTTGAAAGTTATGGTTTTAAGTATTGTGATTGCTCATACAGATACGGATTTTAAATGGACTTCATAATTAGACCCATATCCCACACTGGTTTGATAGTTTTATAAAAACAAAATCATTTCAAATGCATATCTTATGAAATATCAGTTGATAGCTTGGTAATTCAAAGCTATTAGGTGATTTATTTAATTATAAAATCAGTGTTGTAGTAAAAGAACTCATATTTACTCAATAACGTGGATTTATTTCTGGCAGGTCATGTGTATCCAAGTATTATTGAACTACACTATCAATTGTATTGAAAGTGGCTCACATGTGGATACGATTTACACAGACTTCTCGAAAGCATTTGACCGAGTTGACATCTCTTTGGCTATTCAGAAAATGAGAAATATTGGCTTTAACTCAACTATTCTTGGATGAATTTCTTCATATTTAATTGAAATATGGCAAAATATGTAGAAATCGATAATATATTATCTAGAGAAATTAGGTATCCTTCTGGAGTTCCACAAGGCAGTCATCTAGGTTATCTGCTCTTTCTAATGTTTCTTAATGATGTTATTGCCATTTTTGTTAATGCCAAATTCTTAATATTTGCCAATAATCGGAAGCTGTTTATTAAAGTAAATACTACTTATGACTGCTGTTCATTACAAGAAGGTATTGATGTACTGTCTGATTTATGTTTTATTAATAACGTTCAGCTAAATATATCTAAATGCAAAATGAAATATTGTTATCGGAGCTTTAATCCTATATCCTTCGATTACCTAATGGACAACGTGCCAATCAGTAGAGCTAATGAAGTTACTGACCTAAGAGTCATATTCTATATATCTAAAACTATCGCTCAGTTCCCATATACGCTCTTCTCCACTGGAAATCACTGCGGTACTAGGTTTACAACATTGGTGGCAGCGGTGGGATCCCAATTCAAAAACTTTAAATTGCAACTTTACTCTATTTAAAATTTGAAATTTATTATTTGCAAGTCCTATTGTAGTATAGGTTTTTTAATCACAATTCAAAAGACCTAAAAGATATCCTTGCCGTAAAAATTCTTTATTCTTACTTAGTCAGATCTATGCTTGAATACGCATCGATCAATTGAAGTGTTATATGTAAATATTGAATGGATAGAATCTGCGCAATCATTTATAAGATTTGCTCTGTACAAGTCAAATTTTCCTCAAAATAATACACCAACATATAAAATAAGATGTTTGCTTCTCGGGTCATCATCATTAAAGCTTAGACGCGAAGTTAATTGTGTCATATTTATGAATGGCATATTATTATTAGTTCCGTTATATGTACCAGAAAGACCCATCTGTTCTCGAAACTTACTATATACCTACTACACAGAATAGAACAATTATGGTTATTTTCACCCAATAAATATCTGAATGTATTTTTTTTACAACCCAGTGGGAAATCGAGCGCTCTAAGAAACCTCCTGAAGTGCATCCTTGGAAGCTCCCAGCGCTTCTTTGCCCATCCTAGTTTATTGCTTTTTAACATAGGCATGTCCGTAGAGGCAAGCGCTTCAATACTGCGTTTTAGAAACGCTCTAGGAGGCTTGGTAAATAATGGGCAAAGAAGTGTTTTGAATGTTGCTTTTCGATAGCTTTAATGAGCTCTTTGGATAATCATCGTAGTGTTTATTCCTTAACGTCATCAAGACCGCGCTTCTACATTAGTAAGGTGCTTGTACTTGGTCATGATTATTTGTGATATTAAATTTTATTAAGATTATGATAAGCCAATATTCTCCCTTTTCTCTCACTTATATTAACCAAAACTTCTAACCACTCTGAACTTCACATTGAAAATGAGAGATGCGTACTTCGCACAATAGTGAAAAAATCCACAGCTTAAATTCGTGGAAAAATAAATAAAATCACCCTTTGTTCCACCTCTCCTAGAGCTCATCAAATAATCTTTTATAGAGCTTCCAAGTGATGGCTATAAAAGCACTTGAGTTACTTACTTCCGTCTTTACTTATTTTTCTGGATAGATCAGTGAATATTTTTCTAAAGAGCTGCCAAATGATGGGTAAAGAAACGCTTAACTTGTGTTCTTTTCAGAAGCGCTGGTTTTTCGTCCCAATGGAAATAATTTCTCTTCTGATGATATTACTATGACTAGGGAAATTTTCAAAACTACGATAAATAAAATCAACAAAAAGTAGAATTTTAAATGTGTTTACTAGATTTCACTAAGCTGTAATCAGTAGACTAAATAAATAAATAGCCAGAGTTGAAATATACTTCGCTACTAAGGTATGAGCGAAATTTATGTCTATTCCCAGATATCTTAAATAATACACTATCGAGAATATAGAGCCCTTTATAGCTACTTAGAAATACGGAAAATTTTTATATACTTATAAGGGTGTACATTTCACATTACATTATTTTAAATTGCTCCTACTATGTTTTTGGAGTTTTATATAAAATAGTACTCAAGGAAACCCTTTTACTGGTATACCATATGAATATGGAAAAAACGTACATTCATACAGTTTAGTGCCTTTCGAAAATTATATCCCTTATTAGAGAAAACTGTGTACAACATTTGATAAATAAGAGCTATTAAAAAAGAATAAAACACAAAATTTAGCAAGGGTTTCAACTTATATAACTCAATAATACTGGAATGCAAATAGTTTCAAATTTTTTCCATAGATGGAGCGATGCACTGTGTACACTTACAATATTCCCGACTTTTGCGCTGCTCAGGATATTTGCGGCGAATACTAATGGATTTATTATCTGCAATTTTAATGCTAGAAGCTTAAAATCAAAATTTTGTGAAGTACATGGGATGTTTGTGGATGCAAATGTTCATTAAATTCTCATATCCGAAACATGGTTAAAAAGTAAATATATTTCGTCTAAATCTGTTAGAATTCTGGGATTTAAATTGTTTAGGCGACTGATTGCGAGCATCGCAGGGGCGGCGAAGTCGCTGTTTACATTAAAGACTGCCTTAAAGTTAGGATTGTCAAGAAGTCCCACAATAGCCCAATCGAGTTACTTGCAGTCGAAGTACATTAATTTGTTCGATTAAGAAATTACTACTTTTAACCGTTAACTCCCCACCGGAAATGTTTACTCTAGTAGATAATAGTAAAAAATTAGAGGACGCTCTTTCATACTTTCATACCTGGGTTAAAGATACTCCAATATAGTGGTGGGTGAGGATTTTAACGTGAATTTATTATATAGGAGCACATCCGTGGACAGCTTTGCTCATTTGTCTCAATCAATTAATAATGGCTCCCCAACATATCATAATACCAATAACCCATATATACTTGATTATTTTTCACTGGCGACAATAAGGCCTTCTAGTGTTTTTTACCATGACTTTACTTTTCTGTCATACAATATTTGCTTTTATCCTATACCCAAGATAATCTTACGATGGTGTGAACATTCAAAGTCTACTTGAGGAAGCATCCACTATTTTCTGGAATGCAATTCGTAGCTGATGATATACGAAGGAAACGGATTATTCCTGCTCATATTCCTTGATTCCTAAAATTGAATATGGTATTGCTGAGTGAGAATAATTATTTTGCAGATACAAATCGTGTAAATCGAATGAAAGCTTTTTACGATACAAGGTGGTCAGAAATCGAGTTCAGCTGAAATAAGAAGTGAGAAGAGAAATTATATGAGCAGATTACTAAACCCTTTTCTTCCCTCAAAGAAGCTATGGTCAAATTTGAACTTTTATGCCGACGACCTCAATTCATATTTCACTTCATCCTATTCCATTCCATCACAAATATTTTATGATGTTGGCCATGATAACTTTTATGATGACTTCAGTTTCCGCTACGTTATGAAATTATCTATACTATACTTCACTACAGCATTTGATTCGGTTAAGCCTACTTCTCCATAAGTTGCGTAAAGTATATAATTTTCCTAGCTCTGCCATTAAAATTATTAGTTATTTCCTTTCCGAGCAAGTAAAAATTGGCGATATTAAATAAGTCTAAATGGAAAAGGAGTGCCGCAAGGCTCCATTCTTGGTCCACTTCTCTTTTCACTTTTTATAAATGACATTCCTGATTTAATAGAAGACGTGAATATCCATTTATATGCAGACGATGTACAAATATATTTATCTAGACTAATAATTAGTAGAGGACTGTATTGACGGAGTCAACAATGATTTAAAAGAATATTTCCTCGTGGGCAGCTAATAACGAGTTCCTGTTAAATCCTGCTGGTTTAGTGCTGCCTTACACAAACAAGGCGAAGTAATTTTTAATGGTGTTGGTAGTGATGTAAATGCTAATAAGGTTTTCTTAAATAAAACCAACACGCCGGCTTAACTTAAACTTTATTGCTGTCAACTTGAACACTGGTTACGGACTAACTTAAATTTTAGATCTACTGGGCTAAAACTAATTCGGTTATATGTTGTCGTAATAATCGGGAATGATGATGTGCTCTCTTCTCTTATCACTAGGTAAGAGACGTTGAGAAAACTCTTCTTTTAGGCAATTATTATTAATGCATATGTATGTATGTATGTATGTATATTAAACTTTGCTTAAGGCCTGAGCCGCTACAAATGGCAGACTGGAATTCTGTGGCTAATTCTCTGCAAAAAATTTACGGAGTACTCAAACAGTTACGGCTTTCAGGTAAATGTTGTTTTCAAGGATTGCGTACGATTTATCTACAATTTAAGGTGTCGCGATCATGTACATATCTCACTATAACTGCTCTGCCCTCGGATTCACGTTCAATTCTTATCTCAATATGATAAATAAATTATTATTATTATTAAATATATACAAGGTCGGCTGAAAAGGAAATTAGACTTATTGTGTAAAAATAATTATGATAAATTTAATTACAAATCAATTTTGTCTCCTTTAAAATAGTTTCCTTAAAAGCCACATATCGACGGATGCTTTTTTTTACTCCTGAAAACACAGTATTGATATAGTTTTCAACTGACAATATCTTCAGTTGTTTCTCAACGATCTTTTAGATATTCTCAACAAGTTCTCAATTTGCGACCAGACAGCTGTGATTTCCAGATCACACTCAAATACTCATGATACATAACTTGTACTAATGTGCTTTGAAGAAATCTGGATAATTTTTAATATGCCCCAGAAAATCAAAACACATATTGTCTTTCGGTTGTCGTTCTGCTCCTCAGTGAAATTTGTTGGAACCATTTTCTTTTGCAGATTTATCATCAATAAACGATCAGATCTGATGTGAATTCTTACACTTGTCACATTCTCTCAGTTATTTTAGTGGTTGGTCGTCCAGAACGGAATTCATGTTCAATACATAAATTTGTCACTAAAAAATCTAAATGTTGTAATAAACACCCAAAATGCTTTTAAGATTGAGAAATACTAAGACAAAGACACACAAGCCATATTGGGCAACTGGAAGCAGCGTTGAAGTGGCGTTGTTTCATAGACTTAGAAAGGAATACAAGGCTCTTCATAGGTATCTGTATGGTCTTCTTCTTTTCCTAAGATTTTAAATTACGATTCAAATAAATTTGCCTACTACTTCAAATCTATTTATAGTAACGAATTGTTTGATGAATCCAATACCTCGTTAACACTGATATTGGGATGTTAGGATGTTGTCCACTTATTGGTTAATGCTGATGATGTCTTGAAGGGTCTCAATAATGCTAATTCAACTAAGATCATTTATATAAGATTTTTAACCTATCCTTAGTTACCGGTACTTTTCTTGATGAGTGGAAAATCTCATTTATCATTCCTACATTTTAATCAGGTTCCAAAAGTACCTACTATGGAAAATTACAGACCAGTCTCTTAATGAAAGTCGTACAGAAATTACTTCATTATATAGTTAACTCTAAGCTTAGTTCTCTAGTTTTTTTTTTTTTTTTGAAGACAGAGGGAACAGGAGGCCATAGCAGCCCATTGTACTATCCTGAATCCCATTCACCAAAACCTTCCTGTCCTCTTAATGAAGCGCATCAGGTCTTGGTGAGGAAGGTTTTTCAGCTCATCCACAGATAGAAGGGGAGACCCTAGTGTATCCAGTCTGCTCCGGGCGAAGGTCGGACCCTCACACAAAAAGTGTTCGGTTGTCTCAGGCTCTCCCTCCATGCAGGACAGACACTCTGGGCTATCAACAACTCCCATCCTTGTTAGATGAGCGTGAAGTGAGCTTAGTTCTCTAGTTAATGAATATATACTCCCTGAGCAACATGGCTTTATTACGGGGAGGTCTTATGTAACTAATATCATATTATTTTCGAACTATACTATAAGTACTTTTGACACTATCTTCAAGTTGATACTATTTATACAGATATCTCGAAGGCATTGATAAGATCAGTATTGCTCCTCTCAATCATAAGTTGAAAATTATAGGCTTCCACTCCTCTTTTTTAAGCTGGATTGTGACCTATTTATATAACCGCAAACAATATGTAAGGATTGGTAATATTATATTTGATATAATAACGGTCATCTCTGGTGTTCCTCAGGGCAGTCACTTATAGGTCCTCCATTGTTTCTGCTTTTCATTAATGATATAGCATATTTCTTTGTTTTTGTCAAATGCGTAATATTTGCGGATGATTTAAACTATTCTATAGAATAAACTCTCTAAACGATTGCTTACTACTACACAGAATGATCTCAATATATTATTTGAATGGTGCGCTAAAAATAATATACATCTTAACATATCAAAATGTAAAATTGTTACTTTTCATCGCATCTCTTTTCCTATCTTGTTTTATTATAAAATTATTAACGCTATAGTCTCTCCAACAAATGATATTAAGGATTTAGGTGTTATTTTTGACACTAAATTGGCGTTTACCTCACACAGTAAAACTATATTATCAGTAAATCGAGACGCAGTTTAGGTTTCCTAAAGCGGAGTTCCAAAGAATTTCAAAACATTCAGACCTTCAAGACATTATGCTTTTCGCTCGTGAGATCTATTCTTGTATACGCATCCATTGTCTGGTGTCCATATTGTTACGAGCGTGGCCTTAGTTCGTTATTTAAAACACAATATTTCACATATCGTTATTAAGTTCTTAGTTTTTTATTAAACTTCACTCTTTACATTTACATATAACATTTACAAACAATTATCAAATCAACTCTTTATAGTTGTCGCTAGCACTGTACTTCTAATTATAGCAATCCACATAGTTTACTTCGTTCACTTCATTGTCTGAAATAAGACTCCGCCTCCTGGATGTGAGAAGCGCCGTATTTATACTCTACGAATTATCCTAGAACCTTCCTGAAAATTCCATTCTCCGAACCAAAAGTTTACTAAGATGTCACTAACGTAAAGTTGTTTCCATTTCCAACAGATGTCGCGTGCGTCACTTTTTAGTTCGTAACAATATTATAATGTACATATTGATCGTATTGAATCCATTCAAAAAGCATTTACAAATTTTTTTTTATGGAAAATAAATTACCAAAATGATAACTAACAACATCGTACATTGTGAGATGTTTAATTGCTTAGTTTTTCAAGTCTGAAACTTCGTTGCGAAGCTTTCTGTGCTTTATTTGTGAAAGATGTACTTTCGTTTAGAATAAAATCGTCCGAATTGCTTTTATTAATTAATATCTTAATATCTATCCTGAAAGACCGACACCTTCAAGGAATCTGTTCTATGCTCCTTAACATAGAACCAATTATAGCTATCATGGACCAATATCAAATTGTGTATTATCTAATCACAATTCTTTTTCGTCACTTGCAGATGTTTTTATGTCTAGCAAAAATTAATTTGAAAGTATTATTTTCGAAAACGATTTGTCTTTACGTAATTATTACATCTTTTTATGGCAATTAATTTTATTTGTTAAATGTTGATTAAGGCAATAATGAACAATTTTTGATTACGTAATAATGCTATGCATGTCTGATTGAATAAATAAATAATGTGAAGGCCTTTCAAAAATATCATACTTAAAATTAAAAACCTCTGTTTAGGATAGAAAATAATTTCTGTTAGACTTTTTGGTTTTTTTGTCATGCAGACCCAAAATTTGGCAGAAATTTTAACAATAAAAATACTTACTTGAACGGAGGCAGTACAGTAAGGTTATAGCGCTTAGTTAATGGAATTTTGATTTTGCAGTGTTATCTAACTTCTAATATGCTCAAAAATTACATCGGGTATGTAAGATTTAAGAATTGTCAGGATGAAAATTCCTAAAATTTATAAAAAAAAAACCAAGTAAAAACGCTAGAATTGGTATAAAACCAATTCTTATATACCCCAGATAAATGCCCATATGTAATTTTGTATGGTCACTTCTCTGTGCAAGTATGATTTTTGAAGTGATTTTTCGCATATATTTCTAAAACCGTTCGTCGGACAGCAAAAACGGTTATAACGAATTTCAGGGGATTTCATATTCTGAAGAACTTTTCAGTATATTAAAACCATCTAGGACTGATCGTTTTCACAGTATTCGTAAAAATCCTAAATTTTTATATGGCAACACCAAGAAGGGGTTGCGCGATTTAGTCAATTTTTTTTAAATTTTATTTACTATTTCTATGAAAACACCATGTACGAAATTTAATTACATCGACGCGTTCTCAGGCAGTGCCCAAATATACATATAGTGAAAAACGAAATTTGTTTTATGGCAACCCTACGAAGGAGTGTCCCGGTTCATCCCATTTTCGAACTTGAATTTACTTTTTTTTAAAAAAAAACCTGTGAGCAATATTTCAGCCCTCTAAGTGAACGCATTCTCGTGTTATCGGATGAACGGACGGACGGACATACAAAAATCAAAATAACTTTTAATTTTATGTGTGGGTGTCCTATCTATTTTGCTCTACCATAATTATTTCTATAGGTATTACAAACTGTATGAAAAACTTAGTATACGCTACAGATTTCATCTAGGATATAAAAACGACCCACAATCATACCACAAACCGAATATCCCTCCAAGTGACAGCACCGGATGCATAATTTATTCGTTTGTTTAATCACACTTTTTGTTTAAATTCTTAAATCTAGAATTATTAGTTATAAAATATTTTCTGATTTCGATGAGATTGAAAATAAAAATAAAACAAGTAAAAACGCTAAAATTGGTCTAAGATCAATTCTTATGATATCCTAGATGAATGTCCGTATGCCATTTCGTATGGTTATGGTCACCCCTCTGTAAAATTTTGATTCCTCAAAGTGGTGTTCGGCATATATTTCTAGAACGGTTCGTCGGAGAGTAAAAACGATCATTAGCAATTTCATAGGATTTTACTTTCTGAAGAAGTTTTTAGTACAATAAAAATTTGACAAACATCACATATCCTATAATTTCATCATCTCTGGAGTATAAAATTATAAGACAGTAAAATCTTCTGCAATACACCAGAATTTCTATGCATACAATAATGGCACTTCCCTAAAGGGTAATACATAAATGTGTCTGATGCTTATATTATCTTATATGGAAATTTTAGGATTGCGATGATCCAGAAATAAAAAAAAACACATTCATGTCTAAAGCCATAGAAATATATTAAGTATGTAAAACAGAATCTTACCAATGTGCTCAAAATTTTTACCAAAACCTTATACAAACTACGAACATTTTTCTATCATTCAACGACGAAACATAATATTATTTGCATAAAAATTCAATCGAATACGAAATATTCCTCGGAAAATCTCTTGCATTATATTCCCATTTACTCCCTTCCCCCAACCCCCACCTTTCTTATTTAAGTAAGAACTCTGTTGAAACTTAAATTCAAAATTTGTAGGATAAATACCTACATAGTAGTATGTGTATTCTTAGAGGATAGGTTGATTTCTGAAGGAGAACGATTATATTTATTAAATTTGATATTCACCGAGCTGCGGAAATTTGTGGTTTTATTTTGATGTAGATGAGTGCTTTGTTGTAACGATACTGTATATGGTGCATGCATATATCCTGGCGCGATTACTTAATATAATTTTATTGGGTTTAGATTTGAGAAATTCATTGATTTGATAATAATATCATAATCGAATTGTTATTTTCGATTAGGAAAATGGTTTTAATAAGTATTAAAGAAAAACTTGAATAGTACCTACGCAATATAAATGCAAATCTTAAGAGATATTTAACCGCGAAATAATTGTTTTTAAATCGATCATTAAAATTGTGTGATAAATGAACGAACAACGTATACAGGGTGATTCAGATCAAGATACCTTCCGGTATACCACGCGATTCCTTGAGGTAAGCTGATCAAAAAATTGTGGAGCACTTTTTTGATCAGCTTAGGAAACGCGTGGTATACCGAAAGGTATCTTGATCTGAATCACCCTTTATAATTAATAGTAAAAGAGTTAGTAATGCACACATCGATTAGGAAGTCTACAGTGACTTTAGCAATATTGTCATAGCTTAGCAACTCTTATCCAAAATTGAGTTCTGAATAAGAACATGCTGAACTAGTTGACACGATGCAGGATAAAAAAATGCCCCCCCCCCCCACAACAAAAGCTCACTATGCCACTGTATAGTGGTTTTTAAAAACAAAAAAGACATAATTTGCGTGAATTAACCCGGGGGTTGCACGAGACAATACAGCTTCCTACCAGCGTAATTTTTAATTTGACAGCAGAAGGAAGTTCGCTTGATGTCTTGCATGACAGTTCATTTAAAAAAATTATTCATTTAGACGTAAAGTCTTGTGTATATCGAAAATGGTAGCAATAATGGAAGTAGCAAAATGATAAAAACCCAAGAAAACTGAAGAGGAAGGTGTTGGTAAATCATGTAATACAAATAATGATGATTTGAAAAATAAGACGAAGAAATGCAAAGAAATGCAAATCACAATTTATATTATTAATATTTTTTTAAATAAAATGTGTTTCTCATTTGGAAATTGTTAAATTGAAAATAAAATAAATGAAAACAAAGTTTATCACGTTAATTCGATCCATATTGCTTCTTTAATGTGATAAGTTCATCAAAACCAGTTTGACAGCACAACTTAATTAAAGAAATTGCTGTGTGTCTGCAGTTTATAATGAATCATTATAGACTAATGAGTCGTTAGTTATTTCTTCATTAAGAGTGCTGTGTGTCTAGGGCTTGTTGTTTTTTATCTGAACTTTTTCTTGTTTAGATGTTCGTTTTTGAGGCAATGGTATAGTTGTCAAATAGTTGATAATATCCAATTTAAACTCCTTTAGAGGTTGCTTGTAGTCGTCAAATTTTGCTAAGATATAAGCATTCACGACGCATACATCTAAAAAGTTAAAGAAAATCCTATGCCACCATTTGTGACTCTTTCGGTCAACCTCGTAATATTTTTTGAGCTGGTCAAACTTATCAACATTATTCATATTTGAATTATATTCAGCAATAACTTCGGGGCAAGGAACTAACCCTGAAGTACCATCGGGCTTTCTTCGTGTAACTTTAGTTACTCTTTTCAGGATCATGGAAATTTGAGAGCATAGTAACCGATGTTTTGTCTTTCCACTTTAGATAAAGTAATCCAGAGTCACTTGTTTTCCAGTCGAATTCACCGCGGGAGAGTTTCCTGCCCTCTTTCAAGTCTGATGGTAAAAATTTCCGATTGGCTTGTACAGTGCTATATGGGTATATCCCATTCCGCTTCAACTCAACCATCAAATTACATGTTGTAAAAAAATTATCAAAATACAATTTGTGATTTTTACCAATAAAAGGAGAGCTCATGTGCAAAACGACGCTTTCGCCTAAGTTTTTCTGAATATCATTGCCTTTTTTGTCTGTGTATATTTCAAAGTTACATATGTAACCACTCTTATCGCAAAGCATCCATACTTTATATCCTCTTTTTATGTGCTTTTTAGGCAAGTACTGTCTCAGAGAACTGCGACCTTTAATCTTAATCATCGATTCCTCTACCGCAAGAAGTACTCCTGGATCAAAACATTTTTGATAATCCAAAAGCATATCCAGTAGCCATTTTGTTATGGTATGTATGTGATGAGTGATTGGTCAGGACATGAAGTCCAAACTGCCTGCATGAGCTGACAGATCACTCGATGACAGCGTTAGTACAGGGCGACACGCTAGCACCTCGGCTAAGGGTGACGGAGAGTGTGGGGGAGTTCCCGAAATAACCTGCCGCTTATCACCAACCATAATATAAAAAGATTTTCGTGCCTACAACGAACCAGCCAGCACACACTCGGTCCTGAAGGGACCCTTACGTCACTTACCTGCATTCCAGTATAGTCTGCTGAAATTTGGAGAATCCCTGCTAGGCATCAATGACGAATCGTTCAAATGAATATTTCCTAAAATCTAACTAAACCTTTTGATTGACCTCAGTTTGGATATATATGGGTCGTTTAATTCAGGTCTACTAGACCAGTAATCGCGGTAGCTCGCTTGCGGTTTTATTCCCATAAGAAAATTTATTCCAATAAAAACTTTGATTTCTGCGCTATTGGTAGGCAGATAAAACTTTTCCGATTGCTGTGCAAATAAATTAGTTTGGAATACTATATGTTCAACGATTTCATCAGTGAGTAATGCAGTGAAAAGATCCCTTGGATCGTTTGAAGGAAGATTTGCAATGATCTCCGATGGACCATAGTGTGTCCTCTTGAATTGTTCTGGTTCAGCTATACGGAAATTTCTGCTCCATTTCGGTGGATTAAAAGCTTTTGCATTCCAAATTTTTTTTAAATCGCTCAGAATAATTTCGTCATCAGTTTCGAAATCATCCCTTGACATCTATAATGTTTCAACACTTGTAGAACTAATTATGCTATATTTTGGTAAAAGTGGCTTACATAAGGCTGAGATACTTCGAAAGTAGATGGTTCTTCGTTTTCGGATTCCTCATAAAATGGTAGTACCTCATCTTTTTTCACAGTGTTGTCCTCATCTTCTTCCAGAGTGTTTCCCTCATCTTCAGACTCTGAGTCGGAAGGAATACTTGCCAATTCTACGGATTCATCTTCATCATAGCATAAAATTGCCACGATATGCTCGGAGGGCAGAATTTTTCGATTCATGACTGTATCGAATTATATTTTAATAACAAAACATCCTTCTTTATACCTTTTAAAAAATTTTACCTGTTTTCGCAAATTTATATTTTGCGCGGTGGTATATAAAACTAACCACTTAGTCTAACCTCTCAAATCTATTTAAAAAATAATTCACAGTAAACGCCAATATGATTTCAAATAATCGCCTGTTAGTTTAAAACTAAGCTAGGAACAAAACACCTTAATTCGCCTGAACACGATACAATAAGAATATAAATACCGTTATCACTTTGACAGTAGGAAAAATTTCTTATGTTTTTCATGGAATTTACGTACAGTTACGTACGGCTACCAATATATTATAATTTTTTTACAAAGAATATGTTCCGAGAACGAATCCTCGTATGGTATTGAATTTGTACCGTTGCCAAATTTCACTGGAATTTTTTTTTAAAAATATGCCCCTGAAAGAGTTAACAAGTGAAGTAGTGATCTTTCTAGTGTTTCTCATATAAAACAAAACTAGAATTTAACTTCATTGTGAAAATAACTAGTACCGTTATTTTGCTATGAGACAAAAAAATTTATATGCACCCCGGTCGGATGCAAACCCTTGGTAACAATTTATGCTATGTCTACCTACTCCTGAAAATTCCCCGTATTGACTGAATCTTAAGTGAAGAATATAGAATTGAATTGGCTACAAACCAATAGGCACTGGACTTGGAACCCACATGGGTTACGTTATACAGGTCGATTAAAGAACCATTTCAACTTAGAGAACGTGGAGAGATATCACTCTATTTCTAATCTATCAATTTTATTTTTGTACTCATAAATCCGGCTAAGCTTAGAAAAATCTGAGCAGTGTAGAAATTCTTTTAACATAAAAATATTAAAAGTGAATGTAGAATGTGATGCAAAGCACAGAATAATAGGAAGAAAATATGAAAAGAATTAGGCGACATAAGGAAAGTTGCGGACTTTTGGTTTTTATTTTAATAAACTATTTTCTCCAAGAATTTTTCATTTTTTATCAAAAACTTAAATTTGGAAGCTATTTGCTTAATATATCAAGCAAAAATTGTTGCGCCAAGAATTTAATAAATTTGTGAAAATAATTTTTTTTCTCATTTATAGCTTTAATGAGGTCACCCAAAGTTGTTAAAGTATGAACTGTACAACTTTGAAGTATATACAGGTTACTTTCTTCCTTCTTACGTTTTCTCATCAATTATAGCTGAGATCTTAGAACATGTCTTAAGAAATATAAATATTTTAGTAAATGTAAAGCCAAAGCCTTCCCCCATAAAATTATGGTAATTTTAAATTTCGTCTCCATTTTCCGAAAAACAGCAAGTGTTATGTAAAAAATACTTTTCAAGTAATTTGTTTCATAATTCTCGTAATAAAAAGTGGAACAAAATAAAAGTTCATAAATATCTCGTAAATTATTTGAACTCGAAAAACTGTTACATAACTAAGTATATACATAAATACTCGTAGTACATTTTTAGCACAACATAAAAAAGCTTTTCATCTACCGAGAAGTTTTCGTGTCAATTTAATGCATGACACCTTTCGAAATAGCAATAGTTCAGGAACAGGATTCATTTAAAATTCCATTTTCAGTCAGTGAATGAGTGCCATCCTTCACCGCATACACACCTATGTACATATATGAGATCTTAATTAGTGTTGGAAGTTGGGTCGTTTATAAACTTTTTGTACTATGGCTAGGCTATGATATTACACAGGAGATATGTTCATTTATTCCTGGACTGTGTGAGTTTCCCATACGACTTTATGAATAAACAAATATGTATATTCAACTTTGTATATTGACGTGAATTTAAGTAATTTAAATAATTTAAAATTTCAGGACTAGATTTTGGACATTTTCGAATAGCTGCTGAAAATGTTATAGAATTTATTTAACTATTTAACATAGTTTGACTAGAAATAGATTGTTTTTTTTCTATATATAGTTTTGATGACTTGAGTATGTTTTAAGTTTTAATTACGACTTTATTCGAAATTGTGTTCTGTTTATTATGTGCTGAGAAAGTTTTGACGAACATACATATTTAAGTAGTTAGGTACATTTATCTAGTAAGGATATTCCACACTTGTCCAAGTCTCGAAATAATAATTTTGAATTTGAAATATATTTGAAAAGTTGTCTAAAGCGAAATTTCTGTTTACAGATGTTCGGTTTGTTCTGTTTTCATTAAGTTAAGTATTTGAAAAATTTAAATTGACTGACGAAATTAATTGATATTCATATCACACTTAGTTGTCTTAACTGAAACATTGTTTAACAGTTACTTTCTGAATGTTGGACATACTTGAAGACATTTTTAAATCTTTTGTCGAAATTGATAGATTCTTCTTGACTGGGAGGAGAGCTTTTATTTATACACTTAAATTGGCATACTCCAGGACATTAAACTTAACTTAAAGTTCATTACAACAACGTATATATACATCCAGAAGGAATGTTTTCTTATTTGCATGGCTGTCAATAGTAAATGTATAAATTTTTAAACTGTTTAGACTTTTTGGAATTTTATACGATATTTCAAAAATAATAATATTTGAAACTTGCTGTTTCGATTTTCATTTAAAATTTCATTTATTTATGCGAAAAAGGATTCTGAACTATTACAGTACAAAGAAGAAAAAGTTAACTAAGATTTATCACTTTCAAAATTAATTTCAAAATACTACTCCGTTGGTATCAATTGATCAACCACTTTCCATGCCCGGTAGCGATTCAAGCCCGCATCTTAATGGTGTCTAGGCAGTAATCAGACATTCTACTCATTTATCCTTCATTCACTTATACCATAGCTACTCCCTAATTATGCTGGTAATAAACCTAAAAGACATATTTAAACTAAAAACATTCCCCGAACGTAAAAAACCTTTTTAATCTCTTGGAGACACCGCTTTTATTGCCCATGGAAAGTGGAAGATAGTACCAGACTTCGCCGGTCTTAATATTCTAATATCCTACCATTACCGAGGAGTTTTTCACAATATTTGCTCCTAAAATTGAAGCGCATTACCAAACTTAACCTTGATCAATATGTTCTAATGATATTTATCATAATGTGCACGCTACAGAACGCAGTCACATAAAAGTTTCTAAAACGAAATTAAGCTTAACGAACAACTTGTCATTTCTATCTTAAATTAGCTTTCGCGGTATTACGATTTTGTGCAGCTTTTCTTCCTCTTCGTAGCGGTTAGATCGTTTTCTTGTTTATTTATATTTGCCAATTAAGGGTTGTAACGAACCTGTATATAGCAAGACCCTTGTAGAACTATATGTGAAGTTTTTCCATATGACATTTTCTGTCGTTTATAATTCATAGTTATTTTTTGAATCAATAATATAAGTAAGACAAATAAAATTCGCCAGAAAACCGACAAAATTTCAAATGCAATTATAAAAAATCTCCCACCAATAGCTCTCGACTTCCTATCAACAATCTTCAATAATTATATCAATAATTGCTACTTCCCAGAAAAATGGAAAATTTCACGCATTTTCCCAATCCCCAAAAAGACTTCATCAAAAGACATCAGGAAGTTCAGGCCCATCTCCTTAATTTCAAACTTAGGAAAGCTTTTTGAGAAAGTCATCAAGCAACAGGTTATAAACACCTGCGAAGAAAAAAATATCCACCAAGACTCCCAATTTGGTTTCAAACCACAGCACTCCACCTTCCATCCACTAATAAAGTTTCACACGGATGCAACGAGAGCCTTAAATAGGAACGAATGTATCGTAGGCTGCTTCCTTGACGTCGAAAAAGCATTCGACTCAGTATGGACAGCAGGGCTTGTTTTCAAATTAAATCAGTTCGGTTTCCCCCCACACCTCAATTTGTTAATTCACAGTTTCCTAACTTCTAGGAAATTCTATGTGGAACTCGATGAACATAAATCACCACTCAAGGCAATAGAAGTTGGTGTCCCCCAAGGCTCCATTTTAGGCCCAATCCTCTTTAATCTCTACAATTCCGACCAACCTCCAAACGAAAATGGGACAACACTCACGTATGCCCAATCTTGCTGCCCAAATTTGGTTATAAATAAAGTCAACCTGCACTTTAAAAAATTAGACTCCTACTACAGAAAGTGGTGGACCATTGAAGCCATCTACAACAGGGGAAAAATAAAACCACACAAAGTGAGAAATACCTGGATATCAAATTTCATGAATTGTTAAGATTCAATGACCATGCTAAAGCGACCATTAGCAAGGCCAATTTTGCATATAGCTTACTTAGTCCAATAATAAACTTCAAGGACGGCCTATCAACTCAGACCAAACTTCTGTTATACAAACAACTCATTAGACCTGTTATTACTTCTGCTTCCCTATCTAGCATACTATTTCTCCCACCTATATGGAAAGACTCAGTAAGCTTGAAAGAAACATTCTTAGAGCTTGCACGGGATTCCATAGACGATCCAATGGAAAATTCTTTCCCAACAGATTAGTCTATGAGGCAGCCAACATCACTCCAATCCAGGAGTATTTATTTGAACTTGCGAACAAGCAAGTTCAAAAAATACCAAACCACCCAAACCCACTGATAAACAACCTGCCTAACCTTCTCATACCGGCAAACTTTAATTACCTCTCACCCCTGCTCTTAACGAAGCCCGAGGCTAGAAACATCTACCAGCTAGATGATGGTAGAATAAGTTTCTACGACCATAAAGGTGATTATTATCGCGGGTAATCACAACGAGGGATTCTCATGTGAAACATCGCTCTGCTCATTTCCAGGTATAGCATGGCTGCTGCCTGTGCCTTCATGCAACGAGGCCTCAATATTGTTGAGGACTGGTGCACCCATCATGATATGACAGTGATCCCTACAAAGTGCAGCTTGGTGCTCTTCTCCAGGAGACGTAAGCTGGGGTACTTTGTTCTTCCAAAGCTTTTTGGACACACTCTGCAACTGTCTCCTCATGTCAAGCACCTTGGAGTCTTCCTTGACTGGAAGCTGACATGGGGAATGCACGTAGAGGAAAAAGTTAATGCGGCTATGAGGGTCTTCGCTCAATGCAGGAGAACCTTTGGCTGCACATGGGGCATGAGACCAAGGGTTGTGCAATTGATGTACACCTCGATCGTCAGACCCATGCTCACATATGCCTCCTGTATATGGTGGCCGAGGAGGCTTGTGGGGACTGCGATCCGGAAGCTGGCGGGCCTGCAAAGGCTTGCCTGCTTGGGAATCACGGGCTCCATACGATCTACGGCTACTGCGGCTCTTGAGGTCTTACTCAATCTGCCACCCCTGGATCTTGTCATTCAGGCAGAAGCCAAAAGGGCTGTGTGCAGATTGCGCTTATGGGGATGTTGGGAGGGCGCCTGGATTGGCTCTTCTCATTGCTCTATGACGTATCGGCTGGACTTGGAAAACCCTCTGGTCGGTGTTGGATGTAGGGGGGAACTTGATGAAATTCTCGTTCTCGTATTTGCAAAATAACGAAATAAATAGACGAAACTCTTCGAGTAACTCAAAAACTTTATTTGCAAATACAACTATGTTTAATGGACTGTATTATTATTAAGATGCTTCCAGATGATGATATATCAAGCCCGTGTCCCTTTCTCGATGTTTTCTTCTCGGTGGTCAAAGAACAAAAGAGAGCGAAGAAACATCGCCTGCTTGTTACTTGAAGTTAGTTCTGTCACTTGAAGTTAGTCGCGTTTCATCAGAATATGCACATGCTGGCATCTTTTTGGGAAGAGCGACGCTAAAAGGCCTTGGTTACACACATACTCCCCGCCCACTCATTTTGTTAACCAGTAGACAACTCTCCGGAGGTGCCAACAAGGCATCGCCAATCAAAAAATGTGCGGGCGTTAAAGTTAAAATTTTGCTATTCTATGCAGTTACTCGGTTATTATATTGTTAGTCTCGTTTAAACAATAACACCAACGATATATCAATTTGAATCAGATACAATTTCTACCATATATGCCAAACACCAATACAAGAACAACATTTTGAAATTATTAGAATTTATTATGAAAATAAGCGATCTGTAAAAATAACCCACCGAAAAGCTTGTGACTATTTTTGGTCCATTTAATCCTCCCGAATTAGTATGGGAAAATTTATTAATATATTTCTTTTTTACTATATTCGATACTCTCGTAGACCCATTTTTCGTCATCACAGCAAGCTGAAATTTGGCACACAGGTTCATGTCGCGTTACAATTGAATCTATCAAAATTTGAACCTGAAATTTCCATGGAAAACCCGGAAAATCGGGAAAAATCATTTGAAATTTTGGTACAAATTTGATTAGTGATAAATCCGTTTCAGGAAAAATGCAGAGTTCTCCGATTTTTCCGAAAAAAATTTCCGGTAAAAAAGTTTTCTTAATTATGCAGGATCAAGTTCCCTATCAACTAGCACCATTACTTTTTCTCCGACAATGGTGAAAACTTGCAGAAAAAATCGAGGATAATTCATGTTAAACGCTTTTCTGGAGATTTTCCGACCAAGGAAGCGTTTGATAGTTTGCAACCTAAGATAAATTTGTAGAGCGAAATTAGTTGCATAAAGTTGCTTTTGTGGAAAACTCCATGGAAAATCCGGAAAAGCGGGAAAATCATCGGAAAAATTTTCATCGATTTGAAAATGCAGAATTTTCCAATTTTTCTGGAAAATTTTCCGAAAATTTCCGGAATTTTACGACAAAAAAGTTTTATAAGCTATGCGGAATCATTTTTTTCCATCCTACTGGCGTCAATACTTTCTCTTCAACAATCATGAAAACTTGCATGAAAATTCGAGGAAGTTCATGTAAATTTTTAAAAAAAAATCAAAATAATAGGAAAAGTCTGTGGAAAACATGGAAAATCGGGAAAATTCAGTAAAACAGTGTTTTTTCTGCCGTCATAAAATTGTTTTAAAATATCTCCATGCAGCACGTAATAATAATTTAGTTAACGTGAAAAAGGCAGAAAATAAAATTAGTAAAAAACGAGTTTTTAAACAAAACTGAGGCCAAGCCGCATTAAAAAGTAGAAAATAAATTTTTCTTCACACACAGAGGTGGACTCAGATTTTATTCGCTGACAATCACCGATATATTTCAGTATGATCAATCAGAGGTAAGAAGTGATTTGATTCATGAAGAGAAAGAATATTCAAGAGAAATCTCCCAATCAAAAAATCTGAGTCCACCTCTGTGTATGAAGAAAAATTTATCTTCTACTTTTTCATGCGGATTGGCCTCAGTTTTGTTTGAAAACTCGTTTTTTACTTATTTTATTATCAAATAAGCTTATATCGTATTTTCCATAAATATCTATCTGTATTTTCATATAAACGAAATTTCATGAGCACATTTCAACGAAAGAGACTATTTGCATAGCCGAATTTTGCTGATTCCATGTTAGCCTAAATGGCACAACAAGACTAGATAGCGCATGCTACATATATCAGAGCAGAAAATACAGATTATGAAATGGGTGATGCATATGCATTTCGGAAGGGACCACAACATGTTTCAGAGCGTGCCGAGAGCAAATATTGCTTTAACAGAAGTTTTGTATTCATTTAATCGACATCCTCAATACCACAGATGCGAGAAAATCCATTATTTCAAATGTTGTGGACCATATTGCGGTATTATCTAGTTCCTGTGCCATCTATGATGTTAGAAAAGAGGCAAATAAATTCATCTTCGCTTTAATGAAGCTTATTTCACATTAGATGAACATGAGAATAAGTAAAATTGTCGTATTTAGGGTGATGAATTATGCGTTTTGATCTCTCTATAATTCTTTTTTACTATGCGAATTATATTAGCCTATTTATAGTTTTTGAATTAAACGTGACTTAATTAAGCACCTAATGCCACCCATGAAAGCCAACGTCAACGAAAAGATTTGGTTGTACCTACTTGAGGGTGAAAATGTACTAACACCTGATGAGCAGACAATTCAGTTTTGTTTTCCTTCGTTACTTTTAAAGGTTCATCAGTCCATAAATTTTTTTATCTTTTTTTTCTTTTTTGAAGATCATAAATTCGAGACAAAGTAATTAATCGTCCATAATATATCCTCCAAGCTCTCAAATGGATTAATTAGCAAAAATCACATATTTTCTCAAAAATTTCATAGTTTGGATCAATGTCCATAAAGCTCTACATTGTCCTGCAATATTAAAAAAAATGTTTAAAAAAATTGTTAACTATTCTTCATAGCCCTAGTTCAAATGTCACCGTTAAATTTAACAAGTTAATTTGTAATTATTCGTATCCTTCAACAAGAAGGACATATGAACATGAAATACGTTTAAAAAATTATAGTATTTGAATTGCTTAGAATCGAAAAGTGCGTATGATGATTTTTTGTTTTTGATGGAAATAAATTGTTACATGTCCATATCTAGCTGAAAAAACATTATCCAAACAATTCTCAACCTAGTCCAGGAGTTTTGAATTTTGGACCTACGTCATTTCAATTCTAAACGACTCATTTGTCAAATGGATTTTTCCTATTCATCGATTTTTTCTCCATAAACTTCATAAATCTTTTTATCGTAAATTACTCATCGCATAGACAATTTACTCACATTATCTTTTGGAATTCTTCCTTGTATCTTTTCCGTTGATGCTCTATATTTATTTCGTCGTCGACGACATTAATTTGATGTCATTATATACCTCACTTATCTGAAGTAAGTACAAAATAGCTACCATGTAAGATGTTTCATTTTACATCGAGTCATTTTGAAGGGTTTGTGTACATATGAGCATACCTACATACATACATACATACATATGAGGCAATATTTAAAGTCCTTGTCCTAATTTTGTGTATACGTACTCTTCAGCTCTTATGTAAAGAGAAAATAGATTTAAACAAAGAAATGAAAGATGAGAAATGCACTATCATACTTGAAAACTTTGCAAACTTGGAAATTGCATTTTATATTTTGAAAATATTTTTCAATAGCAATAAATAGCTAAAATTAATTTTATTTATAAGTGTAAGAAATACAAATAAAATAAAGTCTAATTTATCCATACGAACTATAGTTGCATGTTTCTCGATTAACCAATGACCCTCCTGACCGCAATGACCCTGACAATATTGTTCTTTATTTTGCGAAGGACTGTGTTGTTTTTTTTAAGTAGTCGTTTGTGAAAATGTTCAGCGATACGGGAACTCGTTCCATTTGAACGTAATGGAGGGGTAAATTCTGTTTAACCAGTTCGTCATGTGATTCATTTCAAATTAACATTTGATTAAATATACATAAACCCCAGGTTAAGTGCTGCGGTACGAACCTTATAGGTATATTTATGTCTTGAAACACAATGAACAATGATGATTTTTTGAATTATCAATCATCTGAGCTCATCCCGATGTTGTCCAATCTGCTTAGAGATTATAATAGCTCAGTCGAGAGGTAGCAAATTAACTTCCAAAAAATATCGATATTATACTTTGGCTTCAAATCATACAAGCTCCTCCTCCTGGAAACCCAAGAGTCGTCTGCAAGTCTATAGGACTTATTAGATCCTTGGTGTAGTGCGGAACCAATCAACTACACAGAAGTATTCGTTTGTAAGGTGTACACTAAATTGAATTACACCAAGCCATTCGTTTGCTTGTCAAAATGCCGCGTAGTGCACCAGGGGCAATAGAAATACATACTCTGTAAAAACTTCAACTGTCTACCTATTACGGTTCACGAGATACAGCCCGGTGGCAGACAGACGGACGAATGGACGGACATCGGAGCCTTAGTAATAAGGCTCCTGTTATAACCGTTTGGATACGGAACCCAAAAAAATTAGTACAATGTTATTAGTTGACCAGGTGCATGGCTCTCCGAACCAAAATATTTATATCAACACTTTTTACCACCACTTCATTTGTTTGCAAGGACAGCACTGAAAAACAGCTGATTTTTGGTGCTGGTGTAGAATTCTACTTGACAGTTCTGAGTTACACTTGCACCAAAGCAAACGAATGGACCTATTAGCTAGCTACTCACAAGCAGGAAAGTCTACCACAACTGCCCTACATAGCCTTGTCCTAGCACTAGAAAAGGCAGTAGAGGATAAAGAGACTGCCCTATGTGCATTCCTAGACATCGAAGGAGCATTTGACAATACCTCCTTTGAAGCCATTGAGAATGCAGCTACCAAAAAAGGAATTGAAACTTCCTTGATAAAATGGATAAAAGCTATGCTTGAAAGCCGGAGAATCACAGCTAACCTGGGGGAGGACTCTATTAAAGTAGTGGCTGCCAAGGTATGTCCCCAAGTTGGGGTCCCCTCTACTATGGTCCCTGGTTGTAGATGATCTCCTACAGAAGCTAAACAACTCCGGCTATGACAATCAGGGATATACGGATGACCTGGTCATTACAATTAGGGGCAAACATGATCAGATAATCTTTGATTTATTGCAAAATGCCCTAAACATAGTTTGCAACTGGTGCCAAATAATGGGACTACAGTGGTAACATGGACATGCCATAGGCTTTTTGGCAAAACTTGGGGTCTTAAACCTAAAATGACTCTGTGGTCATATACATCTATGTATTATAAGACCGATGGTCACATACGCCTCACTCGTTTGGTGGCCAAAAACAAAACAAAAGACAGCTCAAGCTAGTTTTCAAAAACTAAACGGCTTGCATGTCTAGGAGTAACCGGTGCCATGCGTATCTGCCCAACTGCGGCCCTAGAGCCTATGTTGGTTGGACCTGCTACCCTTACATTTGCATGTTAGGGAGCAGGCCATACTTAGTGCAATTAGGCTACAAAGGGCAAACCTCCTAAGTACAAATAATCTGGTTGGCCACCTGAAAGTCCTCCAGGATATCATTGAGGACCCGATGGCTAACCCAATTTCAGACGTCATGCCGAAACGCCATAACTTTGAAACACCATTAAGGTGATCGTGGGGAACCGTAAACAGTGGCACACTGGGGACCTACCCTTTGAAATGGTACACGGATGGATCCAAAATGGAAGGTAAAGCAGGCGTGGGCATATATGGGCCAAGGTGCCATCTCGCAAAGGCACTGGGGGCCTCACCAACCATTTTTCTGGCAGAAATATACGCCATAGAACTCTGCGCTCGCGAAATAATCCACAAAAATATGAGTGGAGCAAAAATATACATAATATCAGACAGCCAAGCAGCACTTAAAGCGTTAAACTCGTTTACCTTTGAGTCAAAGCTTTTTTTTTTTTTTTTTATATATTATTAAGCCAAGCTCAGGGGATACCCTATGATGCAAAGCACAGCATGGCAGGAAGGAGATAGGGAAAGGATTAGGGGATATGAGGAAAGTGGCGGAGGTGCCGATGTATGTCGCCCTTAAACTTCCGCAGATTGTATGCCGGAGGAAAAACAGAAGATGGTAAGCTGTTCCACATTCGCACTGTTCGGGATAAAAAAGCATCTCTGAATTTTACTGTACGGCCGAAAGTAATTTGAAGGGTTAAAGGATGTGCGCGGTTTGCAGCGCGAGTATTGCGTGCAGGAATCATTCTACAAGGGATTAGACTAGATATTTCATCAGAACATTGACCATGCATATAGCGATAAAGGAGCGAAAGGCATCCAACATTGCGGCGGTGCTCGAGTGAGTCGATATGACAAGTTATTGCCAAATCGCCAATGAGCTTGAAGGCTCTCTTTTGGACAATATCCAATGAAGCTAAGGCTGTGCGACCAGCCCCGGCCCATATATGGGAGTTGTATTCCATTCTAGGTCTAATGTAGGACTTGTAGAGGAGCGCTAGATTTGACGGGCTGAAATATTTCTTACACCTTTTCAGAAATCCAAGACATTTCGATGCTTCTTTGGCAACAGAGAAGATGTGATCTGTCCAGTTTAACTTACTGGAAATATTAATGCCAAGAATGCTTAGTGACGGTGAATCAGAAATGAATGCTCCATCAAAAGAAACGGGTGTGGTTAAGTTATGATCTTGTTTTAATGAGATAAGACAGCTTTGGGACTTTGATGCATTGAATTCGACGCGATTCGCTTTGCCCCAAGCGAGGATATTGGCAAGATCGTTATTCAATGATCTAGTCATGCAATCTCGTTTAACACATGCAGCATTCCCCCTGGATTCTGCAAGAGTGTCAAAGGAGTAAGCGAAATCAAGAGTACTGTCATCTGCGAAACTATGGATGGGATTGAAAGTAAGGGAAAGCAGATCATTAATGAAAATTAAAAAGAGAGTTGGAGAGATAACAGAGCCTTGAGGTACACCGGCATTTATGGGATGCGGTTCAGACGTAACGCCATCTAATACAACACGTATTTCGCGACTAGATAGGAAACTTTCAATCCATAATACAAGAGGAGGGGAGAGACCAAGTGCTTTGAGTTTGGCTAAAAGGGCTGGATGCCAGACTCTATCAAAGGCTTTTGAAATATCTAGGGCAACGATTTTAGACTCACCAAAATTGTGAAGACTACGATTCCAACGTTCCGTAAGAAAGGTCAGCAAGTCTCCAGATGAGCGTCCAGCTCGGAAGCCATATTGGCGATCGTTGATGAGATGATTAGTTTCTAGATACTTCATTAATTTTGAGTTAATGATAGATTCAAAAACCTTTGAAAGAATCGAAGTGATGGCAATTGGTCGATAATTTGAGGGATCGCTACCCTCTCCTTTCTTAGGAATAGGCTGAACGTGAGCTAGCTTCCAAGCAGTTGGAAATTTTCCTGTCGAATAAGACAAGTAGAAGAGTTTGCGCAGAGGTTTAGCCAAGGATGAGGCGCAGCTTTTAATTAACAGGGGCGAAAAACCATCAGGACCTGCGGCTTTGGAGACGTTGATCCCCTTAAGGACCCTGACCACATCCCTCGTACGAAGGTGTATTGGCTCTTGTACACATTCACACGGGCGATGCAAAACAGGTGTTTGTGAAGTTGGTGGAAGACGAGAATTTGAAGCGAATCTAGCAGCTAAAATATTAGCTTTATCCAGGGAGTCAACAATCACTTCACCATTATTAAGTAGTGAAGGTATAGAGGAACTGGTGAAATTGTTCCTGATGGTTTTGACCAGGGACCAGAAACCTTTGCTACCTTTGCGGCTTGTCAAGATTCTTTGTCTAATATTCTGGTCAAAAAGAAATTTTTCTCTCTGGATAATGGACTTGCAGGTGTTCCGTGCAGTCTTGTAGACTTGTTTCATTTCCGGACATGGATGCAATTGATAGGCGCGAAAAGCAGACTCTTTCGCTGGTTTGGGACTGTCTTACTGTCTTGAAGCAACTGGCCGAGACAAATAGGGTGACACTAATCTTGTTACCAAGACATGAAGGCATTATGGGAAACGAGATTGCAGACCGCCTTGCAAAGGAAGGAGCCAAATCTCCGTTTATTGGCCCTGAGCCTGTCTTTGGACACCCAAAAAGTCACCTTTCAGGTCAGATCAGGCTTTGGGAGGACAGAACTAAGAAGGAATGCTGGGAAAATACCCCGGGGCTGAGACAAGTGAAGAAGTTTATAAAGTACTCGCAACAGAGGACAAAAGAATTCCTCACACTCAGCAGGAAGGAACAAAGGCTCATAACGGGCATACTTACTGGGCATTGCCCACTTAGATACCATCTTAAGAAGATGGGTAAGGTCAATGATGAGACCTGACGATTCTGTATGGAAGACGATGAATCACTGAACATGTCCTATGTGACTGTGGAGCTCTGTGTCGCATAAGGCTAATATATCTAGGGAAGGTATTTCCACTGCCAGAAGATGTCGAAAAAATGGCCCTAAAGAATATTATAAGCTTCATCAAAGACCTTAAGTTCGAATGGGCGCCCTAGGGCATCCAGGGGTAATGTCACAATAGCTTTTATAGATCGCAGTGACAAGATAAGAGGCAAAAATCCTGTCTGCAACCCCCGTAATTAATAATAATAGCTAGCTACTCTGTGATATATATTTGAAAAGATATCTCTTCTGGCATCAAGGCTAGACAAATTTTTTAGTATATGTTTATCTGTACTACCGGACCTCCTATCTGCTCTGTTCACGTCAACTGGGAGACTTAACCAAAGTTAACCTAATGTCATTAGGTTAACTTTGACTTAACTTCAAGAGTTTTTTTTAGGAGGAGTTCTCAACTGCTCCCAATAGTTGGATGCTACTCTGAGAATTTCTGTTTTTGCTCGCTCTCTTTTATGTGACATAGCTTCCTTCCAATCCCATACCACAACACAAATTATGAAATAAACAGTAACCGATATCTTTTAGCTTAATACATTCCCAAAAAAAGCAGTTAGAACTGTCATTCCCGCCAAGCTAAGCATAGAAATAACTTTAAGAACTTATGCTCTTTTGAAATAGGGAGACAGTTTCAAAGCTTTCCACACCAGCTGGTATTAAATGGATTATCTAGATGAGATTTACCAAGTGCAGAAATGTGTATATTTTCTGACTATTTATCTCTTCGAAAGTAAAACTGCATGGAATTCCATATACACTACTGATCAAAAAAACAAAGTGAGCAGTTGCAGTATTTTTGAAATTTGTACTTTACAGTCACCCCACACCTTTTCTTCTACCTGTAGGTGTTTGGTGTTAATCAGGGTTATAAAAACATCAGTGTAGAATACCGTTATCACATTATTTTCCCGAAAATGATATTAATACGACAGAAAATCAGAGTAAAATATAGTGAGATAATTTTTAAAAATAATAATAATAATAATTTATAAAAGTTTGTAAACAACCATTCGAAATTTATTTTTATAATGCCACCTGCTAACCGGTAAGTAGTTGTGCTTTTTGCTTAATTTAGTGAATATCGTTTTGCACTTTTATGGTATTATTGATATTTTTTTGTTATTATAAGTTAAGTTTTTGAAGACAATTGACATTTGGCGGGATTTTCAAAATTGTTTTAGAAAAAGTGCAGAAAATGTCATAAAATTTCTCCCACTATGCTTTTAAAGTGATCTTACTTCAGATTAGCTAGTTCTTTTTTTTTAATTTTCCAGCAAACAATTGACAGTAGCTCAGAAAGGGTAAATTATTGAACTACACGAAGATGGGAAATCGGAACGAGCCATCCGAGTTGAGATAATGAAACAAGGCATAACAGTAAGTAGTAAGTATGGGAGGAATCCACTAAATTATTTCATCGTATAAAGTTCGAGGAACAGTTGCCCTCAAAAGTGGATCAGGAAGACCGTGTATATTGAGAAAATTGGACTCCTATACGTTAAAGCTTCTCACATTTAAAAAAAAGAAAACAACTTTTATGGAGACCGCGGCAAATTTTTAAACAGAACCTGAATTCCACGTTAGCAGACGGATTTCACAGCTGTCGATCCAAACGAGTTTCACAAATTGGTTGAAAGTTTTGTGGTCTGATGAGTCCAGATTTTGTCTTTCAACAGATCATCCAGAAACTTATATTAGGCTGTCTGGAGGAGAATATGATCCTCGATGCGTCCAAACGACAACAAAGGGTAACCAAGGAATTATGGTTTGGACGTATTTTTCGGCAGCAGGAATTGGAAAGTTGGTGGAAGTGAATCAGGGCGTTAAAATAAATGCGAACATTTATTTATATTCACATTTTGGAAAAAGGTTTAATTCCGACTTTGGAAGATGTTCAGAATAGGAATGAGTACATATTCCAACAGGATATTGCTCGGAAGACTAAGACTTGATTTCAAGAACAAAACATCAAATTTTTCAACAACTGGCCTGCCCAAAGTTGAGAATTGAATCCAATCGAAAATCTCTGGGACCACATCGATGGGACAATTCACAAAAGTCCTGTTTGCCATATCCACAACCTTTGGATAGCTGTAGAAAAAGCGTTAGGAACGATATTCCATCAAGTTTAATTAAAAATTTAACATTATCTATTCCAAGATGGCTGAAGGACATAATAAATAATAAAGGCGAAAATACGAGATATGAGTATATTTAAATAGAAATTAAAATAATATACTTTCTTGTTTTAATTAAAAATATTAAGTTACATATTTCTGTCTATTTTTGTCGTTTTTTATTTTTTTTAATATTAATTAGACTTTAGTAAGATTTATTACCGCAATAAAGCCATTTTTGCAAATATTTTCATCTGCTCACTTTTTTTATCAGTAGTGTAAAAAAACTATTCAAGTGATATATCTTTCCGAAAATGACACTGATGGAAAACAATTATTTCAGCACCGAACTTTTCAAAACGTTATAAACTCCAACTCCACAATTGTCAAAAAAGTATTTGTCAAACATTTGACAGACAATTTATAGGCGCAGTTGACAAATGTTTGTCAAATGTTTGTGAAAGATTTGTCAAACATCTGATAAGAAGTATAATGTCTTTCTCTTAAAAAAATACGCTCATGTACACGAACTATACACGATTCACCCACTCCTGTTGCTATACAGGGTGTTTCCCACTAGGAGGTCAGTAGAGCGGGAGTTGATAGTACTCACTTAGACGAACCAAAAATTGTATGGCGGGGGGGGGGGGGGGGGGGGCATATCAACCGTTTAGGAGTTACAGGGTGATTAAGAAAAGAAGCCAGTATTTCACAAAACACCCTGTATCTTATAAACTACAGAGTGTATGGTCACTCTTAAGAGCTCATTGTATGCAGAACTTCATGGCCTTTCCAAGGACTGCTCAACCACCACACCCCTCTCATATCAAGAATTATTGTTGTCTAAACTAAAAATTTCGGATTTTCTTACCTTTTTACTAATTTAACCTCTATTATTTTTGCAAAACGGTCGTTAGCATAACTTTTTTTTATAAAAACTGTAAGCTGCAGACTCTCCTCTTTAATATGACCTATTACACCTAATGTCCTATTTGAAGCTCTTTAAGAGTTATTAGATCTAAACCTATTCTGAATCCTATTTCCAAACCTATTATCAACGATAATTTGTTCCCTTAGCACGTCATTTTAAAAAATATGGTCTAAATTCGGTGTGACCTGAATAGGTTATGAGTTAATAACTGTTTAACGGCTACAGTTAATACATAGGGTGTAATAGGTCAACTTAAAGAGGAGAGTCTACAGTTTATACTTTTTATAAAAAAAAGTTATATTAACGACCTTTCAAAATAATAGAGGTTAAATCAAAAAAAAGGTAAGAAAATCCGAAATTTTAGGTTTAGACAACCATAATTCATGATGGGAGAGGGGTGTGGAGGTGGTTGAGCAGTCGTTGGAAAGGTCATGAAGTTCTGCATACAATGAGCCATTAAGTGTGACCGTACACCCTGTAGTTTATTATATACAGGGTGTTTTGTCAAAAACTGGCTTTTTTTAATCACCCTGTAACTCCTAAACGGTTGATATGCCCCCCCCCCCTGCTATACAATTTTTGGTTCGTCTAAGTGAGTACTATCACCTCCCGCTCTACTGACCTCATAGTGGGAAACACCCTGTATATTCTAAGATCTCGACGGCAACTTCGTCGACCGCTGACCGTCACTCGTCGTAATTTGGGCAGTCGAATAAGACGCTGTGCTTTTAGAAGTTTGACAGCGACATTTTTTCGTCGTTTACCGTTGTCCGTCGCAATTGTATTTAATCCTTGACTTAACAAATTTTGCTTTACGGTTCTTCCAGTAGAACCCTAGTTCGATGCAATCAACGTCTAGCCACCCGTTGATTTTTCATAGCGACACTGATTCAAGCCTGAGTTGTTCAAAATTTTTACGTTCGTCGGGAAGCATTAAGTTTTTCTTAGAAATATAGTTGCAAACTGTTTTTAAGAATTTCAATTTCAATTAATTCTGGTGGTTCACTTTTTCGGACAGGAGCAGAGCACAAGCATTCAGTTTTCTTAAAAAGACTTGAAAATTTTTAAATTTAAATTTAAATTTTCTTTAGATTATTCATGCACTATTGGCGGAACCATGGTTCCAAAGAGTTATATTGATTCAGGTCCCTTGGCTGGTCTGAGTCGCTAAATATATTTATGAGCGTTGACACAAGCATACATTTTGTTCTTAGAAATTTACTTGAACATTTTTCTTTCAAATTTTTCTACACCATTGGTGGCTGAAATCGATCATTGGCTTGATTCGAAGGCCGCTAAAATTGATTCTACAATTTTTCTTCAGAATTTTACGAAAATACTACTTTACTTTTAATTTCCTATGCAGATGATCTGCTTCTGTTAGTAGTAGCAGACTCGAGGCTGGAGAAGGAAAGGAAGACTGAAAGGCTAGTAAGCATGGTATTTGAATGGGGCGCGAATGTTGGTATGAGTGTGTCAAGGGGGAAAACGGCAATGATGCTGCTTAAAGGCAAACTGTCTTTAAATCGTCCTCCTTGTGTGAGGGTGTATGAAGGCAGTCTGAAGTATGTTACCCAAGTCAAGTACTTGGGGATACACATAAGCGAAAGAATGCGCTTTGAATGTCGCTTTGTGGAGGTTAAGAAACGGATGCTAAGCTTGGCTGGTCAGCTCAATCGAGTATTGAGGACTGAATGGGGCCTAAGCAGAAGAGCAACGCGGATGGTTTATGAGGGCCTGTTTGTCGCTTGTGCAACATACGGGGCACCGATCTGGTGTGAAAGCATTAAGACAGTAGTAGGAAGAGCAAAAGTGTCTAGGATCAAAAAGGGAATCGCCTTGAGAGAAAATGACTGGGTGTCGAACGAAGCTATGCAAAGCCTCAGCAAAAAGGAGAGGGAAAATGCACTGCAGCAGTGTATAAATAGCAGATGGCAAGCCAGATGGAATGAGGCAGGTGTCCTTCGTTGAAGAACATCCTGACTTTGAATTCAATGTTTGCTTGGGATTCCTTTTGAGTGGCCATGGCTCCATAAATGTGTTCTTGCATAAAAGGGGGCTGTCTGAAAGCGAGGGATGTATGTGTGGACACGGTTGCGAAGATTGGGTACACGTACTACGTGAGTGTCCAACCTATGAGGGTTCCAGAGACTTAGACAGCATGGGTATGGTTAGAGCTGGAGAAGGATACGACGTCAGCAAGGTACTCAGCCTAAGGGAGCAGCAGCAATGCATAAGCGAATATGCAAAGGAAGTCTTTAGACAAAGAAGGAGGATGCATGCTAGACAGGAAATGCCAGGAGTAGCAGAAGTAGACTAGGACATTATGCAGCATAGAATGGAGAGGGTCATCAGTTCCTGGCTTGCATGAAGCCCAACTGAAGTAGTCTTGGCTATGAAATAGGCTCGCCTACGAAAACCTGATCAGAGGTTATCTGGTACCACGGGGTCGGTTGCCCATGGAACTCTCTTCCATGCCGACATTGGTGAGGCCCTTCGGGGAGTAACGTGGTGGTTGTGGTCGCCCATATCGCGGGCAGAGTGAGCGCCCTGGTGAGTGTGGGAGGATTCAGTGATCATTCATGTAAGTGAATGATTGGTGACATCTTCTCGCTGAAATAAGGCATGACCTTAGTGTGGAGTTGCGCTTAATCAACCGGGTGCCGTGACCCATAGATCGGAAGAGATGTTAGATAGGTCTTGCTCCCATCAGTGAGGGCGCCAGGCATGCACTTGGCGTCGACTGATACTTCAGAAGCAGAAATGCAACTGGAGGGCGATGAGTGACGTCACAAAATCAAGGCGAGTGTGAAGAACACCGTGGGATTAAGCCATGATGGCAGATGCTCACGTTAAGCCCCCAAGGACTTTATTTACTTCAAATTTGCAGGAGAAGGATAAACTTGTTATATTAGTTAGCGATGGAGGTAGAAATAGTAGCGAAAGTGGAAAGTAGAAGACTGATAAGACCATTGATAACTTTTTGCAGAAGAAAGCAAGATTAGTTAAGTTTCCATCAAAAGAAATAGTGTGTGACATATCATGCACTTCTACTCCTATTCAATGTGAATCAAGGTTCAAGCTCTCACTCCCAGTCATTTACTTCACCCGTGACAGAATCGGTTGCGTCACATCTATTTCTACATATTTTGCACGAGAAAGAGTATCTGGATATGAGTCCTTAATGTCTGTCCACTCTGAGATCGACATTGATGTGGATAATATTATCGACAGGTTTTCCAAATCATACCGAAAATTGGGTTTTGTGATATCTAACTTAAATATGATAACAAAAAGGAATTTAAAAGCGACTACTTCCGACTTTTTCCTCCCCTCTCGAAGATTTTAGTTGTGACCCCCCCCCCCCCCTCCCCCACAAGCTACAGGTCTGGATACGCGCCTGCACGTCCCCATGATATTTATGTTCCACTAACAAACTACATCAACCATATTCACAAAATTTCTTACTTCAAACGAATATACGAAAGCTTAAAACTAATTTACTCACAATAAATCAGAAGTCAAGTCAGCCCAATTCCATGTTCTCTAATCTAAAAAATCCAACTCCATTCCTCTTAATGGCGCCAGATCTTTTATATATTTCGACTAAACAAATAATCTCTACGATGTGTTCAAGATAAATCAATTTTCCAAAACAATCACACACTCACGGTCCTTCCTTTACTATATAATCCTATTCGATATTATACAAAAATGGACCACATTTCTTTTCCTATCTGAACGCAATTCCTCACAGCTTACTTTAACCTCTGTCAAAGTGAAATCTCAAAGCTTTCTTCAAGCAGCATTAGAAAAGAAGTTCTAAAAGAAAAATTGAAAAATAATCGTTTTGTTAGGGAGGACATTTATCATGAGTCACTACCAAGCAGCATTCGGGCAATAATATATCTTTGACGGGAATAGGAGTGAATTAATGGATTTTTCATTTCCTTTCCTATCAATATTTGTCAAAAATCCAATGAGCTTTTAATGTATACCTATATAATGTACATAGGTATACTGTTGTGACCCTTGAAAAGGTCAAATTAATATCTACTTATTATAATTGAACCGAGAAAGATTTCCACTAGAAACGACTTCTCTTCCAGACACACTAATAGCCATAATAGAACTAGACAATCACGTGTAATGCGAATCTTATTGAAGAGATTTATGGATGTGCATACAAATTCGCCTGGCTAAGTGGATGGAATCCTCTTAGCACACCAACGATGCTATCAAATTTTTCAATATAAAAGTAGATACTATAAAGCTGTATATATATGTATATGAGGAGTTTTATAGAACAGCCCCCAATTCGAAAAGTTAATGAGACTCAATTTAGTGCAAAAATGTTGAGCTTTTTCCATTTTATGATTAAATCATAAATTTAGATAGGTATGCAAAAAATGGTGAATGTTAGGTATATTCCCATGATGATATCCAAACAGGCTAAAATGAAAAGAGCAAAAACGAAGGCTGATTTTGCAAAAGTTTTTATGCTTTGAAACCCGCAGGGAATATCCCTTTAAATCTTGGCTGGGAATTGTGCCGAAAATCGATAAAATATAGTCACACAAAGTTTTATGGAATCGAAATATTACGTATAGGCATACATACCTAGTATAATGGTAGTAGCACAAGGGAATCCATAAAATGCAACTATAAATAACTTTTGACATTATACAAAATCTCCAGATCACATAAAACAGGGATTTTACAACTGTAAAAGTACGGAAATATTTAAAATAAAACGCTTTATAAAGGCACTTCGTAATCACAATTTATGTATAGATCAAGATTCAACTAAATATTGACATTTAGGTACTTTTACCCTAATGCAGTTTTAATATAGGTTGGAAGTCTTGCTTTGACTATGATAGATAGAGCCCTTTAATTATATACTCTAAATGTAAGGTAAATTCAGGGTATACTTGGAGGTTTATACCAAATTGATGCCTTTTCGTCTGTGTATTTCGTACACAGGGCAGGAGGAAAGCTATACTAAATACTTCTATGGAAAAAGGAAAGTTTGAGACAATTTCACATCAATGAGAACTTATTTGGAGTATAATAAAATTACTTATGCGACCGACAAATCATTTTCAGTTCACTCTTATATATGAACCCTTATTTCTGTACAGACCTTTTCATTTTTGAAAACAAAACAAAAAACGAAGAAAGAATTAACGCAGTGATCTGAAACTTCATAATATCCTTAACTGATATGTCACAAGTCAAATCGTTTTGAAATTCGCAATTATGGAAGTAGATGGGAGCGGCCAGAAATGATGTAACTGGTCGTCTAATGCTTGTGATATATGGTAAATTTAACTGGGCATTTGCTTCAAGGTAATGGAATTACCTATAATTAATTGGAAACTCCTGATACACATAAATCGGGGCATTTTGAATGGTAACGCGCATGTCTGATGTTTAGTATGGACGTGTAATTGCATTATTCAAGCGAAGTGTTAACAGGGCACCATTCAGATGATAATTTTCGAATTGTCACTTTTCATTTCCATTTTTGATTTGATTTGTCAGCGATAGACACAAAATGTGCTTACAGAAATTTTATAATTCTAGCGACTATCAGTTGGTGCTGTTATCAGGGAAATTGCAATTGCCCTGAAATTTTTTTTAATTACTCGTTCATTTTTCGGGGTGCACTTTTCAGAATATTCTTAGGGTATTTGTTGGCACCATTGAATAAATAACTAATAAGGAAGCGGGGTATCATGCGAATACAGTGTACGTGTTTAAGCATTTC